>CM033748.1:20251645-20604734 GCA_019671005.1 Hibiscus mutabilis
ATAATTTTTGCCCCAAAAAACTTGTTGCTCACTCTTGTACTTTTGTTGCTAGCAAAATTTTGAAATCTTTGTAATAAAACATATGTTCAAATTTCAATGTGAGATGCTTATTGGGAAAACTATTTTTTCTTTTCAAATTGTAAATATATTAGGCTATACTAAATGCCCCAAATGTCAAGTGCACAAACATCACTGAAAATGGCTTACCAAGGATTACCCCAAGCAAAACCTGTGCCTAGGAGACCTCGAAAGCTGAATTGATATTTGAAGATGTGAAGTGCATCTTAGGTCTACTTTGATATTTGACCGGTTTACCTCTGGGCAGGTTCATTTTTGTTTGGGGAATTCAATTCATCACATTTCTTTGGCTCAAAAAAATGATGGAGCAAACAATAAATACCCGAGCTACTCGGCATTGTCATGATTTTGAAAATATTACCATCACTCATGAAGCGAAGAGTTTCAATGGGCTTTAGCGGAGTGCCCCAAAAATTTCACACTCTTATCCGAAAAATGCCTAGTACCAGGTTTCGAACATTAGAGTGCTTTTTGATTAAACTTTAAAAAAAATGCCTATTACCAGGCTTTGAAGAGCTTTTTGATTAATGCCTATTACCAGGCTCCGAAAGTTAAGTCCATTTGTCTTGTCTTAAAACTGCTTATTACCAGGCTTTGAGCATTAATTTGTACCAATTTGTTATTATGTGTGGTCATTAAGGTGGAATGCAAGTCATACATTCGTAATCTCCGCAGCTTAGGATTTCAAATAGACACAGGTTACTCGGAATCAACCTTCGGGTCAAAGACAATGTCCCTCGTACAATTGATAACCCAATAAGTAAATATATTTATAAAATGAAGAGATTTGAAAAAAGATTGCATCTTTTATTGAAGCTTTGAATATGTAGCCTTAGGCCATATCAAAAAAATGACACCACATTTGGGCGGATGCCCCCCAATGCGGGATCACTTACACTGTCTGAACTGTAAATGTGGGTCACGAAGCTCTCCCTTTTTCACCGGTCAGGGCATCATCCTCATCGAACATGACAAATTTTTATTTCGAATCGATGTGATGATCAATGAGGCAATGTATGTCTCTAAATGCAATGTTAACGTGCAGATATTGATGCAATGGAATAAAATTAATACGAATAAATGAGATCAATGTACGATGCAAATGTTGTACAAACAGAATCACTGTGCGGTGCAACTGTAGTGCAAATAAATTAATGTATGATGCAATTGCCATGTGAATGGCCAAAATTAATGATGAATGGTCATGTAATGCAACTATCGCGAAAATAAACAAAATTAATATGTGATACAACTATTGTGCAAATGAACGAAATTAATGTGTGACGCAACTGTAGTGCAAATAAATAAAATTAATGGTGAGTGCAATTATCATGGAATTTATGCTCTTGTGATGCAATGTAAATCAAAGTGTGATGAATGCAAAGAAGAACATTGATTTGGCAAATATCCTCGTTAAACAACTTGTATTAATGGAGATATTGTTCCATTACAATAATGAAAGAAAATCGCTAGACATACGACCGACACCGAGACGGCCTTTGTTATTTTTCTGACTCTTCTTTGGCGTATTCCTGAAGTTCGATAGCATCATGTGCTAGGAACTAGAACTATTAGGCAATTCCTCGTACTTGAACCATCAAGCTTGCAACTTGGTCCTTGAGCTTCTGAACTGCAGTTTCTCTTTCCTCATATCTACCCTTCGGCCAATCTCTTTTGTGGGAATTCCTCAGAATTCTTCTCATCGTTGTTATGTACCCAATCTCCCATTAATCAAGCCTTTAATTTCAGACTATTTCCAAATCAATGTTTTCTTAATGATATGATAAGGTATAAATAAGAAAACAAAAGGACAGGTTAATAAATGACAAAACAAATAAATCAATCAAGTGAAAAATATAGCAAAGCGAAGAACCAGCGAAGAAAAGCGAAAACCTAACCACATGAAGTCTAGCTCACTATGGCTGTCCGCATGGCTCTAATCGGGGTGGGCTATTAGGTTCTCACACATGGGTTCGGTTCTAGAAAGGGTACTCGAACCTATCTTGCCGCCTACTAAGACAACAAGAGCCCCAATTTTGGCCTATTACAGGCTTGTGAACTGGATTCGGTTCAAGGGAATGCACGACCTAGTGACGTGGAGGGCTGCTCACTTGTCAAAAGGTGTGGACTCCGAAAGTGAATTATCAACCTGTGGAGGGCTACTCACTTGGGTATGTGGCGTTTCACTCCCACTCAAGGGACAAAGCTCGGGTATAGAGCTTGATGATCATGATGCAACACGTGTCAGTGATTCCTTAGAAATTAAATGAGCAATTAATTCAAAACCACCAATTATCGCAGTCTGTGCAATCAAAGTCGTATTTTCAAGAACGAACAAATTAATTGAAGTCAATTTAAATTTCAAAATTTCCATCATTAAAAGCAACATAAATTTTCTTGGCTTAACTTTCTTTTTGTTTTGAAAAACAAAAAATTTTCCCCAGCGAAGTTGTCAGCTGTAGCGACCTAAAAATTTAATGTTTTCGAATGAGATCGCTAAAAATGAGTAATAGGTTTTCTTTTATTTTGAAAAATATTTAGAAAATGAGGAATTCTTTTAAAAATCGTATTTTGGAAAATAAAAAGACTTGGAGTCGCCACCGACCACTAAGGTAGGCCGGACACCATAAAACCAAAGATTCGCTCGAAAAAGGGTTCGGGAGTTGGTTACGCCTGGGGAATGATTAGCACCCCCATCACGCCCGGAAATCGGTACCAAAATATATGTTGTTTTTAATTGATAAAAATTATCAAAATTTAAATTGAATTTAATTAAATTGTTCATAATCGAAAATAAGCTTTAATTAGAAGGGCTTTGTCAAATTGATGGATTCAGATTAATTAAACATTTAATCAATAAGGGTGACGAAACCTCAGATCATAGATTAAACTGACATCAATAAGCCTGACTTCCGTGTTAATTTATGGTTCAAACTTCGTTTATCACCTTTATGCATGATGCAAGCAGTTAAACATGATGTAATGACTTGTCAAAATTTTAATTCGTTTTAAATTGCCTTTAAACGATAAGGATTAATTCGAATATTTGGTCAACATCCAATGAGCCAGGATCGTTACGATACAAATATCAAAATTAATAAATATCTCCGTTCTATAATTTAAATTGATTAATTACATGTAATGTCCAATTAAAATATTAGAGGTCTCATGAATGACAATTAAAATGCATGACATAGAAAGGCACAAAATTAAAACCTAAGGCCCACTAAAGCCCTAACATAAAAAGGCCCAAATTATTGGAATCCAGTTAGTGATCTAATAATTAACTATGTTAGTCTAATATTAACCCTAAATTAATTAACCCTAAAAACTAAAAAGAACCTAACATTTTATTGGTTATCTTAAACAATCAATTCAATTAATTTTGAACTAGAATCTCAATGAGCCAGAGAAACTATCCAAAATCAATTGAATTAACTAGTCATGATTTTGAATTAGGTGATCTACATGAAAATTCAATTTTATCCCTAAAATAATTAAGATTTGTTCAACCAATTTAATACATTTAACATTTATCCCAATGAGCCAAGGGCGAATTTAAATGGATTAAATTGATTCGAACCTAGAGTCTAACTAAGGCTCTAAACCTAACCTAAATTTAATTTAATTAATTTAAAGCTTATGCCCCAATAAAACGAGCACATAATTTAAATTAATTAAGTTAAATTTCAAACTCTAAAACTAATTCTAAATGGCCTAAACTAAACTACAAAATCTACCCTAGTAAAGAAGGATAAAAAAAAACTTGCAAATAAGGCATCTAAAATATATTACATATTTAAGTAAAAGCGTATTATACATATAAATGTTGAAAACGCAAATCTCATATATATATTATTATCACATATAAATGTATATACATATTTATTGTTACATATAAGGTAAAAACGGTGAAATATATAGGGCAAAAAAATAAAATATCTATAAAAGGAAAGTACATGCAAATTTGAAAGCGTTTAAAATATATGTATATACACATGGAAACGGTATTATGTATACCAAATTTAAAGCATTAGAATATATATTATATATATGGTAACTGTGCATGGTAAAAAACAAACGAATAAAAAAAAGGGCACATAAGCATAAAAGAGCAAAATAAGAGAACAAAATTAAAGAAATGAAAAGCATAAAGAAAATAAAGCAAGCTGCAATAGTATAAACAAGAAAATATAAAGGTCGAATCTACAGAAAATAAATGCAAGAGTGACCAGCCATCTACATAGAAAATGGGTGCCAGCTATCAGGCATTAAACGATATATGCTAAACAAATAACATAAAAAAAAAGGAAAGTTAAAACCCATTTTATATTCAAAACGTTCCAAATACCAGATTGAATATGGGAAAGTTTTCTGAAAACGAGCCTTTTCCCCTTCCTTTTGATTTTTCGAACAAATTCTAACCCCATAGACTCACCCCTGTTAACCGGAGGTGTGACCAAAACCAAAGAGATTTCGAATATCACCTTGACAACAGGACTCCGATGGCCTTCCCGGCGTCTCCCAAACCCTAAAGGTAACCCCTTCTTAAGCTTTCCCTCTTTTTTACTTTCGGAAATCCTATTTTCTCTCTAGTCTTTAATATTTGTGGGTATTTCTTTTGAGTTGCTGATCTCTGAAGTTTTTCTCATTCCCTTTTTCGTTAAAAACTGAGACCCAAAAAGGGTCTTGCTTTCCCCGTTTCGACCGGTTCACCACGACGACCCAAAGGTCATGGGATTATCACCGACGAAGGCAAAGCACAACCATGGTCGCGATTCCAGAAAGTAAAAATCTCTCCTTTTTCTCTTCTTTCTATTCTTTTTAATGCATGCAACAAAATCGGGGAGTAAAAAAACCCTCAAATTTCTTTCTTTTGATTTCTGTAAATCCTCCCCAATGGGTATTACAAAGTAATGCTGTGGTTTTATAACCGAAAATACATGAAAAGCGAAGCTAATCCTATTGGTTGCTCTGAGTTTCTATTATGCCGGTTCTGAATTTGTCTACTTTTCCGTTTTTTGCCTTCTGGTAATCTGCGTTTCTTTTTGCTGCATGTTGTTGTTGTGCCCGAACGGGAAATCTGAGTCTGGAAGGGCGGTTGGTGTGGCGGAGGCTATCACGGGAGCTGAATCGTCTTGCGCGTGGGATACACGCGCGTGAAGGAGCGCGAAAGTCAGGGCGTGGGCGCGTGGAATTCTGGAGACTTCCTCCCCCTTCAATTTGGACCGTCAGGTCTAGATTAGATCTGACGGCTGTGATGCAGCTGCACAAAAAGGGAAGATCATTAGGGCAGATTCAACATTTTAATTTTAGGGTTTTTTATTCTGGGCCCAAACGGGCTAATAAGTGTAATATTATCATTTTTTTTGGGCTTCTTTTTTTGTTTTTGGACTTTAATAAAATAAACATTGGGCTTTATTATTCTGTTTTTGTATTTTTGTGTTATAAAATATAATAACATGAACATAATAACATAATCGTAGTACAATAATTATAATTAAAATGATAATAACTATTAATAAGGTAAAACGACTAATACATATATTACCAACGAAAACAAGTAGTAATAATGATGTTTTGGTTTTTTTTTCAAATTATAACACATTAAACTAATAGTAGTTAATTAATATTTTGGGGTTTTTGGAACATAATAACATGTAATTTATGTAGTATAATATTTTTGGGTTTTTGACATAGTGACATAATAGTAATACTAATGACGAGTAATATGATAACAATTGTACTAAGAAATAAGCCCATAACAATTGTACTAAGAAATAAGCCCATTATTCCAAATGCTGAAAATAAAAATGGGTTAAAAATTTTGGATAAAATTAGTGATTACAGTTGTCCTTCTTTACTTATCCTTGTAGAACAAGAACAAAGCAAAGACTATAAGCACTAATTTTATCCGACTTTCTTGTTTGAAGATTTCGAGCTGCGAGTCCTTCCTAAATAGAACTGTTCGCCCTTCCTCTTCCTGAAATCCTTGTGCTGCGAGTTTGAAACTCCTCGCCTAAAATTCATGACCTATGAGAAACATTTTTGAGAAAGAAGAAAGTCAGGAAGTCCGAATTTCATTAAAATATCCTTAAGAAAGAGATCGAATTAAGAAATTCGTTGTTTTTAGAAAAACAATCCTTTCAGAAATGATCGAATTAAGAAATTCGTGTTTTAAGGAAAACAATCCTTTCTTGTTTTAAGAAAAACAATTCTTTAAGAAAAGATCGAATTAAGAAATTCGTGTTTTAAGAAAAACAATCATTTAAGAAATGATCGAATTAAGAAACTCGTGTTTTAAGAAAAACAATCCTTTAAGAAAGGATCGAATTAAGAAATTCGTGTTTTAAGAAAAACATTCCTTTAAGAAATGATCGAATTAAGAAATTCGTGTTTTAAGAAAAACAATCCTTTAAGAAAGATGGAACTAAGAAATTCGTGTTTTAAGAAAAACAATCTTTAGAAATGATAGAATTGAGAAATTTGAATTTTGAGAAAAACGTCCTTTTGTAAGGGATAGAATTGAGAAATTTGAATTTAAGAAAATATCCTTGAGAAATGATAGAATTGAGAAATTGAATTTTGAGAAAAAGTCCTTTTGGAAGGGATAGAATTGAGAAATTTGAATTTTGAGAAAAATGTCTTTTTGGAAGGGATGGAAATCGGGGATTGGAAGACCTTTAGAAATCTTAATTATGCAAGTCAAAGGACTCTTGATTCTTTGCTGAGATCTGTTTCTCCTCTTGTGAAGCTGTATATTAAGTCTTTTATCAACCTTCAAATACCTGTTTAAAATAAACAAAATGCTATGATGATATTAGTTAGCTTGCTCCTAACATAAGGGCGTCTAACTACATATGATGGATGAATGAATGAATGAATGAATGAATGAATTGAGGACCACTTGGGCGAGTCCTATTCTTCAAAGAAATTGATTGGGAAATCAGTGTCTTGTTTCTTCAATGCGACTCCAATGCGGCTGGAATACCCCATCTCACACTCGAGCTTAGCCTTTCCAAGTGTATTTTGCTCAATTTGTCATTAAACCGTTCGGGCATCTTATTACCCCAAAAAAAAATTTTTGCCCCAAAAAACTTGTTGCTCACTCTTGTACTTTTGTTGCTAGCAAAATTTTTAAATCTTTGTCAGAAAATATATGTTCAAATTTCAATGTGAGATGCTTATTGAGAAAACTGATTTTTCTTTTCAAATTGTAAATATATTAGGCTATACTAAATGCCCCGAATGTCAAGTGTACGAACAACACTGAAAATGGCTTACCGAGGATTGCCCCAAGCAAAACATGTGTCTAGGAGACCTAGAAAGCTGAATTGATGTTTGAAGATGTGAAGTGCATCTTAGGTCTACTTTGATATTTGACCGGTTTACCTCCGGTCTACTTTGAAATAAGCCCATTATTCCAAATGCTGAAAATAAAAATGGGTTAAAAATCCATGATAAAATTAGTGATTATAGCATACAATGGGCTTTAAGCATTCACTGTCATATGTCATTCACTTATTTAAAATATCAAAAGATATTATCATTTCACAATATCATATAAAAGTGCATTTTGGCAGTTCATACCCGAAAATTATTCATAGTTCATTAAAATAAATATAGTAGAGATGCACTCACCTGTTGCCTCACTAGAAAACTTTACCCTTATACACAGCTTCACTTTTGCACTTTTTCTTTGTCTTTAGGATTGCTCAGTTCCCGGTTTGGATTACGATTATGATCTACAACATATACAATTCAAGTATATGTTAGTATCATCCTAACATAAAACCATATTAGGACTAATAATAATATTCCTACTTTATTCACATATTTCCCAAACTTTACAATTTAGTCCTCAACACTTTACAACCTTTCACATTAGTCCAATTAACCTTCTAAAACATACAAAATCATCCTTACACCATTTCTAACCTTAGGAAGAATTTTCCATAATTTTCTCCAAATTTCCTCTAGTTGCCGAATTTGAAAGGTCACTTTGACCAAAATTCCCAACTTTATTCAAGCATGAATCTAACCTACATACATCATATTCAAGCTCCTAACATCATTTTCAATTCAAATAAAAATTTTCCAAGAGTTTCCCCTAATTTTTCAATATTCCCAAAAGAATACCTAACACCAACATCCATGGAATTTTCATCATATCATGCATGTAACATCATAACAACCTCAAATATAATTAAAACAATCCTTAAAACATGAAATTTCAACTTGTTCTTCATAAACCCTAATCTCCAATCTCAACATATAAGCATGAGAACCACTCAAAAATTATACCAAATGAAAGAGAATTCAATGGAGATTAATTCTCTATTTCATGCTTCAACCCAAAAATCAACTAAATCAAGCCAAAAATTGAATCAAAAATTTTTCTTACCCTTGCTATGGTGGTTCGGCCTTGAGGAAGAAAGATGAGAGAATTCTAGCTTTTTCTTCAATTTCATTACAAGACAAATGGCATTTTAATCTTTAAATCTAATATAAAAATCTCCATCAATAGTAAAATTACCATTTTGCCCCTTAGTTATGACCATTTAGGTGTTGACTCCTAATATTATCACTTTTCCATAATCATCTTTAATTAAAAAGTATGGGCAAAATGACTAAAATGCCATTAATGAATCCATGTATTCACAAAAATGTCATTTGTGCACTATATTAAAATACTGCCTTTAATCGAATCTAAATCGACTAAAAATGATTCCAAAACGAAATGTCATATTCGTCAAGTCCTCTTACAACTCTCTTCAGAATTTCATCACATTCCGAGCTCATACGATTACCCGAATTTCATTTAAACTTTAATTGTAATTTTCGAATAATAGAAACATCGAATCGAACCAACAATTTTATATTCGATTCACACCCTTATGTAATCTATTTATTTATGGAATAAAAATAATTATTGGTAAAATTACCATGTTGGTCCTTGAACTATTCTCAACTTTTCACTTTGGTCACCAAACTTTAACATTATACATTTTAGTCATTGAACTAAAACCACCAACTTTTAATTCTTTGCAAAAAATTCACTAACTAATTATTGGGGTATTACACCTTCCTTCCAAAACTGGATAAATAGGCCCTTCCCCAAGCTCAAGCCTTCCTTTTCCCTTGATCCTTGGAGTGCTCTCCGACATCCTTAACTACAATCAAATGTTGTAAAACGAGTTACAACACTGCTAAGAGTTTAAAAGAGATTAAATGTATGATTCTACAACTAGAAATTGAGTCAAAACCCCTATTCCCGCTCTTTTCTTCAAGCCCTACCAAAGACTCATCATCCACTAAACTTGATGAAACTTAACTTGGAATGTAGATCCTTGGATGATGATTTCAATACCCTAAACCCAAAATCCGGGATTTTAACTCAAATTGACAAAGGTTTGACCTTTGTCTTTGGGTTTCTTAGAGAGGATGAAGAAGGGAGAAATGGGGAGGGTGTAGAGACAAGAATGAGATCATCTCATTGCTTTTGTAGAAAATTAAAGAGATGATCAGCCTTCCCTCTTTGAAAAGAGGTATTTACCATTTTACCTATGCATTAACCTCCCATTTACATCCCCACACAAAGCCTCATGCCCAACAACAAAGTGGAAACCCACAAGCTCTCATTTAAGCACTCAAAGGGCCCAAACTCGCGACCCACAATGCTAAGCCTACTATTTGTGTTAAACCGACCCTCGAATTCTGAAATCCGAGTCGTTACATTGAATCTTAATAAGGTAAATGATAAATTTAGACCCTTTTCCTTTTTTTTTGACAATGCGCATACACTTTGTAGACAAAGCGATTTGGACCTGTGTCTCTTAGGATTAACATCATTCGTTTTTTCACTGGGACACTTGTTGGGTTCTAGACCCTATTCTTAAAACAAGTTTATAATGTATATAATTATTAACTAACTAACTAACTATTATGAGAACTGAGAAGATGTGAGTTAAAATGTGTTTAAGTGTACATTAACATCTAATTTTAAAAAAATTAAGTATCTAATATGGTAAATGTTACTCTGTTTTATTTATTTATTTTTCATTCCTTGCTGTTGATATGTTGAACGTGAATATAAAATAAAATTCTTACTATTAAAAGAATAAAATTTTTCAAATATAGAAAATAAATAAATCTATTGAAAAACATATCTATAATTGTAGCAACTAATTTTTCGATGCCATTACGAAAAATTAAAAAATCGTATTGGGGGAGTATTTCCCCCTCTTGTTGAAAATTTATTTAAAAAGGAGAATTCTTTGAAAACTCGTATTTTGAAAAACATGGAGTCGTCACCGGCCACTTTGGTAGGCTGAACACCGTATAAACAAAAACCATAGATTTTGAAAACTTAGGTTCGTGAGTTAGTTACGGATGGGGAAGGATTAGCACCCCACACCGCCCAAAATTGGTACCTAATGGGTTCATATCGTAATTATTAAGAAAAATAAAAAAATCAATTTAATTTAATAATTAATTTCTAAAATACATGGTTCAAATTATTAAATCTGCCTCGATATCCACGGTACCCAAGGAGATAACACCCTGAGACCGGGATGACACTCCACTAGAATACCAGGATAAAGGCCTAAAACTATACGTAACAAAAATAAACATGAATAATTAATATGCATGAGAATAATAAAGGCATAAATAAAAGCATTAATATCAAATTTGAATAACAATATATCATAAGAAATAAACATATATGTATATCACGGTATAAGAACATATTACACATATATGCCTAAGAAACAATGGAAATGTTTGAAATAAATATAAGGCAAATATTATGGAAAGAAAAAGGAAATATATATAATACGCATATTATATTAACGGAATAGTGGTATAATATATAAAGGAACATATATATTGTATTATATATTTGTTGTAACCCATTTTTGTCAAGGCTTTTGAGCCTAAATTAAATACAAAATAAACCCATACAGCCCAATACCCAACACATTAACCCAACCCCAATCTAATAACCCAAATTTACAAATTACCCAACTACCTATTAACCCAAACATAAATTACCCTAATACCCCTAACCCTAATAACCAAACCCTAACACCTACTTACCCCTGCAGTCGCCACCCATATCCCTTCACCTTCCCACGCGTGTGGCCGCCATACGCGACACCATTGGCTATGTGCCCCGCCCCGACCACTTGACGCCGCCTGACACCTCTGGCCACCGCCTAAACCTGCAAAAGCGAAGCAATTTGTAATATTTTTATTTTTTACATATGTATCAAAATGGGTTATAAAACCCCCCAAACCAGATGTAATCAAGGGCTTGACGTTCGGAATAAAAAAGAGGGATTTTGGTTTCGAGTATAAAAAAGGATTTCGTCGGAGCTTTGAAATAAAAAAAACATTTTATATACGAATCAAAAATACAATAAAGGAAAAAAATAAGAAATCAAACCTAAAAAAGGTAAAGAAAATCATACCTTGCTTTGTAAATCTAGGCGTTTGGGTGAGGATTTTAAGAAATCCATGGTCGGATTCGAATTCGGGGCGTCGAGAGGAGTTGTAAAGGTGCAACCTTTCACCTTTTCGACCACCAAAGGCGGTGGCAACCACACCGATGACCGGCAGTCTTCGGTGGGCCTCGGGAAAGCTGGTGACCGGTCGAATAAGAGAACAAAGTGATTGAGAGAATTTTTTTCTTAAATCAGATATCAAATGAATTTTTTTGGCCTAAAATAGTATATAAAGCCCATCAAAAATGACATCGTTTTACGCGTCAGATATCAGGCCCAAAACGACGTCATTTCACGCCTGACCCAAGCATCAACCCGACCCAACCGAGGGGATCTGCGCATTTTTTTACAAAATGGGTAAATTTGATTTCGGTCCTTCCTCGTTTGGTAATTACTTCCTCGATCCCTGCAGGTTTTCATTGTTTTTTAATTTCGTCATTTTTTAGTGTTTTAAGTTTCTGTTTTTTTTTAATTTAGTCACTTTCTGATTTTTATTTATTTATGTTTATATTATTATTATGTACATTATAAATAGTATTGTTATTTATATATATTTATGTATCTATTATTGTATGTTTATTATTATTCTTATAATTATTTTTATTATTGTATATTATATTAGTATATTTACTATATTATGTATATTACTTTATGTTCAGTATATTATGAAAGATATCTACATTATCATTATTATTCACTATATAATATATGAGTATTATATTATATGCATATTATATTATTATACTTATATATATATATTTATCTCATTTCGGATTTATTTAAAAAAAACTCAGTTTATTTCAGGTAATATTTTCCACTTTATTTCGGGGACCAGCTAGGAAGTAGTGTCCTGACTCATTTAGGTATCATCTCCCTCAGTTTTTGTAAATAAGGAAATGTTCTCCTTAGACCGCTTTTTCAGATTAAATTTTAAATTAAAATTTGAATTTTTGTTTTCTTACAACGACAACACTTAATCAACGCGGTACTAATTTTAGGCGTTGTGGGGGTGCTAATCCTTCCCCACGCGTAACCGACTCCCGAACCCAAACGTTTTGAATCTTTGGTTAATTTTTAATGGTGTCCGACTTACCGAAGTGGCCGGTGGCTACTCTATTTTTTGTTTTAAAATTTTTACGGTGTTCTGTTAAGAGTGCCATCCCGATCTCTAGGTGTCATCTCTTTTGATCCTGTACATAAAATATTTTTATCGATCCATATTTTATTTTCGAAAAAAAAAATGTTTACGACAGATGGCGACTCCACTGGGATATTTTTTAAGAGTGTCAGGCCAATGTTGACTTTGTGTTGTCTTGCAAGAAATTCAAAAATTCAATTTGATTAAATTTTAATCCCGCTTTCTACTCGGGCTCCTCACCTTGTTAAGTGGGAGGGATTACTTCGCTAAGTAGGGTTTTCACCTCCTTATAGTGTTGTAATGTACTTCCGGAGTGGTCCTTATATTTCATGGGGTTTTCACCCCTATATGGTATAATGGTCGTATTCACCCGAATCGATGTCCTCGCGACAATTCGGGTACCATTTACTTTAGATCCAACCTTCATATAGTGAGCCATAGAAGCCAACCTTTTTAAGCCATGCGAAACTCTTCCCGTTTAACGGTCATCAGTTTTAGGCTTTGATGCCTTTATTTATTTTTTATGTACAGTTTTTTATCTGTTTTAATTTTTACCTTATTTACCATTTAATTTATTCATTCGATTATTTTAATTTGCACTGACCTTGTTTCGGTTTTGATCGCATCATATTAAATTCATTCATTTTGCATTAATTGCATGACACCATCATTTTAATTTCTTTCATTTCATTCACACGAAGCTCTGTGTAATACCTCAAAATTTTGGATAGTGTCCAAAATGAATAAAATGAAAGTTTGGTGGCTAAAGTATAAACTTAGGAAAAGTTTAGGGACTAAATTGTAATTTTTGAAAGTTATGTATTTCAATCCCGTAAATGAATAGTTTACCCCAAGAATGAATTTTCCGTGTTACTCGAATTTTTCGAACGGAATTTGTGTTAAAAGCTATAAAGAGTTAAGTTCGAGAAAAATTTGGATAATCAGATCGAATCGAATATTTGAGATATTTTGTAGATGATAAGGAAATATTAATAATATCTTTTCCATGCCTTAATTTGGAAGGATTTAACATGGACCATTGGATTTAAGTTGATTTTCCATGTTAAATATGAGCCGTTAGATGAATAATGGCAAGATTGTAATTTTGGAAAATTACAAGGGCAAATTGGTAAAATACTAACTCAAGATTAAATCTAGGCCATTGGAATAAATATGATGACATGTGGCACATTATGTATTCATTGGATTTGAGGGCAAAATAGTCATTTGACTATTTGGGAGATATTTTATTATATCTAGATTAAAAGAATGCCAAATGGCATTATGAAATAAGAAAAGAAAATTCAAGACATCTTTCTCTTCATTTTCTCTCCAACGTGAGTTTTGAAGAAACTAAGGTAAGAATGCTAAATTTTGATTTTCTCCCTAAATGGCTTGGATTTAGGGTTTGGTTATGAAATGCAAAGTTGATCATCTTTGAATTCTCTATCATTTGATATAAAAATTTCATGGATTGGTTAAGCTATCCTCATGAAATTGAAGGATTAAATTTTAGGGTTTATGGATGTAAAAATTTTTTGGTTTGAATTTTGAAGGATTAAGTGTTTAATTAGATTTTCTAAGCTTGATTCAAGCTTGATTTCAAGTGAAAAGTAAAACCCCTAATTTTGGCAAGTTAGGGTTAATTTAGGGTTATTGGATTCAAGTTTAATTTGGAGTTTTCATGAAAGGAAAATGTTGGAATAATGTAATTGAAGGTTAATTGAAGTGTTGGAATGGTTAAAGGATGTTAAAGATCAAATTTATGAATCTATCCAGAAATTTTAGTATATGATTGTGAGTTTGGAAATCCACCAAAAATTCTACAAAAATAATTAGAAATTGAGCCTTATATCATGGTATTAGTGGTTTAGTCTAGTTTCGCTTAAAACAAATGGTGACTGATTTCGATTTGTATATCAAAAGATATGAATTTTTAAGTGATGAAAGGTCAGAAAACAGAGTACTAGGCTGCTCCGAAATTTAGCACTGTATTTGACTTTGAAAATTCGTCATAAATCGTACGAGTTGAATTTGGGCTATTAAATTATATGGTTGAAAATATTATCGAATCTAGTTTCTTTCAGAACAAAAAGAATTGAATTCTGAGTTGTAGATTATTTTATAGAAATATTTCTTTGAAGGTAGCACAGACTGACAGATTATAAAATGAGTGTCTTATTGGTATTATTAATTGTGCATGTAAGGTATGAATGCGAAGCACTCCAGTAAACACGAGAAATCAAAAATTTAGTAGATAAAGCAAATGATCAAACTCGAAGTTTTCGTAAGTTATTCAATTTAGTTTGGGATAAGAAGTGTCAAGGTGAGTGCAATTGCATACATATCGTGACACATTGATGTTTTATACATTATTGGGATGGCTTGTGATGAGCCTACCCAAATTTTATTGTCATTATATTTATGCCATGGAGCATACGATTGACATATTTTAAATATTTCAAAAGTTGAATATAAATGCATGGATCACTAGTTATATATGATGTTATATTATGAATGTTATTTCGGGTATGAACTGCCCAATGTTAAATTTTGTTGATATACATTACCATGGATGAAATAAATACGGAATATATGCCCAAGTATGTCATTGAGGGACAGGGTATAGTTGGCATGCCATAGCGTCCAACAGCACGCTGCATACTCGGTTTAGCACTATAGTGTATATAAAGGACACTTAGTGCATATGGTGGGCACGACCTTATGTGTATTAGAACTTTGGTGCATATTTGACTCGTGTACCAGGGTCTTCATAGGCTTATATTTGGGCTATGGTTTATTGGTTAATAAATGATAAATAGGTGAATAAGCTTATGAGCTTTTGGAATAAATGGCAAGTATATTGCTAAGAAATTTACATGTGATTTATATCATGTTAATATATGAATAACATGATGGATTTACATGTCTAGTGATCATGATGCATTTATGCATATAAGGCATATTATGACAAATGGACAAGCATGAAAGTCTTATGACATTGGGATAATTTTGTCGAGAAAAATTCACCAAGCTATCATAGTAATGACATCCTACTTGAGGTTTTTAATTTATTTTAGTGGCATGTATAAATGGGATAATTTTGTCTATTTTAGTTCAACGTCCAATATTTTTCGAATAGTCAAATTTATTTTTTAAAAGTAAAGGAGCCCTGATTTTGTGTATTAGTCGATATAAATATTTCCAAAGGCTTTAAATTTATGGAATTTTTGAATAAAAATCATGTTATTATTTTGTGACATCTCTGACTCATATTCGGTAATCGAATACGAGAATGAGGTGTTACACACTGATTCACGACTAGTTCCCAATTTGAAAAAGATTTATCATCGGGAGAAAGTCTAGTACCATAGATATCAATGCAACATTCAAAGTTGCAAATAAATCTCGTGAGTTTGGAAGTTGAGCCGCAAGAACTATTTTTGAATCAGTATCTCCGCATCTAAGACATGCAAATTGCATTTACATGCATACATTCACAATTTTGAAACTGGTCCACGGGATGCGCCGTACCAGCAATACCAGATAAAGCAAAAGTTGATTGATCCAACACTTTACTGAACCTATGCAAAAGCCCAGTTCAGAAGCATTTTTAAGAATGACCATCGCATATACCATGCCTCTACAAGGCCCTACGTCCAGGGGGAATTTCCAGACGAATTTTAAAAGTGAGCCTCCAATGTCGAGTCAGACTTCTGTGCCCTAGATGACCACATCAATTATCGTCTGTAGCATTTTTCCAGAGCCGAAAGTAATAAGTTGAGATGAACCAACACAACAAATTCATAGACTCGACTAGGGGGCAACACAACGCATTCATAAGAACAATGAAAGCCTTACGAGAAAAGGCGAAAATATACTACAAGCTCCGAATTTGCTTCATTCCATATGAAGTTCAATGAAAATAATTTGTGGGCATACACCGGGAAAGATAACTCCACTGGAAGATGATCAAAGCCAAGGAAAATTGGTGGCATCTTCGCAATACAAGACCGAGAACTCAATTTTGCCAATATAGAGTCAGGGCAACACTTTGAAGCGCAAAAAAATCATTCACACATTCACTTAACATCAAGTGCACGCATCATACACCTAAGTTTGTCATGCATTTAGACTAAACACATACACTTAGACATAAAGTGACATTCATCCATTATGCACTTATTTTTGGCTTGAACATATAGACAGGTCCATAAAGGAGATCGATGATCCTCAATCACGAGGGCAACAACATGATGATCAACCTCTAGCCCCAAAGAATGATGAATACACATAAGAGCTCAAATATCCAGATAACAACGAGAAAATTTTAAACAATTACTAATTAATGTTTTCCTTCGTTTCCATATCATGATTCTCACTATAAAGTGACAAAGCTGACCTTTTTTCAATTTTACTTCCGTAACTGGTGGTAGACCAATTTAATCCAGATTTGGCCTCTCCGTTGGTGTGATAAAGCGGATCTGTCATTTTGCAGACCTCATGTTTCCGTTGATGGTGCAGTAGATTAAAATTTTCCTTTGGATTTTGTCTATTCGCCAGCGATGTAGTAGTAGGTCCTACTTTTCCTGATATCGCCTCTCCGTTAGTGGTGTTGCAAGATCAAATTTTCCTTCAGATCTTATCTCTCCGTCAGTGGTGTATTGGATCCCCATACATTTAAGATCTTGTCTCTCCACCGGTGATGCAACAGATCAAACGTTTTGTAAATTTTATTTTTCTTTCGGATCTGATCTCTCTGACGATGGTGTAGTAAATCCCATATTTTCCAGGTCTCGCCTCTTCATCGGTGTCGCAGCTAAACCAAACTTTTTCCTCAGATATTATCTATTTCTTATAGTTATAGCTCAAAAAATCAAAAAAATCAATCAAAGGTGCATCCTCTATTCCTACTTTGCCGTTTATGGCGTGGTAAGATCCAAGTTATTGTTATTCGATTTGGTTCCTCCGTTGATGGCGTAGCCGGGTCCAAGTTGCTTTCATCCAATCTTGTTCCTCCGTTGATAGCATAACAAGATCCAAGTTATTAATATCCGATCATGCTCTTCCGTTGATGGTGTGACGGGTTTAAGTTGTTGTTCATTCACGCTCTTCCGTTTATGGCGTAGTAAGGTTTGAGTTACTGCTATCAATTCTGCTTCTCCGTTGATGGTGCAGTAGAATCCAAGTTGTTGATATCCGATCTTGTCCCTCTATTGATGGTATGACTGGGTTTCAGTTGCTGTTCATTCTTACTCCTCCGTTGATGGCATAGTAAGGTTTAAGTTGTTGTTATCCGATTCTACTTCTTTATTGATGGTGCGGTAGAATCCAAGTTGCTGATATTCGATCTTGTTCCTCCGTTGATGGTGTGGCTGGGTTTAAGTTCTTCATTCCCGCTTCTCTGTTGATGGCGTAGTAAGGTTTGAGTTGTTGTTATTCGTTTCTGCCTCTCCATTGATGGTGCGGTAGAATCCAAGTTGCTAATATTCGATCTTGTCCCTCCGTTAATGGTGTGGCTGGTTCAAGTTGCTATTCATTCCTGCTCTTCCGTTGATGGCGTAGTAAGGTTTGAGTTGTTGTTATCTAATTCTACTTCTTCATTTATGGTGCGGTAGAATCTAAGTTGCTAATATCTTATCTAGTCCCGCCGTTGATGGAGTGGTTGTAATCTAAGATGATATTCAATCCAGTTCCTCCGTTAATGGAGTGACTGGACCCAAAATGCTATCCTTCAATCCTGCCTCTTCGTCGGATGTTGTAGCTAGGCCAAATTTACTCTTTCAGATCCTGCCTCTTCGTCTGGTATTGTAGCTGGATTAACCTTATTGAATTCAGACCTTGCATCTTCGTTAGGTGTTGTAGCTTGGTCAAACTATAATATCCTCCAGTCCTGCCTCTTCGTTCGGTGTTGTAGCTGGGCCAAAATCTATTTCCTTTAGATCATGCCTCTTCGTCAGGTGTTGTAGTTGGATCAACCTTACTAACTTAGATCTTCCCTCTTTGTCGGGTGTTGTAGCTTGGTCAAATCTAACTTTCGATTCTGCCTCTTCGTTGGTATTGTAGCTGAACCAAATTTACTAATTTTCGGTCTTGCCTCTTCGTCAGGTGTTGTAGCTGGACCAAATTTACTGACTTTCTATTCTGCCTCTTCGTCGGTGTTGTAGCTGGATCAACCCCATTGACTTCAGACTTTGCCTCTTCATCAGGTGTTGTAGCGTGGTCAAGCTATACTATTATTTGGTCCTGCCTCTTCGTTAGGTGTTCTAGCTGGGCCAAATCTACTCCTTCAAATCCTGCCTCTTCCTCAGAGTTGTAGCTGGACCAGACACCAGAACCCTCATCTTTTGATCATGTCTCTTCGTCAATGTTGTAGCTGGATCAAAGCTATTTTAACAAGTCCAACAGAAATGTTGGTGCAACGTGCTTAAACACGACAAAGTTTAAGATAATGGATAATTCAAATGTCCATTTTCACGAATGGTCGAAGGAAAATAAATCCTTTGAAAAATCCAATGTCATGATTGGTATAAACTGATTGTACCTAGGGGAATGGTACAGCTAGCCCGGAGCAAACGGCTACCGGTAAAGGCAACTCAAAACCGTTGATCCCTGTGCATTTGGGAAAAATACAAAAGAAGCTCTGCATCAAAATTTACTGACTTTCGGTCCTGCCTCCTCGTCGATGTTGTAGCTGGGCCGAACCTTTATCTTTCGATCATGTGTCTTCGTCAGTGTTGCAGCTGGATCAAGTTTTGCAGACATTGCCTCTTCGTCAGAGTTGCAGCTAGGTCAAATTTTCTCAAGGCATTGCGTCGTCGTCAGTGTCGTAGCAAGCTGAGCTCATTTTGTCTCCTCCAAGCGGATCACCTTTGATTTTTGTCTTCCCCAACGAATCCTCTATTTTGAAGATTTTGCTTACAAGAGCATCAAAAAAGATCAAGAGAAGCCCAAGGAAGAAGCAGTGGCCAAAGAAAAGAACCCTGGTTGACCGGACAAAAATGGTTACTCTTTTGTCTTTGATCTATTCTTGTTACACAACAATGTGCAAAGAGGGGTAGCTGTTGTAACCCATTTTTGTCTAGGCTTTTGAGCCCAAATTAAATACAAAATAAACCCATACAGCCTAATACCCAAAACATTAACCCAAACCCAATATGATAACCCAAATTTTTAAATTACCTAAATACCCATTAACCTAAACCTAAATTACCCTAATACCCCTAACCCTAATTACCAAACCCTAACACCCACTTGCCCCCTGCAGTCGTCGCCCATATCCCTCCACATTTCCACGCGCATGGCCGCCATGCGCGACACCATTGGCCAGGCACGCCGTCCCGACCACTTCACATAACCTGACACCTCTGACCACCGCCCAAACCTGCAAAAGCGAAGCAATTTGTAATATTTTATTTTTACATATGTATCAAAATGGGTTATAAAAACCCCAAAACCAGATGTAATCAGGGGTTTGACGTTTGGAATAAAAAAAAAGAGGGAGTTTGGTTTCAAGTATAAAAATGGATTTTTTTCGGAGCTTCGGAATAAAAAACATTTTATATACGAATCAAAAATACAAAAAGGGGAAAAATCAGAAATCAAACAGGAAAAAGGTAAAGAAAATCATACCTTGCTTTGTAGATCTAGGCGTTTGGGTGAGGATTTGAAGAAATCCGTGGTCAGATTCGAATTCGGGGCATCGAGAAGAGTTAGAAAGGTGCGACCTTTCACCTTTTCGACCGTCGGAGGTGGCGACAACCACCACCGATGACTGGCAGTCCACGACGGGCCTCGAGAAAGTCAGTGACCAGCCGAAGAAGAGAACATAGTGTTTGAGAGAATTTTTTTCTTAAATCAGATATCAAATGATTTTTTTGGCCTAAAATAGTAAATAAAGCCCATCCAAAACGACGTCGTTTTAGGCGTCATATATCAAGCCCAAAACAACGTCGTTTCACGGCTGACCCACGCATCAACTCGACCCAACCGAGGGGACCCGCGCGTTTTTTTTACACAATGGGTAAATTTGATTTCGTCCTTCCTTCTTTGGTAAGTACTTCCTCGGTCCCTATAGGTTTTTGTTGTTTTTTAATTTCGTCCTTTTTAGTGTTTTAAGTTTCTATTTTTTAATTTAGTCACTTTCTGATTTTTATTTATTTATTTATGTTTATATTATTATTATTATGTACATTATAAGTAGTATTATTATTTATATATTTTTATGTATCTATTATCGTATGTTTATTATTATTCTTATAATTATTTTTATTAATGTATATTATATTAGCATATTTACTATAGTATGTATATTACTTTATATTCAGTATATTATGAAAAATATGTACATTATTATTATTCACTATATAATATATGATTATTATATTATATGCATATTATATTATTATACTTATATATATATATATATATTTGTTTATCTCATTTTGGATATATATATTTTTTAAAAACTCAGTTTATTTAAGGGAATATTTTTCACTTTATTTCGGGAACCGGCTAGGAAGTGGTGTCCTGACTCTTTCAGGTATCATCTTCCTCGGTTGTCGTAAATAAGGAAATATTCTCCTTAGACCGCTTTTTCAGATTAAATTTTAAATTAAAATTAAAATTTTTGTTTTCTTGCAATGACAACACTTAATCAACGCAGTACCAATTTTGGGCGTTGTGGGGGTGCTAATCCTTCCCCACGCGTAACTGACTCCCGAACCCAAACGTTTTGAATCTCTGGTTAATTTTTAACGGTGTCCGGCCTACAGAAGTGGCTGGTGGCGACTCCATTTTGTTTTAAAATATTTACGGTGTTCTGTTAGGAGTGTCATCCCAGTCTCCGGGTGTCATCTCTTTTGATCTCGTACATAAAATATTTTTATCGATCCATATTTTATTTCTGAAAAAAAACGTTTACGACAATACTAATAAGTAGAAAAATAGCATAGGATGATGTATTATATATATATATATATATAATATTAGAAAAAATAAAATAATACATAAAACAATTTATAAACTATTTTGTACATGCATATGTTATAATATATACTATAAAATAAAATATGTTAAAAATACTCATATACGTGTATATACATAAATATATATATATATAACAAATATTAATATCAATTCATATAATGTTAAAAACATATATACTATTTATATAAAAACAATATAAGTAACCAATAATAAAGTATAAACAAAGGCATTATATATAATACATAATTTACGCATACTAAAAACCACAGATATATGAACATAATACGGAAACAAATACTTACAACAATAAAGTAATAGACAATAAAATGCAGATTGAACAAACAAATACATTTACGAATGAAACAACAACAAACATAATACGAAACAAAACAAAAAATCGCTAAACATACCAAATATATATTTATGTACAAATGAAAGCAAATATAAATAACACATATATCGAATAAATAGATATGCAAGCAAAAGTATATCAAACATAAAAACATAATAAATATCGAACAAATAAAAGTCATACGAACAAATATGCATTAAAAAACAGAAGTTATGTGTATCGAATATATAAATAATAATTAAACACAAAGACTACAAAAAGAATGTAATTAACTGCAAAGAAAGAACAGGGACCAAAAAGAGATTTACCCATCAAACATCAATCTTAAATTAAAAGAATAGGGGCTCGATTTAAAATTATGAAAACACATGGGGACCAAAACTGTAATTTTACCCTCACATAATTAAAAAAATCACATATTAAATCAAGAACCATTTAAAACTTTGGGGGACCTATTGTGTAGTTAAACCATGCGGCAGGCCAAAATTGAGAAGCAAAATGGGGCGGAAGGACTTATGGGACAATTTGACATTTAATAACTGATTTAATAAGATTTTAGGATGAATTGCAAGAAATCCGAAAGTTCTAAGGGGCACGAGAGTAATTAGAATTTGCGGAAGGACCACCGGTGTGAACGTCAAAACACGGAGGGACTAAGGAGTAAATAACTCAATTTTAAAAATAAAATTTCTATAAAAAGACCCAACCGGTCTCACTTTCGGCTTTTATGCCATTTTTTTACCCCCTTTAAATTATAATCCCCTTTTCTCTCCAAATAATTTTTTTTTTGTTTAGTTTAGTTTCTAAAATTTTAGTTAATTCGAAATTGACACCTATTGTTTCTAATTTTTTATAATTTAATCTGGCTTTTTAATATATTTTTTATTTTTTCCAGTTTAGTCCCTAAAGTTTTTAGTTAATCCAAAATTGATTCTTATTTGTTTCTAATTTTCTATAACTTAGTCCTATATTTTAATATAGTTTTATTTTTTGTTTAGTTTAGTCCCTAAAGTTTTATTTAATCTAAAATTGGCCCCTATTTGTTTCTATTTTAATCTAGTCCAATATTTTTAATATAGTTTTATTTTTGTTTAGTTTAGTCCCTAAAGTTTTTATTTAATTCAAAATTGACCCATATTTTTTCTATTTTTATAATTTATTCCAATATTAGGGACCTTATTTCAGACTAAATAAAACTTTAGGGACTAAACTTAATGAAAAGAAAACTATATTAAAATTATTGGACTAAATTAAAAAAATTAGAAACAAATAGGGGTCAATTTTGGATTAAATAAAAAAACTTTAGGGACTAAACTAAACAAATAAAACTTTATTAAAAAATTGGACTATATTGTAAAAATTAGACACAAATAGGGGTCAATTTTTGATTAAATAAAAACTTTAAGGATTAAACTGAACAAAAATAAAAGTATATTAAAAATATTAAATTAGATTATAAAAATTAGAAACAAATATAGGTTAATTTCAAATTAAATAAAAAATTTAGAGACTAAATTGAACAAAAATAAACCAAATTAATCTCAACTATAATTTTTTATGTATATTAATTGTGTTAAAATATTATCAAATCTGAAGTTGATCTATTGGTTAAGTCTTTGCTTTTCTTTACTTAAAATTTGGTTTCAAATCACTTTAAGAGCACAACTTTTAATATTTTTTCTCTTGCAAAACGAGGTCGTTTTCAACGATATGGGGATTAAAATAGCCTCACCAACATAGCTCTGTTTTGGCTTGGCATCCACATCAGCTACCGTTAAAGACGTCACCATGTAGTTAAGGATTTAACGACAATGGCATAAACGAATCGAAAATTAAAGTTTAATGTTAAAATTGGACTTATTAGGAGTTTGATAGTAAAAACGAGTCAACGTTAATAATTTGGTGGCAGTTGGTTTAGTTTACCCATAAAATAAATTTTAAATTATTAATAAATGCATTTTAAATATATTAGTATATTAAATAATATATTATTATTTTTTAAATATTAAATATCATTTATTTAATATTATTTATTAATATTTAATGTTAAATAAATAACAATAAATATTATTAAATATTATAAATAATAATATATTAATTTAAATATATTTTAGTATCATACAATTAACTACATTTTTTAACTAAAACAAGCCGACATCCATTAACAAAGAGAAAAACAGTAAAAAAATAGAGAAACAACGGGAGGACAGAAATACAACAACTGAAACACAAAACAAATATTGTCCAAAATAGGGAAAAACCTGAGAGTGGAGAAAAACACAAACACACAAAAAAACAAAAAATACATCAGAACAAAAAAGACAAACGCCCCACAACCAACATGAGAGAAAGAGATATTCGACTAGGGAAGGAGAGGACACCAAGCCAGCTACCATCTTGAACCTGCATATTCGAATCTGGCAGTGCAGAAAGATTAGACGGAGACTAGGCGATGCAGCAAGAACTCCACATGAGAAAGACACTTTTAGATATGAAAGTAGCGTTTACAAGAAGAGTGCGGAGTCAAGGGGTCAAGGTCAAGCCAAACGTCTAACAAGGAGACTGAAGCCAAGACCACCGACAAAGAAGCCTGGCAGAACTAGAGGAAAGGGCCAAACCGACCCCCTCATCTGCGAAACTCAAACTTTCCCTCACAAACGTTGACTCAAGTAGAGCCTTGGCCACCAGGGGATGAAGCTACGCAACTAAATGACCATCGGTTAGTCGAAAAAAATTAAATGCCGGAGAAGAATAGAGAAGTAAAAAGAGAGGAGAAAAAGAAAATGAAAAAAAAGAAAGAAAGACAGTTGTTAGGGTGGCCATGGCTCAAAGAGCCAATAGTGGCGCCACCCGAGACGACCGAAATAATAGGGTTAGGTTTTTAAAGATTGATTGGAGAAAATTGGCTTTTAGAGAGAGGAAAAAGAAAACTTGACAGTAAAAAATTAATTAATTACATTTTAACATATATGTATTATAAATATATTAATATCTTAAAGGAAAAAACTTCAATACAGAGCATGTGTAAATTTTAGTTTGCACAGACCTTTTAGTTTTAGGGATTAGGGGCTTAGCTTAGCGTTTATAGTTTAGGGGTTTGAGTTATAGGGTTTAGAATTTAAGGTTAGTGTTGAGAATTTAGGGTTTAGTTTTTTAGGGTTTGGGTTTAATTTTGATTTATAGTAAAAATAGGCAGGCTTGTGTAATTTTACACAAGCCTGTGTATCAAATTTAAACCCTATCTTAAATACTATTTTATTATTTAACAATATTTAATGTTAATTGAATATTATTTATTGTTAATATTTAATATCATTTATTTAATATTATTTACTAATATTTTAATAAATATTATTAAATATTATTAAATAATTTTTTTCTAATATATTAGTAATAATTTAAAATAGATTCATTAAAAATTTCAAATATATTGTAATATCATACATTTGGCTACAATTTAGAATATATAGTAAATTGTTGCCATTTTAAAACAAGAAATTGCTTTAGTCTGGGTGGTTAGGTGTGCCTTGTTTTCTCTTTTAGTCCTATTTTCAAGTCTCCTGATTTCTTTCGTTTATTTTTCAACAATAAGAAGCAATATAACATATATAAAAATGTTGTCATTTGAGAAAAAATAAGCTTAGCCTAGTGTAAATATGGAAGATTAAATGTGTGTTGTTATACGAATTTTCTTAACTGGCATACCACATTTAACGACAATTAATGATTTAGTAATCATTTTATAACAAAACCAAATTAATACTTATTATTTAAGTTTTAAAAGTTTAATAACTATTTTATAATATTTAATATAATTTAATGACCATTTATAAACTTTACTGACAAAAATTATTGTCTTCTAGCCATCCCAAGTAGCCATGGGATTCCTTTCGTTCCGTACATTTTCGCTAAAAAAATCCACAAAATAAGGACATAATCTGTAAACTTAGTGGTAACAAGTTGTACCTTATTTTCTACATCATTTCTACATCATAGTTCCAGCAAAATTCGACGCGACAATGTAATCATGAGAATCACAACATTAATGTCCCGTTTGGTTGTATTGTAACAGACATGTTATATTATTTAACACGTCTATCTTATGAAATTTACTTTTATACGTGCGTTTGGTAGATATGAAATTTAGTACGGTGTATTATTTTATATGCAAGTTGGGTGATATTCATCACGAGAGTGGAAGTAGTGTTTATTTAACACACCAGTTTTACGCCACTTTTGTCAATTATACTATCATATTATTTTCAAGTATTTAAATAATTGTAAATATGCTAACCTTGAACCCTAAACAGTGATCCCAACACCTAAACCTAAACCCTAAGTAAAGAATTATGACTCTAAACCACAAACATTAAACCATGAAACTCTAAACCATAAACAATAAACCCCAACCCACAAACCTTTAACTCCAAATCTAGTACCCTAAACATCAAACCTTAAACCCCAAACTCTAAACCCAAAACATCAAACCACGGACTTTAAACCCTAATCCATGAACCTTGAATCATGAATACTAAACCCTACACACTAAACATTGAAACATAAACTATAAACCCTAAACCATGAACCTCAAACCCTAGATCGTGAAACTCTAAACCAAACCCTAAACCATGAACCTCAAAACTCAAACCCTAAATCATGAACCCTAAAACCTAAACACTTCAACCCACAAACCTCAAACCTGCAACTCTAAACCCTAAACCCTCAACCACAAACATTAAACCATAAACCTTAAAAATAATATAATAATCAATGTCAAAACAATAGGGAAATATGAAGCAAGTGTTATTAGAATTTAATACAACACATCTCTTTTACATCCGTTGTACCAAACAAGGCGTAAAGAAAAAAATTATTTTGATCCTCACCATTATCCACTCACAAACTCTCATAAAACGAAAAGAAAAACAAGAACTGAAATCTTATTAAAATTTTAAAGCTGTAGAGAAAGTCGCAAGTTGTGTAGTTGCAGTTTGTATAGGCGTTGAGTACAAATTCTAAGACAACTCTAAAAGACCAATAAATTAGGTTGTAGTTGTAATGAAGGTTGTACGAACAAAGACTTGCACAAATCTTTTTAATTTGTTAAAATAAGAAAAAAAAACGATTTAGCACACGTAATGAAAGAAAAGAAAGCTGATGTCAATGAAACTCTAATTCTAGATTCAAAGAAAAGTTATAACCAAATAAAAATAAAAAAAATCATACTCTGCTCTGTTTGAAAGAGAAAGATATATATATATTTTTTCAGTTTAAAGTGTTTAAAAACTGTTCAAATTGAAACTTCAAAAAAGTTGCTAAAAATATAGAAATGAATGGATTTTTTTGGATTCTTAAAAGAAAGAATTGATAAAGAATCACTATCGTAAATCGAAAATGTATAAAACTGATACCAAACAATAAAAATGCTAAAGCTCTGATAAAAACGTTAGATATGGATGGAACACCTAACTCTTCATATTAGCAACATAGACGAAGGCTTCGAGCTAAGAAAGATTGGCGTCTAAGGATAATTAGTCATTAGCAACCTAGACGGGGATAAAAACACATCAATGCATCACAACACAATTAGATCTTCACAATCCAAGCAAAACAAGATAAAATATTGAACAGATAAAAACTATCAAAGAGATTTTTGAAGAAATAACTTGTTTATTGATTATGAAATTAGTTGATTAAAATACAAAGAAAAATTGTCTCCTTTACGCTACAAAAATTCTAAAACTATAAAAACTCTCAAAGAAAGTTTTAGGCTGAATTTAATTATAAATAATCAATAAAATTATTAAAAATTTGTAATACATAATTTTTTTATATTAAACACGTAATTATTTTTCCGCACACAATGTCTTCACTAAAACAGATGTATATTAAGCTCACAATGTCTAATTGAGACATTTTAAGATACATTAGAAAAATAAGTGACAATCAGTTGATCTATAAAAAACATCTTGATCCTATAAATACCCGAATCTTCTATGAAAAGTCATTGCATGTACAAGGTTGATGTTTGCACTCTAAAGCTCTCACCCAAACTAAAATCCTTCTACAAGGTTGATGTTTGCACTCTAAAGCTCTCACCCAAAACCTAAAACACTTGAGCATATATTGACAATTTAAGCTCACAAGTATTGTCTATACAACAATGGGAAATTTAAAGCCCTAAGACAATTTTTGCATCATAATGTTGTTGAATTTAAGATCATTAGTTGTTGCTGAAGCTTGAATGTCCCTTTTATACTCCCAATTGTGTTCCTAGCCGTTAGAGACCGTTGGGATTGAATTGGAGCCGCTGAAGACTCTATTTCCCGCAATAAATGCAGTTCTAGAGCCGTCCGTATCGATACTCGGGTAGGCGTATCGGTACTGGTGCTAGCCGTTATGCTCTTTTTTGCTACGTGTATCGGTACACCTTGGTTCATTTCGGTACGCCGTATCGGAATGCCATGGACCGTATCGATACGACTTGCAATTCAAATAGTCGTTGGGGTGGTTGAAACCAGGATCGGTACACGTATAAGTGTATCGAAACAATTCTACCTGTATCAGTACGTCTAGGGGTGTATCTATGTTTTTCAGTTCTGGAATTTTCCTGTAGAAACAACCCTTATTTGTATCGATACGGGGTGTAACCGTATCGGTACGGATATGCTGAAAACATAAGTTTGGCTACTTTAAAAAGTTTAAAACACTTCCAAAACCTCTCGAAAACTTCTCAAAATTATTTTCAAGTTGTTTGGACTTTAAAAACATTTTTGAAATCTTTTCAAATTAGTCCAAAACATTTTTCAATTATTATATCGAAACAAATATCCTAACAATCTCCCCCTTTTTGATATAATAAAACTAACTTGAAAAATTGTTTTCGAGAATCTGCCCCTTAGTAAAAATAAAATTTGAATAAGAGATTAATTGTTGAAAATCTTATAAGCTCCCCCTTATTCATTTGAAAATTCAAATTTTCAAAACATTCTCCCCCTTTTTGTTATATAAAAAATGGTTCTAACTTTAAAGATCAATAACAAATGAGAGTTAAAAATTTTTGACAAAAAATAAGTTTTATTTTAAAATTGGCTCCCCCTTACTCAAGCATCTTTCAAATGTTAGTCAAATAATTATGATAAACTAACTGAATTAAAAAATAAATAAAATAAATAAATAAAATTCAACTAATTTTTATCGCACTTGAACCAAAGGTAAGATGTGAAGCCTTCCTTCTTCAAGTGTTCTTCCTTGTGTGTCATAAGCTTCCATAAGTTTGACTTTGATCATCAATGGCTCAAGCACACTTACAAAAAGACAATCAAGTAATTTTTGGTATCCAAATTGCTTTGGATCCATAGGCATTAGTAGCACAAAGTTTTGTCCACTTAGGAATCAATTTTTCAATTTCATCATTTTTAATTAAAGTAATTAGTCCTTTTGGGACCCAAATACTTCTAAAACATTTTCCTTTAATAAATCTAGGGGCACTAGATTGTCTCACATAAAAATTTGATTTTCCCAAATTGTTTTTCTTTTGTAATTCATTGGAAATCAAATCTTTTTCCTTTTTAAGATCACCCACCTCATTTTGATGATCTTTTTTCAATCTTTTGAAGCAAAATTTGCAAATTTAAAATTTTAAGCTCAAAATCTTTAATTTTTGCTTCAAATTCCAAATTGGTTTTCAAAAGCAAATCATTTTCGGTTTTCAATTTTGAAATCATCTTTTTATTTTTCGAAAATGAAGCCTTAAACTCAAAAACCAATTCGTCATAGGCTTCTAGTAACTCATCAAATGTATATGAATTTGAATTTGAACAAGATGAGTTAGAAATTACCTCACCCTCTTGGAGGGCCATAAAGTATAGGTGGGCTACATTATCTTGATCGGTGAAGTCTTCATCACTCCATGTTGCCACATATGTTTTCTTTGAAGATGATCCATTTTTGTTGAAGCGAGGGTAATCGTATTTGGTGTGCCTCGTCTTCTTGCATTTGGAGCACTTGGGGGATCCTTCACCTTCTTTTTTGATTCATGCTTGGATTCTTCCATTTCGTTCTTCATGAATCGGGAAAATTCCTTGAAAAGATAGGCCATCTCTTCATTTTCACTTTCCTCCTCACTTGATTCCTCTTGGTGGCTTGTGGAGGATTGAAGAGCAATGATGTTGACATCAACTCCTTCTTCTTTGCTTTTCTTCTCCTTCTCCCTTCTTAAGGGTTGAGACATCATCTCATGGGTAAGAAGATATCTTACGAGCTCGTCAAGCTTGAGATTCTTTAAATCTTTGGCTTCAATGATGGCCTTCTTCTTACTCTCCCATGGTTCGGTAAGTTAATAAATCAACTTCCGAATGAGCTTTTCTTTCGAAATCTCCTCTCTAAGACCTTTGAGTTGATTGACAACTTGGGAAAAACGGACGAACATGCTTTTGATGTCCTCTTCCGGGTTCATCTTGAAGTTTTCATAGTTGAGGTTGAGTAGACCAAGATTTGTCTCTTTCACCTCATTTGTACCTTCATGGATCACTTAAAGCTTGTCCCATACTTCCTTGGCTTCTTCATTATAAGATACTTTTGCGTATTCATCGGGGCCTAATTCACAAAAGAGAATGTGAAGGCTTTGTAATTCAGCTCCATCTTCTTCTTGTCTTTCACATTCTAATAAGCTTTTATTTGTGTAGGCACGAACGGTCCTTCTTCAACGACGTCCCAAAGACGGTAGTCGATGACCTTGATGTAGTATATCATCCTATTCTTCCAATAGGCATAATGCTCTTCGTTGAAGAATAGTGGCTTGTTGATTGGTTGCGTCATTTATCACTGGTTTATTGATGTTGTATCGAGCTTCTCGGATCACTTCAATAGGATGTTAATCCCTCTCGATTGAGCCTCGCTCTGATATCAATTGTTGGGCTCGATTTCCTTCGACCGTTTATGTTTCCAAGTGGTGGAGAAGATGATTTTGGGGCGTTGGTGGTGGAAGCAGAAAGATAAAAAAAATAAATACGAGGATTTAGAGTGGTTCGACTTTCTAACCAAAGCCTATATCCACTACATTAGCTTCCCCACTAAGGATTTCAATCAATTCACTAAGAATTCTTCCCCTTTTCTAAGCTTAGGAGGCAACCGTTTACAATCCTAGACTCACTCACCAAGTCAAGCATCCAAAGCTCACAAACCGAGCTTTGGGAGCACTCTTAAACAAGAGAATTAATAGCAAATTGAAATCCCTCTACAAGGTTGATGTTTGCACTCTAAAGCTCTCACCCAAAACCTAAAACACGTGAGCATACATTGACAATTTAAGCTCACAAGTTTGTCTATACAACAATGGGAAATTTAAAGCCTTAGGGCAATTTTTGCATTATAATGATGTTGACTTTAAGATCATTAGTTGTTGCTGAAGCTTGAAGGTCCCTTTTATACTCCTAATTGAGTTCCTAGCCGTTGGAGACCGTTGAGATTGAATTAAAGCCGTTGAAGACTTTATTTCTAACAATAAATGCAATTCTGGAGCTGTCTGTATCGATACGCGGGTAGGCGTATAGGTACTGGTACTAGCCGTTATGCTCTTTTTGGCTATGCGTATCGGTACGCCTTGGTCTATTTCAGTATGTCGTATCAGAACGACATGGATCGTATCGGTATGACCTGTAATTTAAATATCTGTTAGGAAATAGCAATTGGGGGTGGTTGAAACCAGGATCGGTACGAGTACAAGAGTATCGAAACGATCCTGGATTTCAACCAATTCACTAAGAATTCTTCTCATTTTCTAGGCTTAGGAGACAACCGTTTACAGCCTAGACTCACTCACCAAGTCTAGCATCCAAAGCTCACAAACCGAGCTTTGAGAACACTCTTAAACAAGAGAATTAATAGCAAACTAAAATCCCTCTACAAGGTTGGTGTTTGCACTATAATGCTCTCACCCAAAACCTAAAACACTTGAGCATACATTGACAATTTAAGCTCACAAGTGTTGTCTATACAACAATGGGAAATTTAAAGCCCTAAGATAATTTTTGCATCATAATGTTGTTGACTTTAAGATCATTAGTTGTTGCTGAAGCTTGAAGGTCCCTTTTATACTCTCAATTGAGTTCCTAGCCGTTGGAGACCATTGGGATTGAATTGGAGCCGTTGAAGACTCTATTTCCCATAATAAATGCAGTTCTAGACCTATCCGTAATGATGCGCGGGTAGGCGTATTGGTGCTGGTACTAGCCGTTATGCTCTTTTTGGCTACGCATATCGGTACACCTTAGTCCGTTTCGGTATGCCGTATCAAAACGCTATGGATTGTATCGGTACGACCTACAATTCAAATAGCTATTGGAAAATAGCCGTTAGAGTGGATAAAACCAGGATCGGTACGCGTACAAGCGTATCGAAACGATCATACCCGTATCGGTACGCCTAGGGGCGTATCGGTCCAGTTTTTCAGTTCTGGAATTTTCTTGCAATAAAAACCCTTATCTGTATCGATACGGGGTGCAACCATATCGGTATGGACGTGCTGGAAACATAAGTTTGGCTATTTTAAAATGTTTAAAACACTTCCAAAACCTCTCAAAAACTTCTCAAACTTATTTTCAAGTTCTTTGAACTTTAAAAACATTTTGAAATATTTTCAAATTAGTCCAAAACATTTTTCAATTATTATATCAAAACAAATATCTTAACAGAAACCGAGAATCCAAGATCCATCATCCGCTCGAAAAATGCCACCTACTGATCCATTGTCTGTAGATTGCGACACAGCACCATCTGTGTTTAAGCATGTCCAACCCTTTTTCGGACGCCTCAAATGATTCGCTGCTGTGTTAGAACACCACCATGTTTGAGCAATGATCGGGCTCTCAGAGTAATAACGCGCCCAGTGGACGCTTCGGTGAAGGACTTGGTTGGTTAAAGAGAGATGACCATTAAAGGCCTAGTCGTTTCTATTTTTCCAAACGTGCCATAGAGTAGATGCAAATAGAAGATTCCAAGAAATTTCCCTAGATGAAAGAACCTGCTGGTCGCTTAAATTAGAAAGCAACCAGGTTTGGGTACTCACATGAAAGAAAGAAGCATGAGAACGCAAGGGAATTATTTGTTTCCATACCTTTTGGGCGTGACGGCAATCCCTAAGGGCATGGACAACGAATTTCGGTTCTAAGTTGCAGCACGGGTAAAATGAGGTAGCGCCGATAGACCGGAGGCATCGTTCCATATTAGTCATTAACCTCTCCTTTAAGCAAAGCCATAGAAACATTCTCAATCTTTGTGGTACACGCAGTGTCCATATTGTTTTTCAGCATAGATGTTGAGGGTCCCACTTGTCACTTACCAAGAAAACATAGGCGGATTTAACGTCAAAGGCGTGATTGTCGTTGAGCCTCCATATTGGCTTGTCCGAGATATCCATTGGGTCAGGACAATGAATGCTCAAGATATGAGGGAGCACTGTAGGATCAAACAAGTTCGCAAGCTGCGTATGATCTCAGTTGCCATGACCGTCTGTCAGATCCTAAATGTGGTAAGATTGAGAGTTGCCATTCATATTTGATAGTAAGAAAGGACGCAGAAGTCCTAGAGTTGGCACCCAAGTATTATCCAACACATCGGCAGAGTTGCCATTTCCAACAGACCATGCTAGACTCGCGCGCAAATCCGGCCAAGCTGCTGAGATTGCCTTCCATAGAGGTGTGCAGGGTGTCCGATTAACCCTTAATGATATGTCTCGGTCATCTTATTCTTCTGTCGCAATAAGTGTACCCAAAAAGCATGGCCATCAAGAGAGAAACCAAGCTTCAACACAAAGGCCACGTTGAAATCAAATACTCGCTTAATTCTAAGACCACTGCATGCAAGTGGCTTACAAACCGATTCCCGATTTATAAGAGACATTTTATTAGATGCCGCCGAGGAGCCCCAAATAAAATGTTTGAGAATTTTCTCAATTTCTGAACGTAACTTCTTAGGAAGAAGAGAGATTTGCATAAAATATACATGAATTGCGGCAAGGACCGATTTGGCTAGTGTTGCACGACCTGCCATAAAAAGGGTGCGACTAGCCCATCTATTGAGCTTCTCTTTAATCTTGTCAAGGATAAAATTATAATCCGAGCATTTTGCGCGAGCATGAAGGACCAGCACACCAAGATACTTCCCTAGGGAATCGACGCGTTGGTAACCAAGAAAAGTGCTGATATCATCCTGTAAAGATGCGATTGTGTTTGGCGAGAAATATATCTGTGTCTTTTGTTTGTTAACACGGTGAACTGAAAACATATCAAACGTAGCAAGGACATTTTGGATTAGCTAAGCTTGACCCAAGTCTGCTTTTGCATAAAGGATTAGGTCGTCAGCAAAAAATAAGTGAGAAACAGGGATCCCATTGCGAACAAAACGGAAAGGCTGCCATGTTGAAGATGCCACGGTGTGATTTATCAAATGACCTAGACGCTCCATAGCAAGAACGAATAGATATGGAGAGAGGGAATCGCCTTGTCGAATACCCCGTCCTGGCTTGATAAGTTGCGAGAGTCCCCCATTCCACTGAATTTGGAAACTAGAGGACGTGATAGAATTCATGATGATACGTTTAATAGTTGAAGGGAATCCAACATCCATCAAAGAGTCAGATATAAAGTCCCATTTCACTCGGTCAAATGCTTTGTCAAGGTCGACTTTGATCGCCATCCAACCAGACTTATGCTTAGACAACCGCATGGAGTGTATTATTTCTTGGTTTATCATGATATTTTTCGTGATATTCCAACCGGAAATAAAACTTGTCTGATTCTGCTCAATGATTAGAGGGAAAATGGGCTTTAAACGTCGCACAATAACCTTTGACAAAAGCTTGTATACAACTATGCAGAGGCTTATGGGACAAAAATTGCCAAAAGTTGTCAGGTTATCACACTTAGGTAGGAGTACTAGAACAGTTCGATTTAACTCCGGTTTCAACATGTCACATCGGAATATGCCTTGAATCATAAAAGTGATTGACGAACCCACTACTGACCATTGTTTTTGGAAAAATTCCGTATGTAAACCATCCCACCCGGGAGATTTTAAAGGAGCCATGTCTATTAAGGCATTATAAACTTCTTCGGCTGTAGGTATGACTTCGAGTGAACGCAAAAGCTCTTGATTAATATGAGAAAAATGACCAGAATTGGGATAAGACCCCATAGGAGGATCACTGTCGGTAAAAAGATTACAAAAAAAATTAGCTGCCTCATCTTTGAGTGCCATGTCTTATCGCACCATGTTCCATCACCGAGTTGCAGAGAAGAAATTCTGTTACGTTGTCGTTTGGCTATTGCACGCCTATGAAAGTATCGCGTATTTCGGTATTCATGGGTTATCCAATCCGAATGCGACTTTTGTCTCCATAAAAAATCCTCTTCATCTAAGAGGTGGTCAAGATTTATTAGCAATTCACCCTCTAAAGCTGTCAAGAAACGGGAAAGATAAGAGCTTAAGGCTTTCTGGATTCCACGCAAACGAGCCATGACTATGCGCTTCTTTGTTCCCAAATACCCAAAGACAGATTTATTCCAGGTATCCACTGCTTTTGAGAAAGAATGAATGGTCTCTGTCAAAGATACATTTGGTACCCAATTATCTTCTACCATGCGCGAAAAATCATTATGTGATAACCAACCGGAGAAGTAACGGAAAGGGCTGGCCACAAATCGATGTACAATATTTCTAATCTGTAGAAGAATAGGGCGGTGATCGGAGCGCATACAAAGCAAATGATGAACAACGGATTCTGGAAAAGCTTTATCAAAGTAGCTGTTACATAAAAAACGGTCCAAACGCACTGATGCTTGACCCCTTGTCCATGTAAAGCCCGGGCCATTGTAACCCATGTCTCGTAAACCATAGTCTAAGAGGAGATGTTGGAATGCTTTGCTTGGCGTTGAAGAAGATGCACACCCGTTTCGATCAGATGGAGTAAGAGTGGCATTGAAGTTGCCAAAAATAATCCACGGGCAACGAATGCAAGCTGCAAGACGACCCAGGTAATGCCATAGAGATTTTCTCCCTGATGCCGATGGCGAAGCATACACAGCAGTAGCATAAAGAGAAGAACCTGATTTATTGTTTGTAATACAGAAATAGATGCATTGGAAATGAGTGACGGCAATAGAAACCAAGACTGAATCATATCACGCAACCCAGATTCCTCCTGAAAAACCAGTGGCTTCAACCCTATGAGAATGTGGGAATTCCAACGAAGAAATAACTGAAGCTGCCCTACGACCACTAATCCGAGGCTCAACAAACACCACCACATCAGGTTTATTGTCGCGCAAGAATTGCCTGACTGCTGGCCAAAAACGAGGGTTACCACAACCCTGTACATTCTAACAGAAGACTTTTAAGTCTATAAAAACAAAATAATGAAGGAGAGAGGCACTTATCATTCAACCAATGCATTCTCTAATTTCTTCAATTAGGCTCCTATTGTACAGAGTAACAGGCAAACTTGGGAGTTAGATCCAGACCATTACTTACGTTGGATAAGGGGTGGCAGCCGTGAAATCTGGAGACCACTGCTGTACTGTTAGATAGTGGCCAAAGACTGTCTAAGGACCTTCGGCCAAGACTTTAAGATAATCATCTCGGAGTCGGAAAGTCACCAGAAAATAGTCGCTTTCAATGTCCATTAAGCGTATGGCTCCCTTTGATTTCCAGAATTCATAGATTTTAGAACGTAGGGTAGTGTATCCAATTCGACGATCGAGAAGTTTCACGATCAGGGTCTGATCGAAGCTTTTTTCGGCCAGAGATTGAATGCGAACAGAGAATTCGATGGATGGGATTCCATTAACTGATGAACGGGTAACATCTCCTTCATGGATTTCAATATCCTCTTCCTCAAAAATTTCTTCTGTAGCTTGTGTGTTGGATGCGTTATTGTTCATGGGAGAGTCTTTATATGAAGGTATGGGAGTTGTTGGGGCGCCTGGCTCCGATGGAGAAGCGTCCCTACCAGTCGGACGAGTCTCGCCACCACCATCCGACGGGTCATCGTTCAATCTTCTGTGTTTCCTAGGGTTTCGGGGGGTGGCGGCACCCGGGTCAAAGAGTCCAATCATGGAGGCTAGGGTTTTTTTTCCCGCGTGTCTTTTTCACTCATATGCTGTATCTGTTCAGTATAAATTCACGTGTTTAGCCTTTTTAAATTCGTGCCATATAAATAAAGGATAAGTCTAAAATAAGCGACCCATGCGCACTATTAATTTTATAATAGTTTTTAAATAAATGTTAAAATCCTTAAGACAGTTAATACGAAAAACTAAGCCATTTTTTTTATCGTGGCCGAAACATAACTCTGTGGCTTTAGTTTTAAGCTTTTAGGATGTGATGAAAAATTAAAGTTTGTTCAAAATTGAACTCAACTGATCGATCAAGTTTTGTTCAAGTTCATGGATCAGCCACGATAAAAGCTGTAATAAATGTTATTTGATTTTATAGAGAATCAAGCAGTAGTTTTGGGATCATCGTTCTCTACCATTCACTGTTTTTATATTTGTATGAAGAATTCAATACTAATATTTTAAATTAGGATTAAAAATACTATAAAACAAGAAGATTAAAGAGTTATTCAACCCATATTCTAACTCTATTTAGAAATATGATTAATCGCTTGTTGAGCCTTTAAAAGTTTTAATATTTATTTGAAAATTATTAAAAAATTAATAGTGTGTGGCTGTGAGTCCCTATCCTCTTTGATCGACACCTGCACAAGATGACAAAAGGAGAAGAATTTCAGCATGGAAGAACCAATCGGAATTTAGCTTTTTATTTATTTCTTTGTAAAAACAATGGCTATAAGTTATACAAAAACAATTGTAAGGGGGAGGAATTCAGAAATACGAAAACTCAGAAGAGCCTTCTTCTAGGGATTTTTTTCTTTTCATTTTGGCATAGAATATTAGAATTTTCTTTAGAAAAAATTTGTTTTTAAAACAAAATCAAAGAGGGGATTTTTTTCGATCATTTTTTCAGAGAAAAAGAGAGTGTGAGCACCAAAAAATATTTAAACAAATCGAAACCTACCTTAACCGTTAGGAAAGGAGCTCGCTTCGCATGAAAAACCCTCTAATCGACGTTTGGTCTCGAACCAAGATAGAAATTGAATCGTTTTTGTCATTTTAGGGTTTTGTTCGGGGGAAGAGTTGTTTAAGGGTTTTGAACCGGTTCATCTTCTGCTTTCTTGGCCACCGTTTGGAGAGGCCGGTGAGGCGCGCCGCCGATGACCGACGCCTTTGATTTGGGATCTAATCTTGAGAGAGAGAGAGAGAGAGGGAAAGTGCGTGAACCCAAATTTTCTCTGGTTACTTTTTTGTGTCCGTTCTACCTTAACCAAGTGACCGATAGCGATTCTATCATTTTCAAACATTTTTTAAAAATCAAAACCAGTTCTTTCAAGTGACACCGAAGATTTTTAAATTTAGTCGCTACAATTATCAATTAGAATTTGAATTTGTATGTAAGAAACTTTTCCTTGATACAAATTTCATCCGAGTATTCTATTAATGCGAGCATTAAAGCTCAAATTTAATATCATAGATGTGCTGAACTGACCTTTCCACCGTGAAACTCTTTCTAAGTCTTATTTCAAGAGTATAGTTCATTCTTTAGGTCAAATTTAGTGGCAAAATTATTTCAGTTTTATTATTAGATCACATTTGTAAAAATTGGTACAAGAGTAAATCCACGCATTAGCTGAATTTATCTTTAGTTAAGATTAGAGAATTTCAAAAGAAAATTCAGGAGTTTGTAATAATTAGGACTCAAGATAAAATGATAATCAGATTTAAGAGTTTTAGTTTATTAGGATAATCAAATCAAATGATGTGATCTAATTGGAACAATGACAATAGAAAATTTACATGAATTATTTTTATATACATATAATTTGTGTAAAAGAAGTTTCATTGCTCTTCATTTTTAAACGAGTTAATTGCACACACATCCCTGAACTATGAGCTATGTTTTGAATTTTCCCCTAAAATTTTAAATATTTTAATTTCATCTTCAAACTATGGCCCTCATTCTAAATTGCTATTCTATTAGAACATCAAGTACTGTACTTTGAGCTGGCTCGGTGCTGGGAAATTCTCCTCGATGTGCTCCTCCAAAAGTAACGTGTTAACCTATGCACGAAAAAACCACAATTCTGCACGCTGAGTTAACAAAGCTCAGTGGTACATTTCTACTCTATCGCAATTCATGAATATCATAAAACAAGCATGCATGATAGAATAATCAATAGTGCACAGAAAGGTTTCTCTCATTGTCTAGCCTACCCTAGCTAGAGTTCACAACCGTGTCTCAAGGTAAAACTAAAATATAAGGAGTCTCACATGCCATCCCGGGCTTACCGTACTCGAGGTCACACAGCCCATCGAGTTATACATTTCATACCCTGATCACATAGCCTAAGGGTAAAATAGCCAATATTAATATCCATGCAGCAACATAATTAACATGCATTCCCTACAATGGCCAACGAAGCCCTACAATACACATCCTCACACAGCCGTCGGGTTACCCGTGATCACATAGACGTTGGGTTAATGGACCATATTCGGATCACCATAGCCATAAATATGTCCTAGACATACTTGGATCACAAAAGCCACAAGCAGTCTTTACCCTAGGTTACTCAGCCAATCAGGTTACTCGAGTTCACATAGCCCATCAAGTTACTCGAGCTCACATAGCCCCCGAGTTATGTTTCTTTATCTTGATCACATAGCCCAAGGATAAGTTTCTAACTACATCCAGATCACATAGCACGTGGATACGCCTGATGTACTTGATCACACAGCCAAAAATACACATCCCCTTATTCAAGTGCCCTTGCACTGACTCTAGGACATTCAAATTCCTAACCAAGACACATAAGATAGAATATGCTCCCTGAGCATCCATACATCTTACTAAGAGATAAGAGGCATCAAGCCAACCTTTACAAATGCCCCAAGGTATATTTCATTTGCTACTGTAATTAATATTTGTCTTTTAAGTTCATGTAATTAATATTTGTCTTTTAAGTTCATACACGACATTTTTATTAGATCATCTCATTATTCACAGCCACTAGACTATATGGCCGTCCATTCAGTACACAACAAGGACCCCAACTCCATATAGCATCAACCGACCCGCCATGGATCCTTATAGATTATTTGTATGAGAAAGATTCGTTCAACAATTACCAAGCCTTTAGCTATTTATTCTGTATGTGGGTTATAAACCTTGATTTCTTGGTTTTAGAATTTGTTTTATACCTTTAGAGACCCATTGGAGCCTCTACCATAAATTATCAACCCCTCAAACTCATTTTCAACATTTACGGGCAAATTGCCCAGCGGGTACTACTACTGGTCCTCATGTACTGATACTGGGAAACATGGCATACCGATGCTGGAAGATATAGCGTACCAATGCTAGAAGACACCATACCGATACTGAAAGTCATGGTGTACCGATGCTAGATGACACCGTACGATACTGGAAGACATGGTGTACCGATTTGGAAGACAATGATACAACCTTCAAGAAAAGCATGAGTTCATCCTCAGAACAGAGGGTATCGATACTCGCTCCTGAGTTCAATACCGAAGCCCAGAAATGGCTTTCAAGGCGAGGGAAATCACTTTCTAAGCCCCCAAAACATAACCTTTAGCCCCTTAACTTAATCCTACATCTTATGGGAGTTGATTAGAGTGATTTGCTACACTTATTAACCATTAATTCGAGATTCAGCATTAAAGGGATTCAAGCTCCTAAAAACCAAACTCAACACCCATAAATCATAAAACCAAGTAAGGCATTTATTTTATGATGTTAATGAAATGTAAGAGTTAGAATGTACTGACCTTAAGCAAGCAAATCCGAAATAGAGCACCCACCAAGCTTCTACCACTTTCTTTCCTTGGTTCAACTTTCCAAACTCAACTTCCACCAAACCAAAAGATGAACACCTTGAAAGATAGATCCTTGCTTACTGATGAACTCTTCCTTGATGACCAAACTGAGATTCTCACTCAATAATTAACAAAATACCACTTTTACCTTGAGTTGGGTGGATGTTTGAAGGGGGATGATGGGAAGAAGATGGAGACAAAGATGACATCATCTTCCTTGCAAAATGCAGAAAAATAAAGAAGGCATCAGCCTTTGTCTTCCCTTGAGGGGAAATTACCCCTTTACCCATCATAAATCTTTCCTCACCTAAACACAAACTCAACATCCAAAACCAACATTACAAGAATGCCTACAAAGCCCAATATCTTGGCCTGATAAGCTTCGTACATCTGACTCGATGTGTTGGTCCAAGACCCGGGTTATCGCCCATCGTTGACTCGAGAATCCTGGTCGTTACAGTGAGGCATAGTTTCCATTCAAGTTTTTCAATGACCACCAAGTGGGTAAGTGTATATAAACACTTCCTATTCAATTTATCCCATCAATATGGGATAGAGGGTTTTCACTTCCTTATTCAATTCACAACTACCTTACTTTGAGCATCAATTTCTCATTCATCACTCAACCGTTTTGAGCATTTGAGATGCCGTTATAAAGGTCTCGTGGTGTAGAATTAGATTCAATAAAATCATTATTCGAATATCTACCTTTACCTATTCAAAATATAGCTCAAAGTTACCATCTCCCTCACATTTTCCCAACAAGTTTATCTTTATAATAGGTCTATATATACTCAATCCATGTTAATCAACTAATGGGTGATTATAAGCTTGATGGTACCTTATGTAAAGTGGTTATGTATGTGTCATTACGTGAGCATATATTACATTATAGGTTTTAAAATAATTATCGGATATGAATATTTTAATTTTAAAAATATATATTTAAAATATTGTATGTATTTATTCTTGATGCCTAGGGGTATGCAAAATTAACCGTAACCGTTAACCATAACCTTTAACCAGTATAACCATTCATTTTATAGGTTAATTAACCTAACAAATAAAAGTTAAACAGTTTCGATTAAACAAACTGCTAAAAAAGATGGTTAATGGTTAACCTATATGTAATTTTTTTAACTAAGTATGAAGTTTGTGTTTAAATCTCTCTATTTAAGTATATTTTTGAAAATTTTAATACAATATTTATGGGAGAGATAAATTTAATATTGTAAAAAGAAATAATGAACATTTGAAAAAAAATGTAATAGGTTATAGGTTAACCTGTAATTGAACTGTTTCTTAACGGTTAATGTAACGACCCAAGTTTTAGAACTCGAGAGTCAGGTAAACCCAAGTCACAGGCCTTGTTTGTTGGATCGAGATGTTGGGCCGGAAAGAGGATCTATAAGAGCTCTTGTGGGCTTTCTTGTGTTGTTGGGCTTGGATGTTGGATTTGTGGGTGGATGAAGAAGGTATAATGAAGGGCAACAGGGTAAATTGCCCTTTAAGGGAGACAAAAGTTGATGTCTCTTTAATTTTCTGCATTTTGAAGGATGGTGAAGTCATATTTGTCTCCCATCTCATTTCTATCTTCTTTCCTTTCAAAACACCCACCCAAATTCAAAGTTATAGATGAAAACTTGATGTTGTTGAGTGCCAATCTCAAAATTATTGTCAAGGGAAGGTTGATCAGCAATCAAAGATCTATCTTCCAAGGTAGATATCTCTAGGGCTTGTCGATTTTGAGTTTGAAGCTTGGACCAAGGAAAAGAGGTGGAAGAAGCTAGGTGGGTGCTTTATTTCAGATTTGCTTGCTTAAGGTTTCTGACTCTTACATTTCATGAGGATCCTAAAATGTTACTTTACTTGGAGTATGGTTATGGTTTGCTAAGGTTCGGTTTTAGAAGCTTTAAACATGTATAATGGTAAATCAAAGATTTCATGTTGATAATGTATAAAATTGGTAGGAATCCACCTAATAACTTTTCTATAACGTGTAGGCTTAATTTGAGCTTTAACTATTGAGTTTAAGGGGCAAAATCAGAGAAATCTGAACTCTAGAAATAGAGTTCTGGGTATATGTATCGATACGGGCTAGTCCAGTATCGGTACACTCTCTTGGAAGTGAGCTATTCCAGGTATTTTTACAAGGAGGTATCAGTACAGGCTAATGACGTACTGATATCACTGTTCATTGCCAATTTGAATTGAAAATAGTGTATCGGTACGCCAAAAGGTGTTTCGGTACAAGTAGGGCATCAATATGTAAGGTACACATACCGGTACATGGTTTCGATATACAAGTAGGATATATCGATATGGAGGCCATGATTATTTCTTTTCGAACCTAAAAATGGATACCGATACTTGAAGAGGAGTATCGATACCTAGAGGGGCGTATTGATACCTATGTAGGAGTATCGATACTCGCTAGAAAATCTACCCAAGAAGTTTGAGTTGCACTCGGGGGTCCTATAATTCGAGGTAAAGGGGTCAATGAGTCTCTAAAGGTGTAAAATGAGTTGTAAAACCAAGAAATCAAGATTAATACCTCATATGCAAAATAAATGGCTAATGACTTGGTAATCTTTGGGTGAATTAATTGTATTTATAACCCATAGGGATCCTTAGAGGGTCAATCGATGTTGTGCGGCGTGTAGGGTCCTTGTTGGGTGCTAAAGGGACGTCTGTATAGTCTAGTTGCTTTGAATAATGAGATAATCTTACAAGAATATCGTAAATGAACTTAAAAGACATGAATTAATAATTGTAACGAATTGAAATATGCCTTGGGGCATTTGTAATGGTTCAACTTGATGTTTCTTATCTCTTGGTAAGATGTATGGATGCTCGATGAGCATATGTATCTCGTGTATTATGATAAGGAATATGGATGTCCTAGAGTCAGTACAAGGGCACTTATATAAGGGGATGCGTACTTCGGGCTGTATGATCGAGTACATTTGACGTATTCACGAGCTATGTGATATGGGTGCGGTTAGAAACCTATCCGTGGCTATGGTGAATCGAATAAGGCAACATAACTCAGTGGGCTATGTGAGCTCGAGTAACTTGATAGGCTATGTGAACTCGAATAACCTGATTGGCCGAGTGACCTCAGGTAAAAAATACTTGTGGCTATTATGACCAAGTATTTATGGGACGTATCTGTGGCTATGGTGATCCGAATATAGTCCAACTAAATCAATGGCTATGTGATCACGGGTAACCCGACGATTGTGTGATCATGAGTAATGTAGGGCTTTGTTGACCAGTTTGTAGGGCATGTATGGTTATTTATGCTTGTTGTGTGGATAATAGTTGATGGCTATATTACCCCAGGGTTGTGTGATCAGGGTACGGTATGCTTTAACTCGATAGGCTGTGTAATCTCGAGTAACTCGATAGGCTGTGTAACGTCGAGTATGGTAAAGCCTGGTGATGGCATGTGAGACTTCTTTTAACTAATAATGCCTTAAGACAAATATTGTGAACTCTATATAGGGTTGGCTTGAAGATGATCTCGTTATATGTAAATCTTTATCTCTGCACTCTTGACTATATCATCATACATGCTTGTTTTATGATATTCATGAATTGCGGTAGAGTAAAAATGTACCACTAAGCTTTGTTAGCTCAGCATGCGGAATTGTGGTTTTTTCGTGCATAGGTTGACAAGTTATCTTTTGGAGGAGCACATCATGAAGGACTTCTCAGCATTGTGCTAGTTTCAGAGTACAATATTTGATATTTTAGTTTGGACTGAAATGTATTCATAGGAACTTACCATAGTCGAGTCTGTAACTCTATTTGAACTATTATTTTGTATATGATGTATTTTAAATTAGAGCTCCTATTTTGTAAAACTCATTTCAAATGTTATTTATCTATGTGGATTTATGGAAATGGATGTTTTTGAGAAATTTCAAAGGCATGATTTTTAGATAAAAATTTTAATGGGTCGGTTTTTAGGAAACTTGAATGTAGCACTTCGGATTTGGATCAAGATTGGGGTGTTACAGTTAACCACTATAATGATTAACCATTTAAAAAATTAACAGTTAACCATTTCTTTAACGGTTAGGTTATAGTTAATAACCGTTATAAAGGTTAACCAACCGTTTAAGCTAAACGGTACGATTAACCTACCATGAACATCCCTATTAACATCTTTCTTTTTCTCTAACCTAAGTTTTTTTTCAATATTTTTATATCGTCTTCATTTTTTCCTTTTGATTGTTGCTTACCAATCTTAATGTTGGTTTCCGACCACCAGTATTTATTATTTCTCTTATTTTTTTCACACTGTCCTTTGTTTTATTTTTTCTTGATTTTTTTAAATTTTGAATAAGAATATATGTCTTTGTGACACGCTTTTCTCTACTCTTATGGCACGCTTTCTCTATGCTCTTGGGGCATGATCCTTATGGCTTTTGGTGTATTTTTTACATACCTTTGCGGTCGTTTTGGTGCTCGCACAAAGACCCTCACGACATTTGTTTTCTAATTGGTTTGCCGGTAGTCATATATAGTCAGATCCCTTCTTTGGTAAAAGATTATTTGTCGATATAATCAGATTTGTGTAGAGAAACAACCTTCCAGATAGTTTGATTCTCTCAGCACTCATTTATCACTTCGTAAAGCGTCTCGTTTTACAAAGACGAGGAGTTTTTATGAAGATTTCTGGGTTGATGCTGGACGTCACTCTCAAATGAAGGTTTTATTTTTCTTCGTATCTTTGGGTTTAATATTGTTGTTTTGATGTATGAGTTTTTTTGGTGACTATTGTACCCAATTTTCTCTCTATGCTTGGGTGCGTTGTAATTATAATTCCTTCGATTGTTTTATTAATGAAATCCAGTTGTCATTATTTAAAATATATATTATATATTTTTAACAAGAAAGAAGATGGATTCATTAATTATAAAGGAAGGAATAACAAATATAACACACGCTCAAGTTATAAAAAAATCTCATGGACCAATTGTACCAAAAAACTATTGAAGAAATAAAATTATTAAACACCTAACAAACCATGAAAACTTTCATGTCTCTCCCAACTATATGTTAATGTGTGTGGAGATTGGAAAAATCAATCTTTCAGAATTCTCCGCTAACGGTTCTATCGAATTAACAAACTACCACAAAGAAATCTAATCATAATAAACAATTGGCCTTCCTTGATCAGATGATGTGTCGTGATGACCTCCAGGGGTGTTCAAACTGTTAATTCGGCCATCGACCGGACCAAATTACCATTAACCGAATTAACCAAAATTTTTCTTTAACCATTAACCAAACAAATGTTTTTTGAAAAATATTAATCGAATCAAATAATTGTCAGTTAATTTTAAAATTAATCAAAAAAAATTTATAATAGTTTTCTTAATAAAAATTATTAAACAATAAAAATATTTACTTATAATGGTGTAAATGTGTTAGTTAGTTGTAGTTAAGAAGAACTTACACCAGTTTAAATGTGTTAGTTAGCTGTGGTTAAGAACTTATACCGATGTAAATGTGTTAGTTAGTTGTAGTTAAGCAGAACTTATATCGGTGTAAATGTGTTAATTAACTGTAGTTAAGAAGAACTTATACCGGTATAAAGGTGTTATATATATATGCAATCGATCAATCACACCAAACTATTCCCCTAAACTTGAAGGAACAAAACAAAAAGTTAAATTGTATTAATAATATATTAAATAAATATGTTATATTTTTATATAAATAAATATAGATACTTATGAAAATTATTTATAACTTAATAATTCAAATTATTTAATATGTGAACTCGAGACCATGCTATTATTTTTTCATATAATATTATATTTCTATGTAAATATAATACTTTGTTAGAAGTTGACTTTTTTCATTTGGGTTAGAAGTTTTAGAATGGGTATGGGCTTAATATATATATATATATATAATATTTCTTATTTGTTATATTTCGGGTAAGGCATAATGTCAAAAAAATGCCTCTAACGTTTGACTGAATAGTCATTTTGGCCTCTATTCTTTTTTTAAGCAATTTAGCCCTCAACGTTTCATTTTGGGTCAAAATATCCCCTCTTTGAATAAAAACTGTTGTTCAATTGACGGTAAACAACTTGAAATGCCTTGACAGAATGACACGTTAAAAGAAAAAATATTTTATATTTTATATAATTTTTAAAAATTATTTTTTGACTGATGTGTCATTATGACATTGCTATTTGTCTATATGACATTGCTATTGCAGCCTGCACTGCCATGTAGGTTTGCCACGTTATTTCAAGCCATTTACCATTAGTTTACTAACAGTTTTCATCTGCAGAGGGGCCATTTTGACCAAAAATGAAATGTTAAGGACTAAATTGCTTCAAAAAAAGAATATGGGCCAAAATTATAATTCAGTCGAACGTTAGGGGAATTTTTTTGGCATTATGCCTTTGGTTAATTCAGTTAATTAACCGGTTTCAAATCGAATTAACTGATAACTTAACTTTAAAATTTTTTTAACCGTTAACCGATCGAAAAAACTTCGGCTGCCGATTGTTTAACCGAACTAATTCAGTTCGGTTGGTTAATTCAATTTTAACCGAACAATGAACACCCCTAATGACCTCTACATGAACGCCAAACTACCATAATGATAGACGAACTTGTGTCACAAGGTAGACGAAAATCGTGCCACAAAGACAGATGAACAAACGTAATAAGATGTGAGAAAAGACGAAATTCAAAATAAAACTTTTTATTTAAGATAGAAAAAGACAAAAGAAAATAACAAACAAATAAAAATTTTCAATAACGGTGTCACTTTTTTAGGAAAAAACTAGAGAAAAACGTAAGAGGAAAACCTAGCGACTAGGGTTTTTAGACCATATATAGATATATATGCTCAGCAAATGTTAAATATATTAAGGTTTAAGGGGTAGTTTTGTCCTTGAACTAATCACAAATCAATAATGTTGTCCCTCCTTTTTAATTTCATCAATTTAGCCTTCAAACTCCTGAATTATTTTAATCTTGCCCTTTGACTATCGTTACTGACTGAGCTGTTAAATTTTATGCATATGGTCGCTATTTGCTTCCACATAAATTATTATCGCTAACTGTCTTGCCATGTAGATGATGATGGACAAATTTTGATGTCGTGATGGTGCGAATGAAGAATTTTAAATTTAATTTTTATTTTGAAATATTAGATTTTAAAAATTAATTTACAACAAATGTACAACCACATCATCAAAATTGACTTGTCATTATCTTATTGCAGGACATTAATTTATTAAAGAAAATGGCATATAGACATGCTAACTCGAGTGTTGATAATTATTTAATTACGAAGTGTCTGATATTACAAGTGACGACTGGTGATAACGGTTATGTTAGTCAATGATAGTCAAAAGACAAAATTAATTTTAAAAGTTCGAGGATTAAACTGGTGAAATTAAAAGAGAAAGACGCCATTGTTGATTTGGAATTACTACCATAAAATTATCCCTTAAGCCATATATTAAAGATAAATATTTACAAAACTCAAAGAAAAAAGAACAATCACATAGGTTAAAATTAATGGCTGTCTGATTTAGTTGCCTTCGTAGAACAGTTTTGTAAAAATAAAAACGCTAAACGGGTACTTTTGCTCCTGAGTTCGACCCAAAAAATTAATTTCGCCCCTCTTTGAAAAGTGCATCTAATGTGGCTATTCAGTCCGCAAAATCCATCGAATTGACCCTTTGGCCGACTTGACCGTTAGAGTGCTGGTGTGACAATTAACGGTGATGATGTGGCAGTCCATGATGTCGACTTGGCAGTACACGTGAGATGATGATGTGGCGGAGGGGGCTGAATTGATTATTTTAATCGAATTCGAGGGCATAATTGATTTTTTACCGAATTAAGGGGCATAATTGATTTTACTTAAACGTTCGATAACTTATGTAATATTTAAGTTAAAAAATAAGAATTTAGGAAATTATTAAAATTTTAAAAATATTAAAACTAGATAAATATTTTTGTTTTAAATTTCAAGTTAATTTAATCAATTTACTTAGTTTTTGAATAAAATTGAAAAAATAATTTGAGTTAAACTTTTACAAATGGATTATACGAAAAATCAATTAACAAATTGGTGTAAATATCATTTAGTTTCCTAATAATTTTAAAAATAAGCGAGGCGAGGACCCTCACAAAAAATCAAAGTATTCTTTATTTTTTTATAAAAATCCATAAAGTTAATAAAAAATAAATATAATATTAAAAAATGATTGAAAATAAAAATTATATAAAAATTTAAAATGTACTAGAAATTATAAAATGATAAAATTTAAATATAAACAATTAATAAAAAATATTTATAGAGTATTAAAAAATTGAACACTTTCATTGAAAAAGTCTTCGACTTTGTCGGTATTGAAAATAAAAATTATATAAAAATTTAAAATGTATTAGAAATTATAAAATAATAAAATTAAAATATAAACAATTAATAAAAAAATATTTATAAAGTATTAAAAAATTGAACACTTTCATCGAAAAAGTCTTTGACTTTGTCGGTCTGAGTATTACTATTCGTTAAACAAATTTTCAGTGAAATTAACCTTGTATTACAGTAACAATAAAAGTTTAAAAAAAAATTCGCTTTTCTACATCAAATTGATGCTCATTAATATTTGATATAGAAAAATGAAAGATAATTTTTGATTTTATTACTACTCTAATACAAGGATGTTTCAGTTGAAAATATGTTCACGGAACATTAGTACGTTTAGCATAACGAGAAACAATCGAAGACTTTTTCGATAGTTTATAAATATTTTTAAATTTTATTTTTTTAATATTTATAACTTTTGATGTTTTTATTTAATTTTTTAAATTCATTATGGTATTTTTATTTTTTAATATTTTATGCATATTTAAATATTAATATTTTTATTTTTAACTTAAAGATTAAGTAAATTATCGAACTTTTAATTAAAATCAATTATGCCTTGAATTGGGTAAAAAAATTAATTATGCCCTTGAATTCGGTTAAAAAAATCAATTCAGCCCTTATGCCACGTCATCATCCCACGTGTACTGCCACGTCAGCATCGTGGACCGTCGCCATCATCGTTAACTGCCACATCATCACTCTAATGGTCAACGTCAGTCAAAGGGTCAATTTGATCGATTTCTCGGACTGAGAGCCACATTAGATGTGTTTTTCAGTGAGGGGCGAAATTAATTATTGAGGTCAAACTCATGGACAAAAGTACCTCTTTAGCCAAATAAAAATAAAAATAAAAATATTAGTAATATATTCAAAAATGAGACATGTAAAAAATATTAAGTTTAGGTTACAAAATGGCTCAGTAAATATACAATTAATAATAGATCAAGAAACTTAAGCCCAAGTAAAGATTCGATGATAAACAAGTGAATCTACGCATGGTAAACTTGACCCGAGATTCGAGATAGTATTGATCCGAACTCGACTCGAAACTTGAATCGAACTAAAATCGATTCGAATTTTAGTTGAATCAATATGGATCCAAATAGATTTTAACCGAATTGACTTCACTCAAACTGAAAGCAACCCAAACGGAGGCAACCTGAATCGAAAGCAGTCAGAACCGAAAGCAGCCAAAATGTATTTTTCTCAAACCCGATTTGAACCGAACATCAATCTTATTTTAACCTGTTAAAAAGGGGTTGATTATTTTAGAGATTAATAGTTACGATCAACTTTGTTCCCATTAGACACGTGATATTCAGATCTCAGACATCGAGTGATGTCTGATTCAGCTAGTATTCACTATACATGGAAGTGTTCTTTAACATAGAAATATGTGTTTTTTTTATAAGAATATACCAATATTTTATATATCTTTGATAGGATTCATATTGAACTCAATCCGAAGATCCAAAGCTTGGTCTGAATAAAAAATCGACCAATTTTCTATTGGCCAGACCCAAAGTCAACCTACCTAATATTGATCCGACTCGACCTAAATTACCAAATCCGAATCAAACTTAAACTAAATGTAGACAAATCCAAAATTACTTGACTCGAACGACCGGTTTGTCACCTCTGGTGTTGTAGCAGCCAGCAAACCAACTGCTGATCTGGTGCATAAACGCGAAAATCCGTCAGAGTTTGACCGGTGAAACAAAGAAATGCGATGAATCTCTTAACAATCCAGCATCAACAGAGGCACATCCTACATACATAGAGAAACCACGACTATAAATCGAGCAACAATATTATATAACAAAAAAATGAAACAAAACTGTAAAACGACTAGTTTTTTTTTCAATGGTATTGATTGAGGTTATATAAATTGGAAAATTATTGATAATAAGATGTGTAAATTTTAGTTTACACTTTTTTTTAAAAAAAATAGTTTACACAAGTTTATATTTTAAGGTCGAAAGGTTTAAGATTCATGTGTTTAAGTTTTAAAGTTTTAAAATTTAGGTTTTAGGCTTAGAAATTAGGGGTTTTAGGGTAGGAGATTTAAATCTTATATTTTATAGTTTAATAGAGTTAATTTCACCATATGTCCCAAACTATGACCCTTATTCTAAATTGGTTTTCAAACTTTAAACATTCTAATTTCATCATCAAACTATAATCCTCTTTCTAAATTGATACCTAAACTATGACCCTCATTCTAAATTGGTCCTCAAACTTTTGAACATTCTAATTTCTTCCCCAAATTATGAATATATGCTAACCGTATCCCATGTTAATGAAAACCATTATAAATATTGTTAATTTCCATGTAAACATTGATGTGTATTATAATACGATGTAGTATAAACGATAATTTGAGAATGAAATTGGAATGTTCAAAACTTTGAGATAAATTTAGAATAAGGGTCATAGTTTGGGCGATGAAATAGAAACATTCAAATTAGGACCTTACCACAGTCGAGTATGTAACTTTATTTGATTTATTTTAAAATTGGTTAAACTGTATATTTTAATTGGAGCTCCTATTTTGTAAACTCGTTTAATCTTATTTATTTATGTGGATTTATAAAAATAGATTATTTTGAGAATTGCCAAACTTGTGATTTTAAATGAGAAATTTTGATAGGTTGATTTAGAGAGACCCGAATATGATGTCTTGGATCCAGATCGGGATTGGGGTGTTAAATTTAGTGGTATCAGAGCTTAGGTTTAGTCGGTTCTAGGAAACCTCGAGGTGGTATAGAGGTCGTGGTAAGGTGTCTAGTGAATACAAGTCCCTAAATTTGAGTTGTACTTTACAAGACTGAGAATCCTAATGTGCCACCTTATTTGTTGTGTTTCATAAAAGAGTTGATGGAAGGGAAAACTGGTATTGGAGAGGTAAGTCACTTTCGTGATCTTACCTCTGCCCTTTTACAAGTGGTGCAGCCATTCCGAGGCAATCTGAGACGCCTCGCAAGACCCTTGTAGAGAGGCTTCATCATTTTCGGCCTAAAAATTTTGAGGGCTTGGGTGAGGATGACCTAATTAAGGCTGATCAGTGGTTTCGAGACACACAAAGAATTTTAAGACATATGAGGGGAAGCCCAGAGGATGACCTTGATTGCATTGTATCCCTTCTTAAGGGCAATGCACACGAGTGGTGGGAGACCGTTGAGGTAGGTCTACAACCTGTACTCCTGACATGTGATATCTTTTTGGATGAGTTTCAAAAGAAGTACATCAGTGAGGTACATATGGACGAGATGAGGGACCAGTTCCTACATTTAGTACAGAAAGACCAGATGGTGTTTGCTTATGAGCAAGAGTTTTTACGTTGAGCAGTTATGCCCCAAAGTTTGTTTCGACAGAAGAGTTGAGGTGCAAGAGGTTTAAGACAAGGTTTGAGAGTTGAGCGTTAGTTACACGTGACAACAAGTCCACTTAGGATATTTTCAGAATTAGCTAATAGTGTGAAGGCACTGGAGCAGCTTCAGGATACGATGTCTAGTAGGACGAAAGATGCTAGAGGCCATGATGCGGAGACCCATGATCTTATAGGTCATTCTTCATATCTACATGAAAGGTTTTATGCTTCGAATGGTTCAAAGAGAGTTGCTTCAGACCAGCTACCGAGAGTCAGTTTAGGATCTAGATCGAGGGTTCTTAGGGGCCATTTGATTTCTACTCTAGAAGAGATTACTGATGGTTCAATCGAAGTGTCGCTTTCACCAGGCTGAAATTACCTTGGAGTGTGCTTTTTGCTTTGGAGGGTTTGCTATAGGTGTCGAGCACCATGACATATGGAAAAGGACTTCCCAATCATGGTTGAGGACACACCGGCTTAGTCTTAGAGGATGGTTACTTCCCGACATGATCAGAGTTTTGCTAGAGATAAAGCTAGGGCACCATCAGGATACCGAGGTAAAGGTCTTGTAAGATCCAACACTAGGATTGGCGCGTAAGGCGTTACTAGATAGCTTGCTGCTCAGACTAGAGATGACAGTGATACGGCCGAGGATATGTTAGGTAATTAAGCTTCATTTATATTCTAGTTGTTTTGTTAGCCGTGTAGCTCTTGGGTTGTGTAATGGGTTGGTTCTTGTGAATATGTATCTTGGTAAACCCTAGGTTTGTTATTTCTTTAGATTGTATTTAGAATTGCATCTCCTGCTAGATAAAACTTTTACCGTAGATGGTTGTTGAGAGTGCAAAGTATGTCGTAAGTTACGAGCGAGAAGCTGTGAAGTTCTAGATCATTGAATATAGTTGTTAGTGTTAGATGTGTAGGATCTTTACCTCTTTAGGGCAGACGTTGTGCTCCGTGGTGATAGCTCTAGGAAGGTTCAATATGCTACGAGATGTTCTTAGCTTGCATTGTAGACGTGTGGGTTGTGAATTCCTGGCCTTATAGTTGTAGATGTTTTGAGTGTACAGAGGTACCCTTGGTGAATGAGCAGCCTTACCGTTTGATTGTGGTCTAGAAGCATGATAAAGGTAAGGTTGAGTTCATTGTTAGTGTCCATCGTTTTATGGTATGGCACTTAACGAACTCTTTGTTGGAGGCACACTTGTGCAAGCGACCAATTGGGCATCGTTGACAAGTGCTTTGTCGGGAACGTGCCTGAGTGGGAGTGACTTGTATGGTGGCTTTTGATGTGTTAAGCCGAAGTGTATCGATGAAAGACCATTGCTTTGCATGAGATCGACGGCCTTGTTTTTGGTTATAGAATATGAGAGATTCTTACGTTTGTCACAGTAAAGGTTCTATAGTAAAGGTAAATAAAGGTTGTGATAAATATGGTTGAGGCCCTAAGGGTGAGTCATGAGGATGGTAGCCTAGCTTGTGCACCTTTTAATCTAAATTTTGTGGAGTTGGAAGATTTCTCTATCGAGTGTGTGAAGAATTATCTTCGGTTAAGGCAATTAGTGTGGAAGTTATCAGAGTAGCTCAGCGAAAATATGGGATCAATAGCCATGTTGTGGGTAACCGGATATATGTGTTACAAAGAAATATTATTGGCAGAACCAGTTAGAAATCCCTGAGAGCAGTTAGATGGTTTCTCGCGCTTGATAGTTTGGACTGGGTGGTTGATTGGAAGAAATGGTTAGACCTTTGATGATGGATTGGTTATTTTTGGTTGCTTGTGGTAGTTCGTATATGACAACAGGTATTTCTCAAAATCAAGTAGTCCAAATTATGGAAATCTCATGAATCGAAAGTGGTTTTCGTTCGTGTAGAAGGCAAGTTTGGGTAAAATAAAGTTTTAAGTCTCGTCTTGGTGGGTCAAGTCTGGAGAAAAGAGCTGTTAGTTCAAGGTAGATTGATGATAAAGTTTTGCTGTCAAGGTTTTGCATGTCCTTTGATGTTTGACTGGGGTATGGTTGTTAGTTATGATGTGTTCTTGACAATGTTTTGTGGAAGGGGTGCAGCATTTTAGACATAGATGAGGTCTAAGTTTCGATTTCAATTGATGGATGCCAATAGAAAGGTTTGCTAACCGAGATAGAATCCATTAGAAGTGAGTTCTTTAAATAGCGTGGCTTGAGGTTGGTTGTGTTACCCTGCTTCACAGTTCATCATGAGTGTCGTTGGTTGCTGAAAATGAGTCGTTGAAATCCTCGAGATAAGTGTTTAGAGTGAGTGGTTTAATGTTATGCTTCTTTTTAATGTGGTTTAGGGAGGACTCTCCCTAATCAATGTGATCTTGTTTGATTGGCGAAGTGTTTGGATATGTTTTGGTTTCATCTCCTCAATCCATTTAAATTTTGAGGAGGAAATTTCTTAAAGGAGAATAGAGCTGTTGTAACACCCCGGTTTTGGGTTTAGCGGTTTTGAGGTTTATTAGACGGTCCGGAGGATCAGGTTAGAAGTTTGAGTCGGATTCAGGACCGTATATTTTTTGGTAAGATAAAAATAGTTAAAAATCATCTTTTATTATATTGGTTTTTGGTGGAATCAATTTTAGAAAATGGAATTTGGAAATATGACATTTTGGGTTAGTGACCAAAATGCAATTTTTGAAAACTATTTAAAGTGACTAAAATCAAAAGGGTCAAATCCTTAGAATCCTTAAGGAGCTAATCTACCAAGTGTTTGCTGGTGGTTTCTCTCTTCAATTAAAACATTTTAAACATGTGTTTTACAAGAGTGGTAATAAGGATTAAATATCTAAAGTTAGTTATTAGCTTTTAAAAGAAATTCACGTAACTTTTTCCTAAACCTTTTCTCTCAAATTCTTTTCTTCCAAACACTCAAAATTTCATCAAAATCCAGAAGTAAGGAACTCTTTTCACTCATATTATTGATTTTAAATTGATTCTTTTAACTTTGTTTTGCAAAATCCCATTGGAATCTTATATTTTCTTAGCTTTAAACAAGCCAATTGAGGGAGAAATCACATAAAAGGGGTAAGTTTCGTGATATCCTATGTTAAATGGTTCTTTATTGATATTCTCAATCATTTGATCCTTGATTTATAAGTTCTAATGTGATTTTAATGTTTTATCCATGTTTAATTAAGTTATTTTGGAAATATTGATGAAACATGGTGATTTTCGAAGTGGATCTGATTTCCAGTATTGAGATTGATTTAATATATGTTTTGGATGTGTTTTCATGTTGATAAGTTCTTTTTATCAATAGAATCCCGAAACTCTTGAATCCCTAATTATTTAGGTTGCTAGTTTTAAGGTTTGTGGAGATAATCGAGTTTAATCTTTATTGGAGATAAAAGGATGTTAGGAAAGGGTTTTTGGATGTTATTAGATGTGGGTTGATGGCTTGAATTGTTGTTTTATGGCTGAGTTAAGTTTCGGAAATGTCTGATGTTGATTTCGGTATGTTTCGGATGGTTTTCGAGTGGGCAACTTGGGAGTTGCGGGAGATTGCTGTTAGGCAATGGTTTGAATGCATTTTAATGTATTTGTCCTCTGGTTTTATGTGTTGAAAACAGGGGATAGTCAAGGTGACGAAGCTTGACGTTGTTTGGTGGCTTACGGGGAGCTTGATTTGCGTTGGCAAGGAAGGCGAGGCGTATCGGTGAGTACAAACTGGTTTTAAATGCTTTACAAAGGTTTGTAAATGTTGTTCGGAGTTTAGGTTAAGCATGAGAGACTTACCTAAGCTCAGAAGTAAGTCTCCCTTATTTTATTCTTGAATATCGGCTTGGATATGAGCATGTTATTTGCATGTTTTGGTGATAAACATGGTATGCTTTGGGATTAAAGCATGGTTTGTTCAAAATGCTTTGGGATTTAAGCATGGATTGCATATGATGTTAAATAATGATTATTATATTTTGATTCGGTTGGAATCATGGAAAAATGCTTAGGTTGTAAGCATGTTTTGGGAAAAGCAAGCATGTGGATTTTAAATGGTTTTAGTGCATCATTATTTATGAGCATCCTCGCTAAGCATGTGTGCTTACGCTCTCTTTTTCCTAATGATGCAGAACATTAAAGTTCGGGGCAACGAAAGCAAAGTTTGCAAGGATCCAAGAGATAAACTACTTTCCTGTTAATAAGGCTAGTATTCGTCAAGGTTTTTGGGAGTTGTAAATCCGTTGCATTGTGGTTTCTTTAAATGATTCTATGCTGGTTTTTGATGATGGTTATATGTTGTTTAGCTTGATGTTATTACTTACCCATGGTTGAGGTTGAATGATTGTGAAGGTATGCATCTATAGGTTCCTTGTGGATTGCTATGTCGTGCTGGTTTCACCAAGTTTAGTATGCTATGTTAAGAGTGTTGGCATGTTGCTTATGCTGAGAATGGCCTAATTGTGCATTTTGGTATGTTTGGCAAAGTGGTCTAGGAAGCATGCCTCTAGAGTGGTCCTTTGGAAGCTTGATGTTGTTTTGCTTGCCTAATCTTGGCATAAATGTTAGATTATGTATATTGATGTGTTGATATGCATGATTGAAAGTTTATAGGGGCCAATTGTATCTATAATTGTGTGAAAAACTAGTTAATCTTGACACTACAAGCCTAGGCGTACCGATACGCGAGGGACCGTATCGGTACGGCTAGGCAATTAAGGCCAGGGCGTTTCGGTACAGGCAGTGGTGTTTCGGTACAGACAAGAAAACAAGGCTAATGTGTATCAATACAGGCCGGGGCATTTCAGTATTCCTAGTGGTCACTGGAATTCAACTTTTTGGAGACGAGGTCGCGTACTGAAACACCAAGGTACCGTATCGGTACGATGAGAAATAATTTCAAATCATATTTTAAACTCGAAGTAGCGTACCGGTACGAGCCTTACCATATCGAAACGATGTGTTCACAACCATATCGATGCGGGCCTCAGCGTATCGATACGGATGTTGTTAAATTTGTTAATGTCATGGAAGGCCAGTTCTATTTTCTTTCGTTTTAGTCCCTGATTCTTGTTTTGTTAATTATTTGAGCATGGATGATCGCCTGAAGCTGATTTTTGACATATAAGCATGAAAGGAACTTAATTAAAGACTGGTAACTTTAAAATTGGAAAAGCCCTTTTATATTGTTGAATTTACAATTTGGCCCCTAAATTGAGTTGTGTCCAATTAGATGTCGTTACGACTCTATATTGAGATGAGTGCTCACCTATGAAAAGTATGATCATGTAGGAAAGCGTTAATGCATCTAGACAAGATAAAAAGATAAAAAGACATGTTTTAGGTTTAATCTTTCTGGTTTACTATGGTAGACCTAATGTAGCTTACTCGGACCGGTCTTACGACTAGGCCGGGTCGAGGGGGTTACATTTGTTGGTATCAGAGTCAGGTTTACAAAAACTTGGGATGTTGTTGTTTGATTAGCTGATGTTGTTTGAACTGCACGGTGATTGTGTATATGTTTGGTGTTTATTTAATGTTTTGTTGGGGTATGTTTGGGAACACATTGCCTATTACCGAGGATTTTAAATGCGTTTTAAAGTTAACTTGGATCTTTTGCCTGACGCTAGCCTAACTCTAATATGTTTGATTCTTTTGTTAGCATGGCTCTACGTGAGACTCGATCTATGTCTAATACTGCCGGGGTTGGGTAGAATAACGAGATAGAAGAGAATCTCCCTCATGTTTTACCTCATCCTCTTCTAGTGGTTCTTCCAATTGACGTTGGAGTGAGTGAAACACCCCAGGTTCACCAAGTGCCAGTATATGGTGATTTGACTCCGTTAGTTCAGGCGATAACATGAGCTTTTCAAGAAGCGATGGCTAGAGTACAAGAGCAGGCACCGGCACCTGTTGTGGTGGCAAATCAAGGTCTACCCTTGGAGCGTTTGAGGAGTTTGAGAGGTGAGGAGTTTCAAGGTTTGAGCCCTGAGGCAGTCGAAGGTTGGCTGGAAAAGACGGTTCGCATCATGAATCAGATAGGGTATAACGAGGAGCGCAAGTTGGGTTGCATTGTATATCTGCTGCAGGGGGATGCATATCATTGGTGGGTGACCACAATTGTTGGCGTTCCTGAGGTGGACGTTAATTGGGAGTTCTTACATAGAGCTTTCAAGATGGAGTATCTTGGTACCAGTATTTGGATATGAAGAAGCGCGAGTTTATGTCACTATCTCAAGGAGGTGTGTCTGTTGTTGAATATGAGGTGAAGTTTGTCTGTTGAGTCAATATACTCCGAAGTTGGTTTCAAATGACCAGCAGAGATGTTACAGGTTTCGTTATGGTCTTGTTAAGGACATTAAGATGTACCTCCTAGCTGCAGATTACACAGATTTTGATGTGTTGGTCAATCGGGCCAAGGATATCGAGCAGTCCTTGGGTGCACCAGTTCAAGCCGTAGGTGTACAATTAGGTAAAAGAGTGGCGGAATCTAGCTATCTTGGGAGGCAGGGTAGGGGGTTCAGGGACAAGAGCCATAAGCTAGATCACAGGCATAGTGGTAGAGTTAGCCAAGGTACTTTGGGAGCTCGTGTTACGCCGGAGTGTGAGTGATGCGGTAGGCGCCATGCAGGTATGTGCTGGGGTAATGCTGGAGCTTGTTGGATTTGTGGTTCATTGGATCACCTGAAGCGTGATTGTCCTCGGGCTGCGAGAGATGTACCAGCACAGGTTGCTGCACCTGCTAGGGGCTAACGTCGTGGCAGGGGTAACTTTTAGAGATACGAGGATGGTCAGAAGGGTATGGCTCATACTGTAACGGTGAGACCTGAAAGTGGTGGACTGGTACGGGTCTTTGCTCATCGTGAGGGTCGTAATGACACGGATGTGATCAGAGGTACTTTTACTTTGTAATCCTTTCCATTGTTATATTTGATTGATTCAGGGTCTACGCATTCATATATTTTGAGTGAACATGCATCTTTGCTGAATGTTCCTGTTGAGATTTTAGATGTTGGTATGTTGGTCTCAAGTTCTTTTGGGGAGACATTTACAACAAGAAGGTTGTATCGACATTGTCCTTTGGTGGTGCAAGGTCATGAGTTTGCCGCAGATCAGATGGAATTGCCATTTCATGGTTTTGATATCATTTTGGGTATGGATTTGTTGAGTGAGCACAGAGTAGTTGTGGACTGTGAATCCAAGAGGATTTTCTTAAGGTTGGCCAACGACTATGAAGTTGTGGTGGTTGGCGAGAATGTTAAGTTTTTGTCCAATGTGGTTTCAACTGTTAGGGCAGAGAAGATGATGCTTGATGGTTGCCAAGCTTATTTGGCTATTGTTATGAATCTGAAAGCCAAGGGTGTTCGAGTGCAGGACATTTAGACTGTTTGCGACTTTCCTGAGGTTTTTCCTGAGGAGTTACCGAGTTTACCTCCGGATAGAGAGGTAGAGTTTCGTATTGAGACATACAAGGGTACAACACCGGTGTCCATTTCTCCTTATATGATGACACCGAAAGAATTGAAGGAGTTAAAGTCACAGCTTTAGAAGTTGTTGGACCATGGATTTATTCGACCAAGTGTTTCTCCGTGGGGTGCTCTTGTTCTTTGTGAAAAAAAGAATGGAACGATGTGTATGTGTATTGATTATCGTCAGTTGAACAAGTTGACGGTAAAGAACATGTACCTGTTGCCTCAGATAGATGACTTGTTTGATCAATTTCGTGGAGCAGCGGTGTTTTCAAAGATAGATTTAAGGTCAGGGTATTACCATTTGAAGGTTAAGGATGTGGATATGCATAAGACCGTGTTCCGTACGAGGTATGTGCATTATGAGTTTCTAGTCATGCCTTTTGGTTTGACAAATGCCCCAGCTGCGTTTATGGACATGATGAATAGAGTGTTCCATGAGTATCTTGATCAGTTTGTGGTGGTGTTCATAGATGATATTCTCGTGTACTCCTAGACTGAGGAAGATCATGTTCGGTATTTGCAGATAGCGTTGCAAGTGTTGAAGGATAATCAGTTGTACGTTAAGTTGAGCAAGTGTGAGTTTTGGCTAAAGTAAGTAACATTCATTGGTCATGTGGTTTTCGCGGAGGGTATTCGCGTTGATCCACAGAAGATTGAGACTATTCTCAATTGGAAGCCACCTAAGTCTGTATCGAAGGTGCGTAGTTTTCTTGGGTTGGCTGGTTATTATCGACGTTTTCTTAAGGGGTTCTCGATTATTGTGGCACCATTGACCAAGTTGTTACAGAAGAATATTCCTTATGTGTGGACGGAGAGGCAGCAGCACAATTTTGAGAAGTTGAAGGAAGTTCTAACACACGCTCCTGTGTTGATTCAGCCTGAATCTGGGAAGGAGTTTGTGGTTTATAGTGATGCGTCGTATGTTGGCTTAGGTTGTGTGTTGATGCAGGAAGGGAAGGTCGTGGCCTTTGCATCGAGGCAGTTGAAAGTTTATGAGTGCAATTATCCAAATCATGATTTAGAGCTTATGGCTGTGGTTTTCGCTTTAAAAATTTGGCGACATTACCTCTATGGTGAGAAGTGCGTGATCTTTACGGATCACAAGAGCTTGAAGTATTTGATGTCCCAGAAAGATTTGAATCTTAGGCAACTTAGGTGGTTAGAGTTGCTTAAGGATTACGACTTGACCATTGAGTATCATCTTGGTAAAGCCAATGTAGTGGCGGATGCATTAAGTCATAAGGTTACGGTTGAGCTTCGAGCTATGTTTGCAAGGTTGAGCATGGCGCAGGAGGGCAGTTTGCTGGCTGAATTGCAAGTTAAGCCTACGTTATCACAGTTGCTTAAAGCTAAGGAACCGTATGATGATTAGTTGGTTGAGCATGTTAAGGATATAGCAGATGGTAATCCGAAATATTTTCAATTTGATGATGATGGAGTTTTGTGTTTCAAGGGTCGAATAGTGGTTCCGGATGATCCGGAGTTGAGGCACACTATCTTGACGGAGGCACACTCTAGTCCTCTTACTATGCATCCTGGTAGTGTTAAGATGTATCGTGATTTGAATGAGACATACTACTGGTTGAGTTGAAAAAATATGTGGCTGGGTTTGTTTCCAAATGCATGGTATGTCAGGGGGTTAAGGCTAAACATCAATTTCCATACGAGTTGTTGCAACCGTTAAAAATTTAAGAGTGAAAATGGGAGAAAATCACCATAGATTTTGTAACAGGGTTGCCGTTGACACCGGCTAAGAAGGATTTCATTTGGGTGATTGTTGACCGGTTCACAAAGTGTGCACATTACCTGCCAGTGCATACGACGTACACCTCAGACAAATTGGCAGATTTGTATATAGTGGAGGTTGTGTGCTTGCATATTATAACTAAATACATCATTTCGGATAGGGATCCAAGGTTTACGGCAAGGTTTTGGAGGAGTTTGCATCAGGCCTTGGGTTCGAGGTTGAGTTTTAGCACTGCGTATTATCCTCAGTCGGATGGGCAGTCTGAGCGAGTTATCCAGGTTTTGGAGGATATGCTGAGATGTTGTGTTATAGAGTTCCAAGGAACCTGGGAGAAGCACTTGCCTTTAGTTGAGTTTGCTTACAACAACAGTTATCAGGCGAGTATACAAATGGCACCTTATGAAGTGTTTTATGGCCGAAGATGTCGTACTCCCTTATGTTAGGCTGAGGTGGGGGAAAAGCATGTTACCCTACCGGATGTGTTGAAAAGAACAGATGAGAAGGTTAAGCTTGTATGCGACCAGTTGAAAGCAGCTAGAGATCGGCAGAAATCTTACGCGGATTTGAAGTGTAAGGAGGTTGAATATGCGGTGGGCGATCGCGTATTCTTGAAAGTGTCACCATGGGAAAAGGTGATGAGATTCGGACGAAAGGGTAAGCTTAGTCTGAGGTTCATTGGACCATACGAGGTTATTGAGCGTGTAGGTCTTGTGGCATACCGGTTGAGGTTGCCTCCCGAGTTGGAGAAAATTTATAATGTGTTTCATGTTTCGATGTTGAGGAGATATCGATCAGATCCATCGCATGTTATGCTGGTGGAAGATGTGGAGTTGAGGCTGGATCTAACCTTTGATGAGGAACCTGTAGAGATCTTCGATACTAGCAAGAAATTTTTACGTGGTAAGACGATAGAGCTCGTGAAAGTCTTATGGCGACACCGAAGTGTTGAGGAAGCTACTTAGGAAAGCAAGGCGGATATGAAGGAGCAATTTCTGCATATGTTTCCTCCAAGTAATTTTGAGGACGAAATTTCTTAAGTGGGGGAGAGTTGTAACACCCTGGTTTTGGGTTTATCAGTTTTAAGGTTTATTAGACGATCTGGTAGACCGGGTTAGAGGTTCAAGTCAGATTTGGGACCGAATATTTTTCGGTAAGATAAAAGTATGGAAAAATAGTTAAAAATCATCTTTTATTATAAATTGATTTTTGGTGGAGTCAATTTTAGAATAAGGAATTTGGAAATACGACATTTTGGGTTAGTGACCAAAATGAAATTTTTGAAAACTGTTTAAAGTGACTAAAATCAAAAGGTTCAAATCTTTAGAATCCTTAAGGAGCTAATCTACCAAGTGTTTGCTAGTGGGTTCTCTCTTCAATTAAAACATTTGAAACATGTATTTTAAAAGGGTATTAATAAGGATTAAATCTCTAAAGTTGGTTATTAGCTTTTAAAAGAAATTCAAGTAACTTTTTCCTAAACCTTTTTCTCTCAACTTCTTTTCTTCCAAACACTCATAATTTCACCAAAATCCAGAGGTAAGGAACTCTTTTCACTCAGATTATTGATTTTAATTTGATTTTTTAACTTTGTTTTGTAAAATCTCATTGAAATCTTATATTTTCTTAGCTTTAAACAAGCCAATTGAGGGAGAAATCACATAATAGGGGTAAATTCCTTGATCTCCTCTATTAAATGGTTCTTTATTGATATTCCCAAGCATTTGATCCTTGATTTATAAGTTGTAATGTGATTTTAATGTTTTATCCATGTTTAATTGAGTTATTTTGGAAATATTGATGAAACATGGTGATTTTAGAAGTGGATCTGATTTTCAGTATTTGAGATTGATTTAATATATTTTTTGGATATGTTTTGATGTTGATAAGTTGTTTTTATCAATAAAATCTCGAAACTCTTGAATCTCTAATTATTTAGGTTGCTGGTTTTGAGGTTTTGTGGAGATAATCAAGTTTAATCTTTGATGTACATAAAAGGACGCTAGGAAAGGGTTTTTTGATGTTATTAGATGTTGGTTGATGGCTTGAATTGTTGTTTTATGGCTGGGTTAAGTTTTGGAAACGTTTGATGTTGATTTCGGTATGTTTCGGGTGGTTTTCGAGTGGGCAACTTGGGAGTTACGGGAGATTGCTGTTAGGCAATGGTTTGAATGCATTTTAATGCATTTGTCATCTGGTTTTATGTGTTGAAAACAAGGGATAGTCAAGGTGGCGAAGCTTTACGTTGTTTGGTGGCTTACCGGGAGCTTGATCCGCATTGGCAAGGAAGGCGAGGTGTATCGGTGAGTGGAAACTGGTTTTAAATGCTTTACAAAGGTTTACAAAGGTTGTTGGGAGTTTAGGGTAAGCATGAGATACTTACCTAAGCTCGGAAGTAAGTCTCCCTTATTTTGTTCTTGAATATCGGCTTGGATATGAGCATGTTGCTTGCATGTTTTGGTGATAAACATGGTATGATTTACTTACTGGAAATGCATGATTTTGAGTACATATGCAGGGGTTCGAAAGTATATTAAATACTATTGAGCATTGGTTTTCATTTCGGTTGGGAATGGTGTTATTGCATTGGAAATGAGATTTGCATATTGGTGTTTTATGAAATGCGTTGTAAAACAGTAAGTAAATGGTTTTGTAAATAATATATTGGCTATGTGACAAAGTGAGAAAACAATCGAATATAATTGGCATGCCGTATGATTAAAAGTGTGCTATAAAATATGAGCAAAATCGATCGTGGCCATGGGTCCTTGAGGTATGGCGGTGTAATAAGGCCACTCGGACTGTTGGGGACCTCATTTGGGGATTTGTGGTTTAACTAGGCAACCCAAATTGATGGTGATCTTGCGGATTAACTAGGCAAGGTCGGAATACTTGCGGTTTAACTAGGAAAGGGTGAGATCTCGTAGTTTAACTCAGCGAGGGAGTCAAATCTTGCGATTTAACTAGGCAAGGTTTGGGATATCATGCGGTTTAACTAGCCATGGTATGAGATATCCGTGTATCCGATATGTGTATATGATAGAGGTAGCCTATCCGGGTCACTATAAATGCCAATATATGACAAAGTTCATGTGTTGAACCTTGTTTGTAATGCTTTGGGATTTAAGCATGGTTTGTTCAAAATGCTTTGGGATTTAAGCATGGATTGCATATGATGTTAAATGATGATTATTATGTTTTGATTCGGTTGGAATCATGGAAAAATGCTTAGGTTGTAAGCATGTTTTGGGAAAAGCCAGGATGTGGATTTTAAATGGTTTTAATGCATCATTATTTATGAGCATCCTCACTACGCATGTGTGCTTACGCTCTCTTTTTCTTAATGATGCAGAACATTAAAGTTCGAGGCAGTGAAAGCAGAGTTTGCAAGGATCCAAAAGATAAACTACTTTTGAGTATGAACTCAGTTAATGTTTCTGGTTAATAAGGCAATGTGTTCGTCAAGGTTTTTGGGAGTTGTAAATCTGTTGCATTGTGGTTTCTTAAAATGATTCTATGCTGGTTTTTGATGATGGTTATATGTTGTTTAGCTTGATGTTACTACTTACCCATAGTTGAGGTTGAATGGTTGTGTAGGTATGCATCTAGAGGTTCCTTGTGGATTGCTATGTCATGCTGGTTTGACCAAGTTTAGTATGCTATGTTAAGAGTGTTGGCATGTTGCTTATGCTGAGAATGGCCTAATTGTGCATTTTGGTATGTTTGGCAAAGTGGTCTAGGAAGCATGCCTCTAGAGTGGTCCTTTGGAAGCTTGATGTTGTTTTGCTTGCCTAATCTTGGCATAAATGTTAGATTATGTATATTGATGTGTTGATATGCAAGATTGAAAGTTGATAGGGGCCAATTGTATCAAGAATTATGTGAAAAACCAGCTAATATTGACATTACAGGCCCAGACGTACCGATACACGAGGGACCGTATCGGTACGGCTAGGCAATTAAGGTTATGGCGTTTCGGTACAGGCAGTGGTGTTTTGGTACAGACAGGCAAACAAGGCCAGAGTGTATCGATACAGGCTGGGGCATTTCAGTACGCCTAGTGGTCACTGGAATTTTACTTTTTAGAGACGAGGTCGCATATCGAAACACCAAGGTATCGTATCGGTACGATGAGAAATGATTTCAAACCGTATTTTAAACTCGAAGTAGCGTACCGATACGGGCCTCACCGTATCAAAATGATGTGTTCACAACTGTATCAATACTGGCCTCATCGTATTGATACGGATGTCGTTAAATCTGTTAATGTCATGGAAGGCCAGTTCTGTTTTCTTTCATTTTAGTCCCTAATTCTTGTTTTGTCAATTATTTGAGCATGGATGATCGTCTGAAGCTGAATTTTGACATATAAGCATGAAACGAACTTAATTAAAGGCTGGTAACTTTAAAATTGGAAAATCCCTTTTATATTGCTGAATTTACAATTTCATCCCTAAATTGAGTTATGTCTAATTAGATGTCGTTACGGCGCCCGTTTGGGATGAGTGCTCACCTATGAACAGTATGATCATATAGGAAAGCGTTAATGCATCTAGATAAGATAAAAAAAGACATGTTTTAGGTTTAATCTTTTCAGTTTACTTCGGTAGACCTAATGTAGCTTGCTCGAACCGATCTTGCTACTAGGCCGAGTTGAGGGGGTTACAGCTGTAATGACCCAGATTCTTGAGTCAACGATGGGCGATGACCTAGGTCTTGGACCAACACGTCGAGTCTGATGTTTGAAGCTTATCGGGCCAAGATGTTGGGCTTTGTAGGCCTTTTTGTAATATTAGGCATAGATGTTGAGTTTGTGTTTAGGTGAAGAAAGAATCATGAAGGGTAAAGAGGTAATTTCTCCTCAAAGGAAGATAAAGGCTGATGCCTTCTTTATTTTTCTGTATTTTGGAAGAAGGATGAAGTCATCTTTGTCTCTATCTTCTTCCTATCATCTTTCCCCTTCAAATATCCACCCAACTCAAGGTAAAAATGGTATTTTGTTAATTGTTGAGTGAGAATCTCGGTTTGGTCATCAAGGAAGAGTTCTTCAGTAAGCAAGGATTTATCTTTCAAGGTGTTCATCTCTTGGTTTGGTGGAAGTTGAGTTTGGAAGCTTTAACCAAAGAAATGAGGTGGGAGAAGCTTGGTGGGTGCTCCATTTCAAATTTACTTACTTAAGGTCAATACATTCTGAATCCTATATTTCATGAACATCTTAAAATAAATGCCTTGCTTGGTTTTATGATTTATGGGTGTTAAGTTTGGTTTTTAGGAGCTTGAATCCCTTTAATGGTAAATCTCTAATTAATGGTTAATAAGGTGTAATAAGGGTAGCAAATCACTCTAATCAACTCCCATAAGATGTAGGATTAAGTTAAGGGGTTAAAGGTTATGTTTTGGGGGCTTAGGAAATAATTTTCTGATCTTTGAAAGCCACTTTTGGCTTCAGTATCGATACTCGGGAGCGAGTATCGATACCCTGTGTTCTGAGGATAAACTCAGGCTTTTCTTGAAGGGTGTATCAATATGGTGTCTTCTAGCTCGTCACACTATGTCTTCCAGTATCGGTACAATGTCTTTCAGCATCTGTACGCTATGTCTTCCAGTATCGATACAGTGTCTTCCAGCATTGGTACTCCATGTCTTCCAGTATCGGTATGATGTCTTTCAGCATCGGTAGACTATGTCTTTCAGCATCGGTATGCCATGTTTCCCAATATTGGTATGTGAGGACCAGTATTGGTACCTATTGGGTAATTTGCCCGTAAATGTTGAAAATGAGTTTCAGGGGTTGATAATTCGTAGTAGATGGTCCAATGGTCTCTAAAGGTATAAAACAAATTCTAAAACCAAGAAATCAGGGTTTATAACCCACATGCAGAATAAATGCTAAAGTCTTGGTAATTGTTGAGCGAATCTCTCACACACAAATAATCCATAAGGATCAAAGGTGGGTCGGTTAATGCTATGTGGAGTTGGGATCATTGCTGTATGCTGAAGGGACGCCTATATAGTCTAGTGGCTGTGAATAATGAGATGATCTAATAAGGATGTCATGTATGAACTTACAAGACAAATATTAATTATCGTAATAAATAAAATATGCCTTGGGGCATTTGTAAAGGTTGGCTTGATGCCTCTTATCTCTTGGTGAGATGTATGGATGCTTAGGGAGCATATGCTATCTTACATGTCTTGGTTAGGAATCTGGATGTCCTATAGTCAGTGCAAGGGCACGTGAATAAGAAGATGTGTACTCTGGGCTGTGTGATCGAGTACATCCGACATATTTACGGGCTATGTGATCTGGATGCAGTTAGTAACTTATCCTTGGGCTATGTGATCAGGATAAGGAAACATAACTCGGGGGCTGTGTGCGCTCAAGTAACTCGATGAGCTATGTGAACTCGAGTAACCTGATTGGGTGAGTGAACTCAGGTAAAGACTGCTTGTGGCTTTTGTGATCCAAGTATGTCTAGGACGTAACTGTGGCTATGGTGATCCAGATATTGTCTATTAACCCGACGGCTATGTGATCACATGTAACCTGACGGCTATGTGAGCACATGTATTGTAGGGCTTCGTTGGCCATTGTAAGGAATGTACGTTAATTATGTCACTGTGTTGATATTGATATTGGCTATTTTACCCTTGGGCTATGTGATCAAGGTATGGAATGTAAACTCGGTGGGCTGTGTGACCTCGAGTACGATAAGCCTGAGATGGCATGTAAAACTCATTATAGTCTAGTGGTACCTTGAGACACGGTTATGAACTCTAGCTAGGGTAGGCTAGACGATGATCATTAGAGTTGAGAAACCTTTCTGTGCACTCTTGATTATTCTATCATGCATGCTTGTTTTATGATATTCATGAATTGCGGTAGAGTAGAAATGTACCACTGAGCTTTGTTCGCTCAGCGTGCGGAATTGTGGTTTTTCCGTATGTAGGTTGACATGTTGCTTTTGGAGGAGCACATCGAAGAGGATTTCCCAGCACCGAGCCATTCAAAGTACAGTACTTGTATTCTTAGGACCTTACCACAGTCGAATCTGTAACATTATTTGATTTACTTTAAAATTGGTCAAACGGTGTATTTTAATTAGAGTTTTTTTTGTAAACTCGTTTAATCTTATTTATTTATGTGGATTTATAAAAATAGATTGTTTTGAGAATTTCCAAACTTGTGATTTTAAATGAGAAATTTTGATGGGTCGGTTTTAGGGAGACCTGAATGTGATGCTTTGAATCCGGATCGGGATCGGGGTGTTACACTCGCGTGCAGGCGCAGGGGTGCGGATCAAAGCTTGTCGAACCCATTCGGGTTGGGGTGCACCTGACGACGTGGGCAACACGAATGGTCGGACCTGTCGGGCCTTACGTGGACTTGCGGATATTTTATCCACTTCGAATTAATTTTTCCTTTTTATTGGCATATCTTTTTGAATATTCTGAATATAAAAGAATAATTTATGATTTTTTTAAATTTGAATATTAAAATAGGTAACGGCTATAATTCACTAAAAGATATCCGATTAAATATGATATTAATTAAAGGTTTCCGAATTAAATCGGATGGAGAATTAATGACCATAATTTCGGAATATTTGTTTTCCACATTTAACCTAGCTCACTCCCCTATAAATAGAATGTCATTTCTTTAGTTTCAACACAACTAAAAACCACATAAAATTTTTATTGTTTTATTAAGTGGATTTTACAAAGAAATTTTCGATGGTTGGCGAAGGCAAGGGTCAGTTCGTGATCTCCACAATAGTGCAACTGTGACTGATCATCTGTTGTTGTATCCTGGGAGACAGACGACCACGAGCTCGAGCACTATAGAAGTGGCCGAAAATATGTCTTAAGGAAACTGAGTTCGTGCAAGCCTTAACACGTTTCCTTTCGATTTTCGTTTCCAATCTGTTTGATTTACATATTGTTGTATCTTCCTGTACTGTCCGTTTAAATAATAATATTTTGTCTTATTATCTTTATTCTTGGATTAATGTTTATTCTAACAGATCTTTACAACTCAATTTGTTTCATTCAAAACGTCACAATTTAAATTTATTACATTGCTTAAGAGATCTAATACACCATCTTCTAACGACAAGTATATATGAAAATATGATATCAGACCAAAGGAATAGTTTTTTATATAAACATTAATAGTTTACCATATATTGTATGATGGTGATGACTTTGTGGTGTATGGTTTGTGGTGAATTACGTGAAGAATTTTTTTGCATAATTTTTTAATAGTCTAAAGTGATTATAAGGTAGTATTTGATTATATAAAATCTTAACTTTTTAAAAATATATACACATCTTGTACACACATTTTTTAATATTTATATTTATAATTATATTTAGGGTCATATCAACAAATTACTTTTTGTTTATCTACATTAATTTATCAAAATGAATAAATAATTGAAAATTAATTTTCAAGGCTCATTTAATAAATGAAAAAGACATAACACATAATTTTAAAGAGATCGAAATCAAACATAATTCTTAAATTTTTAATAAATATAAACTAAACACAAATAAATCATACATATAACTGAATAAACACGATAAAAAATATTATAATGTTACATTTTTTTCTGCTTGACTTCGGTGTGTGAACTTTAGATATAAAAAAATATACCCGTTCCATTGGTTACCAATTCACATTTATCATCTTTATTTATTTGATTATAATTCAAGTGTGATTGGCGTGTTCAAAAGTCTATAGTACGTGGGTTTGTTGAGAATTGTTTTAATATTTTGATTCGATCCGAAAAGTTAATATAGTTTAATTAAATTACAAACCATGACACAAAGCAGCCATTCATGGAGTTGTATATTTTAACTTTTCAACATCATGTTCATAGTTCATATTGCATCAACTAAATTTCCTTCCTTTAAATAAATAAAAATAATAATTACAAAGAAACCAATATTGAGATTTTTGATTGAGAGTTGGGACTAATAACTAGAAACCAAAAAGTAAACAGCAAGCATAAATGCTGAAAAAAGAAACAAAAACCAAAGCATAGCAGACTCAAAGAAGCCTTAAAATTAAATATCAACTACTTCCCATAACTACTGCAGTGATTCAACAGCTAAACCCAACCATGGCCGGCTGTTTCCGGGCTTCGATGGTGATCCGGACATTGAGTTACTTGGCTGGTATGGAGCCTTTGAGGTGATCCTGCAGAATCAAACATGTGAACATTAACATCAATATATCAACTCAAAGACTTGGAATTGTATGAAGTTTTTGATAGAAACCGAAATTACCTATCTTTTCTCTTCTCGAGGAATCGATGAAGGGAAGCCCTTCTAGCAATTGGAAGATCTGCAGTAGACGAAAACTAATATGAAACTATGCATTACGAAGCATGATTCCATATTCAGCAACCACTTGATTATCAAAGCAGAGAATGAGGATTACCGGCAGGAATAGGTCGCTGCTGAGCAGGTTGAACGAATTTGTGACTTGTTATGTTGTTCTTGAGATTGGGAACGTCGTTTGAGGTTGGAGGAACCCCGATGCCGGATCCGGTTGGACTTCCGGACGTGCTAGAAGTAAATGGCGTGTTTGTTTTTGGATCCGGGTTGAAACTGTTGTTTTGGGAGCTGCACTTGCTAGCCAAAAGCATGATTTCCTTGGCTTTCTCGGGTGGGAAATCATTGAACACAATCACTTGTCCACCGTAAAAGATAGTCATCAGTGCAGGTCGAGGCTCCCTCGCAGCACACTTGTTCGAGCTATTGACAGTAAAATCGACCCTTTTCAGAGCATCGTCCGTAGGAGGCGGCAAGGAAAAGACAGCTTGTTGGGGGGGAAAATCCATGGATGTCAAGCTCCTCGAACCTCCAACATCCCCACCAGACATCTGGTCCATAGAGAACAAATTCATGGTCGGACGGACAACCTCCGGTGCCCCTGCAACATATCCATATCCATATCCATATCCATATCCATAAATGAATCGTGGATACATTATACCGGTTTCCAAATCAATACTTTGAATATCCTTTAAAGATTCATGTTTCAAGAACAGAACAGGTAGTGGCCATTTATAAAGAAACATCCTATGATTATGTTGGGATATCAACAGAATTTTTTGCTAAAAAACATATATACATGTATTAAATCCCTATCATTACTCAGAAACCTCGGAATCACGCACATGGTTTAATTCTTCTAAACAAGTTGTTTTATCAAAATTGACTGTTTTTAGGCGGAGACCGAGAGATTGGGCATGTTTTTTTGACTGTTTAAGCCATTGTAAATATGAATATGTCAATATGCAAATCTGATTTTGTGGATCTCAAAATTAAAAACACAATTTTGAAGCTGAATTCAGTTAAACCGCCTTAAATTTGAACTTCAAGTCGGGTAATTAATTAAAAAAGAGAGAGGGAAAATCATAAGAAATTAAAGAACTTACCATTAGCTTCAACGTTGCATGTCATTCCCAAAGTCAGATCCCCAAAGCTACCTTTCTCCTTCAAGTACTGAACCAATAAGCTACAAGTTCGCGTGAAGCTTAGCTTCTCCTTCGAGCTCACCGTTTTCTCACCCATAAATTCCGGTGAACCCGACATACTTCCGGCGAAAGTAAAAAGGGAAAAGAACCCAACTATTTACCCCCAGTTTTTCTCTTTGGGTTTTCAGAGAATATAATTCGAAACCCAATATACCAAAAATCTTTGAACTTACAATTACAACAACGTTTAAGATGTGTGTGTTGAAAGTGTGATTCTTAAGCTTAATAATAAGGAAGAGAGGGAATGGTTCTGAAAAAGCTGAGAAAACTGAATAAATGGGGCTCTTTTTTAAGCTTGATTTTTGCAACTTTCGAGAGGCTTCTTTCCATATTTTATTGTCTTAAAACATGTGATTAATTCTTCAAAAAGAAAATGTGATTGATTATTAATTATTGTGTAAAATATATTAGTGATAATTAAATTTTTACGGCGCATTTAATTTAATTATTAAATTTTTAAAAATTTTATTAATCACCCAAATTTTAGTTTATTTTTATTTTAGTACTTCTCATTAATTTTCGTTAAAAATACTTACATGACACATTAATTTTTTTTATCTTTTTTTTTCTTTGCTCTATTTTGTCTCCTTAATTTTCAGATTTTTTCTTCCTTTATTTTATTCTTCTCTCTTTCTCCACAACTTTACCTATACTGAAGTTCTTATCAATTTGTATTAAAGACATGTTATATTTCTCAGTTTTAATCATAATATTTGTATTAAGCTAGAGCAATGCCACTTGTCGGAGCGTTCCAGATTGTTGCATGACTAATGTTTGTTTTATAATTGTTTCTTAAGTGTTGCATGGCATGCTTTTAGCTACTTTGTCAGCTTGGTTTTTTTCTTCTTCTCAGCTTCAATTTTTCTTTTAATTTTTGTATTCTGTTTGAACTTTGGAAGATTTTGATATAGTTTATTGAAGAGTTCATTTTTTTTTTACTTTTATTGTTTTGTTTATTTTTTTGTTGAACCAATGCTATCAAAAGATTGGGTGTATGTAACAAGGTTAGGCATTTTGCTTATCTAATTTGGTTGGGATTTAGGTGGCAACATTCAAAAATTAATTAGTTAGTTAGTTATTGAGATTGTGTATTATGAAATATGATTGTGTTAAGAGTATTGAGACCTAAAATAGTGGTGAATTTTGTCCGTTGCTGCAGAGACATAATACTAGATTCATATATCCTTCCGTTTATATCTAAATATAACCCTTAGTACTATATCTAACAAATGTTCTTTTGGAGCCTTTATTTATTTCAAGATAAAATCATAGTACTCAATGGGTGTTAAAGATGAAAGGCTAAAGAGAGAAGAAGAATATAAAGGGAAAAAATCTAAAAATTATGAAAAAAAAAACAGAGCAAAGAGAGAGAAAAAAATAGAAGAAGAAAGTTAACATGCCACATAGTGTTTTAACGGAACTTAACGGAAAAGATCAAAATGAAAGTAGATTAAAAATTGAATAACCCCAATAAAATTTTAAAAAATTGGTGATCAAAATGAATACACTCTAAATATTAGGTGACCATTAGCGTACTTTACCCTTAATTATTACTATTATTATTTTCTGCTTGATTCGGCTTTTTCGTCAACCCCGATGTCCCCTTCTAAAACCTGCTGATCATAGTTTAAGATAACTTTTTTTTTTTGGCTAGTACTTTAAGATAACTTTAATGCTTACCTTGAATTTACTTGTTTGTCCCTCGTAAATATTTTTTTATTATTAGAATTAATTTTGTCCGCATTTTACCTATTACGAGTAACTAGATTATTTTCATTTTTTAGTTATTAAACTATAATTTTCGATAAAATCATCATTAACGTTATTTTTTTTATTTTGGTAATTAATATTATTTCTTTTTATTTTTTTTATTAATATATTGTTTTTTTTATTTTGGTCACTAAATTATTATTTTTATGTCAGTTTTTTAACGGCGAGTGACTAAAATAAAAAATATATAATCTTACCTATAATTGAGTGACCCGAGTATAACTTTTAATAATTGGTGACCTAAATATAATGTTACTCATAATTAGGTGACCAAAGTGTTGCGATTTGAACCCACATAAAATAAGACAACATGAATATTATCTACCACTCGATAATTAGTAAATTTTAATCTATACTTTTTTTAAATGTATAAAAAAGATTTAAAATAATACGCTGATTTTATCTTTAATTCTTTATTAAAATATTATAGTTTTTCAAATAAAATTGTTTTCTTCTAGCCTCTAGGCGCCGTCTTGCAATGTAGCAGTGATATTGTTTTCTTTTCTTCCTTCCAACCGATCCTTATCCAATAATGTTCACACACGTGTAAACATTTTGTTATCACTTGATTAGGATACATAAATGAGTATACTACACTAAATACTATTGAACTTTAAATATTGTATCGATTATACCATTAAATTTTTAATTTGTTCAATTATATCACTAAATTCTGGTTTTAACTTCAACTATACAACTGAATCGTTAACTCGATAACGTTGTGATGATGTGGACAAAACGACGTCGTTTTGTTGTGGCTATTAATACTCAAGATGACATCGTTTTAGGCACTAAACTTTAAGGAGTGTCGTTTTTGTTACTAAATTTTAAAATGATTCTATTTTTGGCACTAAACATTTGGTCACTATTGTAGGCCAATTGTCGAGTGTCACCAATCACTATTTACGACAAGATCGATATCAAAACTTTTGTATTTCACTCATCTTATTTCTCTTTAAATTGCTTTTCCGAGAAATCCACTCAAAATCAATAAAATTAAACAAAAAAAAATCCCTATTTTTAGGGATTGAGGCTTCTCAGATTGAGGGGTTTAAGGTGTTTGTTCGAAAATCAGAATACTAAGAAGTATTCTTTTGAGAAGACGAACAACATACCTCGAAACTAACCTCATCGGACAGTCGTCTGAGAAGATCAGAGTATTAGCACGCATGACCTTTTGATAGATTTTTTTCGATTTTGAGTAGATTTCATGGAAAACCAGTCCAATAAAAAGAAATAGAGTGAAATACGAACGCTTTGATACCAATATCATCGCAAACGGTAATCATTGAAGGGCAGCGGTTGGCCCACAGTGGCTGCCGAAATATGTAGTGACAAAAATAGAATCGTTTTAAAGTTTAGTAGCAAAATTGATACACCCCTAAAGTTTAGTGCCTAAAACGACGACATTTGGGCATCAATAGTCACATAGAAACGACATCGTTTTGGTCACATCCACAATCATCATCCACATCATCATGTCGTTATCGAGTTAACGGCCTAGTGGTATAACTAAAGTCAAAAACTAAAGTTTAGTGTTACAATTGAAAGTTTAATAGTATAAACGATACAATTAATAAATTTCAATAATATCTAGTGTAGTTTACCATAAATAAATTAAAGATAAACTACTTCAAATATTTTTTTAATTGAAAGAGGAATATCACCAAAAATCTCGTTAAAAAACCTCCCTAAACCTAGATGGAGGAAAATGAGTATCCTTAGAGATATTTTACAAATAAATGAACGAGATCAACTCAAAACAAAGTACCTCCTACAAGACATTAACCCGGGGAATCCATATGGAACAAAGGTAAGATTGAGCTCTACGCCTCCATAGACTCATAAAACTCGAAAGAAAGCTTCCAAGCTAATCGCGCAAGAGAGTCAGCCACCTTATTACCTTCACGAGAAATCGTTAACAATCTAATCTCCCACTGTCCATCCATGAGCTCCCAAATGTGTTGAACAAGAGATGTTCGACAATTAGAAAGGGTATGATCATTCAGAAGTTTAATCGCGTTCCCACAATCAGTTTTGATCCAAATATGACTCACCCCAAACTCCCAAGCAAGACAGAGACTCTCATATATGCCCCACAACTATGCCTCTAAGACTAAACACATCCCGATACTCTTCGCGAACCTATAATCTATTCGCCCTCATAATTCCTAAGAACACCATCACACGTGGTTCCCCCGAATTAGCACGAAAAGAACTATCAATGTTGAACTTCACCCAACCGTTTGAGGGAGGGGACCAGTTTTGTGACCGACCCTAAACTTGGTTGGTTATGCCCCAATGATCACCGTTTGTACCAACACAGGCACGAGACGCAACAACCTCCGAAACCAAGCAATGGTACCTCACAACAATAGGTTCATCGAGGCTATTATCAGGATCAAAAATTTTATTATTTCGCTGCAGCCAGAGGTTCCAAAAAATGTAACCAAACATGAAATTCTAGTTAGTTGCGTTCGTGGGAAAACAACATTAACCTTCTATGTTTGTGACCACCCAATCTAGGATGTTAAGCGAGCAGAACTCACCCAGCAGGCTTGGTTTCACAAGTGTCGACCACACAGCCGGTGCCGTTGGACGATCCCCCAAGACATGGAGCACATCTTCAACAGCCGTGCCACAAAAGCCACACAGAGCCTCATCAGCCAAATGCCTACGTGCACGCTCTTGATTTGTTAAGATTCGCTCCTAATAAACAAGCCACAATAAGTATTTAACACGGGGTAATCCCTTAAAATCGAAAATAAGTTGCCAACCCTTATCTGAGTTTCCAGTCGCACCTCTAGCTTTAACGAAATATGCTAAACGGACTGAGAAAATACGAAAAAGGTCATATTTCCGACCTGATAACCCTTCACCGGCTGATTGCAACGGAGGTTTAATGGTCGTTATATGGAGTAGAATAGTCGGGGGAATGAGATTACCAAAAGTACCCCAATTTTACTCTCCCTCAACAGTTACCATATCCACGATAGAGATTGCAACATTAGCCACTAAGTGTGCGTTTACCACATGATCGATAAGTGGACCAAAATAGCCGACTCATGGATCTAGCCAAAATTGGATATTTAAACCGTTACCTAAATTCTACGCAACTCCTTATTTCACATCATCCCAAACTTTAGACAAGCCCTGCCACAACCGAGAACAGTCGTGCCGATGAATCGACAAAGAAATCCATGACGACCAATTATATTTAGATCGAAGCACTTAAACCCATAGTTGATCCGAACGGGCTAGAAGGTTAAACGCCACCTTTATAATAAAAACTTTATTCTATGTATACACATTAAGGATACCCAGACCACTATCTGAAGTAGGCTTGCAAATATGATCCCACTTGACCAAAGAAATCCCCTGTTTATTATCCGTACCTCCCCAAAGAAAACGACAAATTAAGCCTTCAATCTCCGCAAAAGATACCTTTAGGAAGAAGAATCGATTGTATCGCATAAGTCGGAATGACCGAAAGAATCAATTTAACCAGTGTAATACGGCCTATAAGAGAAATATTCTTCGCTTTCTATCCTGACTTGTCACGGACTTTTTGCACAATATACCCCTGAGTAGCTTTCGTCACCCTCTTGTGAAGTAGTGGAACATCAAGATACATACCTTAATTATCTACCTCATCAAATCCAAGAATTCGACCAAGATAGGATCGAGAATTACTTGTCACATTATTAGAGAAAAAGATTTTAGTTTTATCAGCACTGACCTTGTGATCGGAGCTCAAACAGAAAACATTTAGCACCTTTTGAATGGTCATAACCTGATCAATAGAGGCCTCAGCAAAAATAACCAAATCGCCTACAAAGAAAAGATGAGACAGACCATGGCCATTTCGGGAAAAGACGAATTAGTCTCTAAACCCCATCTCAATCTCAACTTGTATCGCATGAGCAAGGCACTCCATGTACAAGACAAATAGATAGGGAAAGAGCGGATCACCTTGTTAAATCCTTCGCGAGGGAGAAAAAAAATGAGAGGCAACCAATCCATATAATCCATGTAGAAATAGATGTAACACAGTTTATAATCAAAATACGAAAGAGATCAACCAGAATACCCAGATCAACAAGAGTGTCATTAATAAAACTCTATTCTAATTTGTCATATGCCTTCTCCAAATCGATCATTACGGCCATCTATCTCACTCTACCTTTCTTACGATGCATCGAATGAATAACCTTTTAAGCAAGAATGATGTTATTTGTGATTGATCTACTGGGGAAAAAACTTGTTTAATTGTCAGAAATCTATGATGGTAAAAAAGGCTTCACGCGATTTACAATGACCTTAGTCACAACTTTATACAGAACATTGCGGCCTAAATTGAGATATAAATTTTGAGTTTTCAACCTTCGGAATAAGGACAAGCAAGGTACGTTTCAAAGAGGCATCCAAAAACTTACCATTAAATACACTCTTGACGAAATCATATACTCCCTCCCTAAAAAGGCTCCAGTTCCTTTGATAAAAGGCGGCATGCAGACCATCAATCTTCGGGGGCCTTAAGAAGGCTCATAAAAAAACCACGGTCTTAATTTATTGGTAAAAAACTGGTGTAGATAACAACTGCACCTCCTGTCGAGTCAAACAAAAAAATTGACAACCAATAAGAAAATTAGTGACCGGAGTAAAAGAGGATGAAAACAGATTATAGAAAAAAAAAACTGCTAGTTGCAATAATTTTTCTTGATTCATGCACCAACTGTCATCAGAAAGCTTAAAGGTGGTAATAAAATTCCTCTTCCGGTGACTTACAATACACGCATAAAAATACTTCGTATTTCTGTCACCTTGGGAAATCCAATGAGACATCATCCGTTGAAACCATAAGGATTTCTCTAGAACAAGTATAGTCTCCAGTTGAGAGACCAACTCTTCCCATAGACAGTTCAACGAGTCCGAGCTATATACCTCGAGCTTGCGGTGCGGGCCATAAGAGCTCTCTTTCGAATATTTATATGACCAAAAACATTACGGTTCCACTCCCCTACTTGGGATTTAAAAGAAGCAATATTGGCAACAATATCTCATCTTGAGTCCTAACACGATTCTGGGTGATCCTGCCAGCTTGCCAGAAAATGAAAAGGACGTTGTATAGGTGAAGTTACTCTCACAGTTTGTCGGAATAAGATGGGTCTATGATCCGACCCTAGTTGATCTAAGTGCACAACTGTAAACGGCTGAAAACGTGAGAAACAAGCTTCGTTAACTAGGTATATGTCAAGTCACTTGTACAGAGACCCATGGCTCCAAGTAAAATGTGGCCCCGAGAACCCTGCATCGATCATCCCCTCATTGAAAACAAAATCCAAAAATAGTGTATTAACCCATGAGCCTAGACAAGCACCTCTATGACGCTCCTCCATGTTCAAAGTAAAATTGAAATCTCTACCCAGGATCCATGCAGTATCATTCTATGGGTTAAGATTTTCCAATTGCCTCCAAAGGACTCTACGTGTCTGAACCTGAGGACTAGCATAAACTGCCATAAAATAAAACCAAACCAATGAACCAAGGACATCAACCCGACAATGAATAAATTGGTTGGAAATTCTTTTAATAGGACTGAGACAAAGGTTTTCCATAATAGCCAAATGCCCCCACTAAAACCATGAGCCTCAAACCTAAAGAAATTCGGGAAACCTAGCCGACTTAACACCTTATCCGCTCTCGAACCATTAATGCGCAGCTCAACCAATACTACAATTTGTGGATTATTGATCCTAACAAAATTTTTCAAATGTCTTCTAAAGATAGGGTTTGCGACACCCTGCGCATTCTAACAAAGTATATTAATCATTAAAAAATAATGAAAAGAAGTTCAATACTTACTACAAATTCATTGCAATATCCATATCTACAAGAGTGTTAGGCACTCCCTCTTGCGCCACCACAACCTCCGGCTGAGATAGAAGAAAACTCTACTACAACTCAGAAGTTGTGGCCAAAGGCTGCTGAATAGCGTTCGAACCCATACTATCAAGCAAAATTGTAGTCCTGCCCAGGTCCTTAATGTAACGCCCTGGTTTTGGGCCTAGCGGTTTTGAGGTTATTAGACGGTCTGATGGATCGGGTTAGATATTCGAGTCAGATTCGGAGCTGTATATTTTTCGGTAAGATAAAAATATGGAAAATAGTTAAAAAATCATTTTTAAATATATGATTAATATTGGTAAAATCAATTTTGGAAAATGAGATTTGGAAGTGTGACATTTTGGCTAGTGACCAAAATGTAATTTTTGAAAACTGTTTTTAAAGGTGACTAAAATAAAAAGGGTCAAATTCTTAGAATCCTTAAAGAGCTATTTTACCAAGCTTTTTTTGATGATTTCTCTCTTCAATTAAGTCATTTTAATATGTGTTTTAAAAGTTAATTAAAAAAGATTTTGGATATTGAAGTTAGTTATTTCTTTTAAGCCAATTTAACTTTTCTCTCAACTTTTCTCTCCACTTCTTTTCTTCCAGACACTTTTGTTTTCATCAAATTCCAGAGGTAAGAGACTTATATTCTTAATTTTTTTATTTGTAATTGTTTCTTTATCAATGATTTACAAAATCTTATTAAAATCTTGTGTTTTCTAGCTTTAATAAGCCAATTGAGGGAGAAATTACACAATAGGGATAAGGGGAGGTTGATCCGGAGGTGATCAGTGAAGCTTTGGAGGCTTTGGACATTTGATTTTGCGTCGGCTAATCGAGGTTTCGCGTATCGGTGAGTGAAAATGTGGTTTAAAGTGTTTTGAAGGATTAAAACAGTGTTTTGGGAGGTTAGGTAGAGCTTGAAACGATTACCTAAGCTAGGAAGTAAGTATAATGTGGTTTTCTCTCTCGGTCGTGCTTAAATGAAATGGTTTTATACACATGTTTTGGTTTACATTGTACCTACTATTTAAGCATGTTTTAAAGTATGTAAAATATTATTTTGATCATGAAGTGATGATGGATGCACGTGGTAAGTGGTCCATGTAAGTATACGGTTTATACTTATGTTTAAAGCATGTGATGTTGCTTTGGAAATGTGGTTTTGTTAATGCTTGATAAAAACAGTGAGGTAAATGGTAAATGGTTAATTATATTGACAAGTGATGTGGTTTTAAAATCATTATCGGATATAGTTTGTCGGCCATAGGATTGATAGTGCACTATAATAAGTTGTCTTGGATGTAGAGGGGTTTTGATTTGGTGTACCGAATACTCTATCCAAGTACCCTAATGGTAGAGACTTACATGGTACCGTAAACTCATGTTAATGGATTAAGCATCTAACCAAGGGTTAGGGCTAGCGTCCCCGTGGGTTGTAAGTGTACCCGATTGTAATGTACCGCAATTTTGATTGTATCGCTATTCCGGTTGAGATGGCTTGAAATGTTGCTAGAACACTTGTTTGAATCCGTGTATCCGATGAACTATTTTGCTAATGGAACTTGGTTAATGATCACTTGTGTTCCAATATAATTGTTAATGTATCATGGAAAGGTTTATGTTGTATAATGTGACTTATACATGTTTACTCTTTAAGCTTTGCATATGGTAGTTATGCATGTGAAGGCTTAAATTGAGGTTTAGCAATAGAATTTGCTGTTGGTTAATGATACATGTTGCATATGGTTTAATATGCTAGTTTTGAAAGTGTTAAAATGCATGGTTTTTGTTGCGCGTAATAAGTGCTACGCAATTGTGCAAGTATACACGTTGCAAGTTATAGTATAAAAGATATCGTCTCCACAGGGATTGGTGCCACTTCAAGAATCTAGTCTCTTGCACTGTAAAAAGTAAAAACACAAATAGAAGATTATAGGAGTTTATCTAATAACTAAACTAGAAGGCAATAAAGTAAAAGAATAAATGAGATCAAATGTGAGAGAGATAGGACAGGTTATCTTGAGTTGAGGTGTGATAGCCGATTGGATCGTCTTGGTAAAAGAGTGCACGGGCAACTCAGTTGCCGTGGCAACTTGCACAACGGGGTTGCCTTGGCAACTAATTGATGGTTGCCTGGGCAACTAGTTGGGCAACTACTTGGGTGTCTGGGCAGCAACCTTCAAGGTTTGGCAGAGCGTTCTTCAATGGTTTCTTCCTATCCCTAAGTTAAAACTCTAACTACTTGTGCATGCCTTGATAATACATCCCTGCGTGAATCAAGGGTGAACAACAACCAATCTTGCACTCCTCTTAGCCGTTGAAATCCTTAACTTATTCCTAAGCTGGATTAATCTTCACCATCAATAGATTGAATAAAGATCATATTCATTCATTTCTTGAATCTAACTCTCCCGATATTAGATAAATAGATGAAATCACGAGATCCTCTCCCAATTCACTCGCAAACAAGAATAAGAACCAAGAATTTGGTAACCAAAGTATGTTTTTGAAATTAGACTATGAGTAATAAGGGCAATGGGGTTTCCGTTGTTGCTTTTGGAGTGTTATGTTAAACTCCCTATTGAGCAAGTTTATTTGGTTGCTCTTGGTTTGTAAATGGCCATTTTGGATTGTTTTGGTGATGGTTTTGAAGTTTTATATTTTGTTTGGTGGGTTTAATAGGAAGCATGCCTCTAGTTTACCATTTGATGCAAGATTGCATGAATTGATGTTGAACCTGGGTTGTTGTGGTGTGGTTTGATCCTTGAATAGGTCGGATGTATGTCAGAAGCATACTAGGGTGTTTTATTATGTCCAAAAGCATGTTAAGCCAGTGAAAATAGACATTACAAGTCCTTGCGTACTAGTACGGGTGTCCCTATTTCGGTACGGGTAAGCCATTTCAGGATTAACGTGCCGGTACTCGGGCAACTATTTCAGTATAGGCCAAGGCAAAATTGGCCACTATTTCGGTACTCGAGGAAATGTTTCGATACGACATAGTAACTTTATGAAGGGTATTTCGATACGCTTAGGCGTATCAGAACAGAGATTGGCTACTAGAATTCTAGTGCTTTGAAATAAATAAGGCGTATCGAAACACCCTTTCCCGTACCGATACGGTGTTAGTTAAATCAGTTGCTTCGAATTTTCTAAAGTTTTGTTTTCTTACATTTTAGTCATTGAATGTTGTGGATGTAATTGAATGAGTTCGGGTGATCGTTTTGAGTTGATTTTTGACACGTAAGCATGAAACCTGCTTAATTAAAGATTGATGACATAAAAATGAGTTAAGTCCATGTAATCTTCTGAAATTGCAATTTCGTCCCTAAATTGTAGGTTTGATTGGATATCAAATCAATGTCTGATTGGGTTGAGTTTTCATCAGTGGACAGTATGTACATGTAGGATAATAATTATGCATCTAGACAAGATAAAAGAAAAAAATAGACACGTCGCGGGTTCTTTCTCTTGGGTTACTTTGGTAACCCTAATGTAGCTCACTCGATTCGGTCTTGCGACTAGGCTGGGTCGAGGGAGTTACATTTGGTGGTATCAATGCCAGGTTTACGATAATTGGGATATTGTAGTTTGATTGTATACCATTGTTTGTTATACACAGTGATTAAATATGCATGTTAATATATATGTTGGTATAACTGTTGTGATGATGCAGTGGGTTGTAGTTGTTGTTCGCTATATACGTGATTGCAATATATATGTTGATTGTTTTATGCCATATTAGGGAAAAATACTGGAAACCATTGCCTTATTATTATAGTCTGAAATATTTTGAATTGAGATGGAAGTCTTGGATCCTTGCTTGAAGTTGGCCTAACGATGTTGTTTTGAAATGTTTATCATGTTTTAGATACATTTTTAGCACGATAAGACCGAGGAGAGAGTTACGATCTGGTATGATTGCTGCTATCGTTGGGTAGAGAAATGGGGAGGATGTTATACTTCCTAAGGGTTGCCACCGCTCCCACCTAATCCACCTGAGGGAGTGGAGCAAGTGCTACCTAGGCCAACTGGGCCAGGGTTGGGGCAATATGGCACCTTGATTCAGGCCATGACTGGTGCTTTTCAGGTAGTAGTTACGGGTGTTCAATTGCCAGTACCAGTGGTTGGGCAAGGTTTGTTGTTAGACTGTCTTCATAGTCTAGGCAAAGTTGAGTTTTGTGGCCTAGCACTAGAGGCTTCTGAGGGCTGATTGGCTAGTACAAAGAGGATTCTGGAATATATGGGTTGTTCAGATGCCCGTAAGCTGGGTTGTGATGTGTCCTTATTGCAGGGAGTTCTTATAGCTGGTGGACTACCCTGACAAGTGGGATGAAAACAACAAATGTATCTTGGGAGTTATTTTGTAGTACATTTCGAAAAAAGTATCTGGGGGTCCGATATCAAGACGAAAAGATAAGAGAGTTTATGGCTCTGGTGCAGGGCAGTATGTCTATTTCTGAGTACGATGTACAGTTTGTGAGGTTGAGATAGTATGCTCCCGAGTTAGTTTATGACGAGCATCAGCGGTGTGACTGTTTTTGCTACGGGCTAGTTCAGAATGTTAAGACATACATGCTTGCTACCGATTATACAGATTTTTATGTGTTGGTTACGCGAGCCAAGGATGTTGAGTAGAATCTTGGTTTAGCTTCTGGATCTCGAGGTGTTAGCTCTGGTAAGAGATCGACTGATTCCAGTTTTGACGGTGGTCAGGCCAAGAGACACCGTGATAGGAGGTATCGCCCAGACCAGAGGTGTGGTGGTGGAGTTATTAGGCGTAGAGCGCAGAGGCAGCGTGTCCAGGTTTGAGCTCCATACAACACTTGTTGGGCTTACAGATCACGTGATCCCCTGAGGCTGTTATGGCTAATACTTGTTGGAGTTGTAGGTCTGGCAACCATTAAGACGTGACTGTCATTTGTTGGCGGGAGGTGGGCAGGGTGCTGCACCTATTGTTGCTCTATAGAGGGGTCGTAGTCGAGGTCGTGGCCTTTTTCAGCTTAGAGATGGTGGGTAGAAGACTGTGGCTCATACCGTTTCTATCTAGCCTGAGGGTGGTGGACCGACTAGAGCGTAAGCTCATCGTGAGGGGCGCAATGACACAGATGTGATCGCAGGTACTTTCACCTTGCAATCTTTGTCGTTAATTTTCTTGATTGATTCGAGATTTACTCATTCATATATCTTAAGTGAGCATGCATCATTGTTGAGTATTCTTGTTGAGTTTCTGGATGTTGGCATATCGGTAACTAGTTCTTTTGGAGAAACGGTTACAACTAGGAGGTTGTATCGGCGTTGTCCTTTGGTGGTGTAAGGGCATGAGTTCACTACAGATCTGATAGAATTGTCATTCCATGATTTTGACGTTATTTTAGGTATGGATTGGTTGAGTGGGCACAAGGCGGTAGTGGATTGTAAATCCAAAAGGGTTTCCTTGAGATTACCTGATGATTATGAGGTTGTTGTGGTTGGAGAGAATGTGAAATTCTTGTTCAATGTTGTTTCGGTTACTCGAGCTGAGAAGATGATGTTTGATGGTTGCCAAGCTTATTTGGCTATTGTTATGAATTCGGAAGTCCAGGGTGTTCAGGTGTAGAATATTCGGGCTGTCTGCATTTATTCAGAAGTTTTTCCTGAGGAGTTGTCGGGTTTACTTCCAGATAGAGGGGTGGAATTTTTTATTAAGACATAAACTCTGGTATATATTGCTCCTTACCGGATGGCACCGAAGAAGTTGAAAGAGTTGAAGTCACAGCTTCAGGAATTATTGGATTATGGGTTTATTCGACCGAGAGTTTAGCCTTGGGGTGCTCCGATTCTCTTTGTGAAAAATAAGGATGGTACATTGCGCATGTACATAGATTACCGACAGTTGAATAAGTTAACAGTAAAGAACAAATACATGTTGCCACAGATCGATGATATGTTCGACCAGTTTTACAAGGCGGCGATGTTTTCAAAGATTGATTTGAGGTTGGGGTATTATCGGTTTAAGGTTTAAGGATGTGAATGTGCATAAGACCACATTTCGTACGAGGTACAGGCATTACGAGTTTTTGGTGATACCGTTTGGTTTGACAAATACCCCAGCGTCTTTTATGGACATGATTAACAGAGTGTTCCATGAGTACCTTGATTAGTTCGTGGTGGTGTTTATCGATGATATACTCGTGTACTCTCGTACCGAGGAGGATCACAAACAGCATTTGCGGATCGTGTTACAAGTTTTGAAGGATAATCAGTTGTTTGCCAAGTTGAGCAAGTACGAGTTTTGGATCAAAAAAATGACGTTTCCTGGTCATGTGGTATCCACATAGGGTATTCGTGTTGATCCATAAAAAATTGAGGCTATTCTCAATAGGAAACATCCTAAGACAGTTTTGAAAGTGCGTAGTTTTCTTGGGTTGGTTGGTTATTATCGTCGTTTTGTGGAAGAGTTTTCTAGTATTGCAGCCCTGTTGATGAAGTCGTTGCAGAAGAATATTCTTTATGTGTGGTCAGAGAGGCAGCAATAGAGTTTTGAGAAGTTGAACGAAGTCTTAACACATTCTCTCGTGTTGATTTAACCCGAGTCAGGAAAGGAGTTTGTGGTTTATAGTGATGCATCGTATGTTAGTTTGGTATACGTGCTGATGCAAGATGGCAAAGTGGTGGCCTATACATCAAGGTATCTGAAAGTTCATGAGCGAAACTATCCGACTCATGACTTAGAGCTTGCGGCCATGGGTTTGCCTTAAAGATTTGGCGACATTACCTTTATGGTGAGAAGTGTGTGGTTTTCACGGACCACAAGAGTTTGAAATATTTGATGTCTCAGAAGGATTTGAATCTTAGGCAACGTCAATGGTTAGAGTTGCTTAAGGATTATGATTTGACAATCGAATATCATCTAGGGGAAGTCAATGTTGTTGTGGTTGCGTTAAGTCGTAATGTTGCGGTTGAGCTTAGTGCGATGTTTGCAAGGTTGAGTGTGACGCGGGAAGGTGGTTTGTTGGCTGAGTTGCAAGTTAAGCCTACGTTGTCGCAAATGATTAAAGCTAAGCAATCGTTCGATGATTCTTTGGTTCCTCATGTCAAGGACATATCGGAAGGTAAGCCATCAGAGTTTTATTTTGATGATGATGGTGTTCTGTGCTTTAAAGGCCGAATAGTTGTACTGAAAGTTACATAGCTTAGGCATACTATTTTGGCAGAGGCACATTCTAGTCATTTTGTTATGCATCCCGGTAGTACCAAAATGTATCATGATTTGAAGAAAAGGTATTATTGGGTTGGTTTGAAAAAGGATGTGGCGGAGTTTGTATCCAAGTGTATGGCATGTCAGTGTGTAAAGGCTGAACATCAGTTTTCGTCTGGGTTGTTGCAGCCGTTAAGGATTCTAGAGTAGAAATGGGAGAGAATCATCATAGATTTTGTGACAGGGTTGGCGTTGACACAAGCTAAAAAGGATTTCATTTGGGCGATTGTTGATCGGTTTATGAAGTGTGCATATTTTCTGCTGGTACATACGATGTACACCTTAGATAAGTTGGCGGATTTGTACATCGCTGAGATTGTGTGTTTGTACGGAGTACCTAAGTCTATTGTTTTTTATAGAGATCCAAGGTCTACGGCAAAGTTTTGGAGATGTTTACATCAGGCTTTGGGTTCGAGGTTGAATTTCAGTACCACATATCATCATCAGACGGATGGACCGTCTAAGCGTGTTATCCAGGTCTTTGAGGATATGCTGAGATATTGTATTATCAATTTCCAAGGAACCTAGGAGAAGCATTTACCTTTGGTTGAATTTGCTTATAATAACAGTTATCAAGCGAGTATCCAGATGGCTCCGTATGAGGTGTTGTATGGCCGGAGATTTCGTACACCGTTGTGTTGGGCCGAGGTAGAGGAAAAGCATGTTTCTTTACAACACATGTTGAAAGACACGGATGAAACGGTTAAGCTTGTGTATAAGCGCTTGAAAGCGGCTGCGGATCAACAGAAATCCTACGCGAATTTTAAGCGTAGGGAAATTGAACATGTGGTTAGTGATCGTGTGTTCTTGAAAGTGTCACCGTGGAAAAAGGTGATGCGGTTCAAACGTAAGGGTAAGCTTAATCCGATATTTATTGGACCATATGAGGTTGTGGAGCGTGTAGGTCCTGTGGCTTATCGGTTGAGGTTGCCTCCTGAGCTTGCGAAAATTCATGATGTGTTTCATGTATCTATGTTACGGAGGTATCGGTCGGATCCTTATCATGTTATGCCGGTAGAGCATATTGAGTTGAGACTGGATTTGTCTTTTGAGGAAGAGCCGGTGGAAATCCTTGATTCCAGCAGTAAGGTTCTCCATGGTAAAATGATAGAGTTGGTTAAAGTCTTGTGGCGACATCGAGGTGTCGAGGATGCCACTTGGGAAGTAAGGCGGATATGTTGGAGCAGTTTTCGCATCTTTTCCCTCCAGGTAAATTTCGAGAACGAAAATTCTTAAGTGGGAGAGAGTTGTAACGCCTTGATTTTGGGCCTAGCAATTTTGAGGTTATTAGACGGCCCATTGGACCGGGTTAAAGATTTGAGTCGGATTAGGGGCCGTATATTTTTCTGTAAGATAAAAATATGGAAAATGGTTAAAATCATTTTTAAATATATGATTAATATTGGTAAAATCAATTTTGGAAAATGAGATTTGGAAGTGTGACATTTTGGCTAGTGACCAAAATGTAATTTTTTAAAATTATTTTTAAAGGTGACTAAAATGAAAAGGGTCAAATTCTTAGAATCCTTAAGGAGCTATTTTACCAAGTTTTTTCTGATGATTTCTCCCTTCAATTAAGTCATTTTAACATGTGTTTTAAAAGTTAGTTAAAAAGGATTTTGGATATTAAAGTTAGTTATTTCGTTTAAGTCAATTTCACGTAACTATTCTCTCAACTTTTCTCTCCACTTCTTTTCTGCCAAACACTTTTGTTTTCATCAAATTCCAGAGGTGAGAGACTTATATTCTTAATATCTTGATTTGTAATTGTTTCTTTATCATTGATTTACAAAATCATATGGAAATCTTGTGTTTTCTAGCTTTAAAAAAGCCAACTGGGGGAGAAATCACACAATAGGGGTAATGAGAGGTTGATCCAGAGGTGATCAGTGAAGCTTTGGAGGCTTCGAACGTTTGATTTTGTATCGGTGAATCGAGGATTCGCGTATTAGTGAGTGAAAACGTGGTTTAAAGTGTTTTGAATGATTAAAACAGTGTTGTGAGAGGTTAGATAGAGCTTGAAACGCTTACCTAAGCTCGGAAGTAAGTATAATGTGGTTTTCTCTCTCGGTCGTGCTTAAATGAAATGGTTTTATGCACTTGTTTTGGTTTACATTGTACCTATTGTTTAAGCATGTTTTAAAGTATGTAAAATACTGTTTTGATCATGAGGTGATGATGGATGCACATGGTAAGTGATCCATGTAAGTATACAGTTTATACTTGTATTTAAAGCATGTAATGTTGCTTTGGAAAAGTGGTTTTGTTAATGCTTGATAAAAAACAGTAAGATAAATGGTTAATTATATTGGCAAGTGATGTGATTTTAAAATCGTTATCGGATATAGTTGGTCGGCCATAGGATTGATAGTGCACTATGATAAGTCACATTGGATGTCGAGGGGTTTTGATTTGGTTTGGTGTACCGAATACTTCATCCAAGTATCCTAACGGTATAGGGGTTATATGGTACCGTAAACTCCCGTTAGTGGATTAAGCATCTAACCGAAGGTTGGGTTGGTGTCCCCGTGGGTTGTAAGTGTACCCGGTTGTAATGTACCGTGATTGTGATTGTATCGCTATTCCCGTTGAGATGGCTTGAAGTGTTGTGGGGACACTTGTTTGAATCCGTGTATCTGATGAACTATTTTGTTAATGGAACTTGGTTAATGATCACTTGTGTGCCAATATAATTGTTAATGTATCATTGAAAGGTTTATGTTGTATAATGTGACTTATACATGTTTACTCTTTAAGCTTTGTATATGGTAGTAATGCATGGGAAGGCTTAAATTGAGGTTTAGCAATGGGATTTGCTATTGGTTAATGATACATGTTGCATATGGTTAAATATGCTGGTTTTGAAAGTGTTAAAGTGCATGGTTTTTAAGGCATGATGTTTTAAACGTTGATAAACATGGTTTGAAATAGGACTTTCAATGTGTTGATAGAAAATGGTTTTAAATGCACTGATGGTGTGTTGTTTTTGAGCACTCCTCACTAAGCCTAGTGTGCTTACGCTCTCTTTGTCCATTAATGCAGAGAATTAAAGGCTTGGAAGACAGATGGAAGCAAGGGATCACAACAAGACTTGGTAACCAAACTATGTTTTTGGAACTAGACTATGAGTAATAAAGGCAATGGGGGTATGGGTGTATACGGTTCGGTTTCGGTTTAATTCGGTAAGCTATTTTAGTAACCATCAGTTTTCGGTTAGGTTAACCTCGATTTTTAGCTGTTCCATATTAACGTTAGTTTTTGAAATTTTGTATTTTATTTTGACAAAATAGATTTATTTGATGGTTTTTAAACATTAAAAGTTAGAGTTTTAAAGTATTTTTCATAAATATTTATTAAAAACTTAATTTCTTAAGTAAAAAATAATAATTAAAAGTGCATCTATAGTATTGTAAGTATAAAATACTTATTTTTATATTATAAAAATAGCTATAAATTAAATAAAAAATCAAATTCGGTTCAATTCGGTTAACCACGGTTCGTAAACTTGTGAACCATAAACCGTCCAAACGCCTCAGTTCAGATCGGTTTTCGGTTTTGCGGCTAACCATGCTCAGCCCTACAATGGGGTTTCTGTTGTTGTGTTGGGAGGTGTTATGTTTAACTCCCTGTTGAGCAAGTTTATTTGGTTGCTCTTGGTTTGTAAATGGCCATTTTGGATTGTTTTGGTAATGGTTTTGAAGTTTCATATTTTGTTTGGTGGGTTTTCTAGGAAGCATGTCTCTAGTTTACCATTTGATGCAAGATGCCATGAATTGATGTTGAACCTGAGTTGTTGTGGTGTGGTTTGATCCTTTAATAGGTTAGATGTATGTCATAAGCATGGTAGGGTGTTTTGTTATGTCCAAAAGCATGTTAAGCTAGTAAAAATGGACATTACAGGTCCTTGCATACCGGTACGGGTGTCCATGTTTCGGTATGGGTAAGCCATTTCAGGCTTAGCATATCGGTACGCGGGCAACTATTTCGGTATAGGCCAAGGCAAAATTGGCCACTATTTTGGTACTCGATGAGGCTTTTTGATACGGTATAGAGACTTTATGAAGGGCGTTTCGATACGCTTAGGCGTATCAGAACAGAGATTGGCTACTGGAATCCTGGTGCTTTGAAATAAGTAAGTCGTATTGAAACACCCTTGCCTGTACCGATACGATGTTAGTTAAATCAGTTGCTTGGAATTTTTTGAAGTTTCGTTTTCTTATGTTTTAGTCCCCAAATGTTGTGGATACAATTGAATGAGTTTGGATTATCGTTTTGAGTTAATTTTTAACACGTGAGCATGAAACCTGCTAAATTAAAGAGTGATGACATAAAAATGAGTTAAGTCCCTATAATCTTCTAAAATTGCAATTTGGTCCCTAAATTATAATTGGGTTTAATTGGATGTCAAATCAACGTCCGATTGGGTTGAGTTTTCATCAGTGGGCAGTATGTACATGTAGGATAATAATTATGCATTTAGACAAGATAAAATAAAAAAATGGACGCGTTGTGGGTTCTTTCTCTTGGGTTACTTCGGTAACCCTAATGTAGCTCGCTCGGTTAGGTCTTGCGACTAGGATGGGTCGAGGGGGTTACACTTAAAAGCTGCACCATTCCCAGACCTAACTATGCCTTTACTTAACCACTCTGAGAGGGAGGCCTTTGGTGGTAGCTTAAACTTAGAGTTTTTCTGTATACATAGGCCCTGCTTCGTTTGATCTTTTTTCCGATATTGCTTCACCCCTCACTAGTCACGATATTACCCACAGACTGCAGCTGATTGCCTTGGCCCTCTTCAACTATTAAAGTTGTCGTATGATTACCTCACATTATCTCAGATCGAACTGCCACTTTCTTTATCGCCTTCCCATCAACCATTAGACTAGGCCTACCCTGGTTAGCATGCACCGTATCATCTTTGCTCGATCTAGCCCTAGGGAAAGTATTGTACCCAACTTTAATGCCCTCGGTACAACATTACTTGCAGGAATGTCCTGTCTAGGAGCCTTGCTCATTGCGACTATCTTGGCCTTAGGTACCACTTATGTAATCATAGGAGAATACTTACCATGCACGATATTCATTTTTTAGGATCTTTCACCCCCTCAATATCCTTAAGCACCTGAAATCTAGAGGTGGTGGTAGTTCTCTTACCCTATCTCTGGCCCTTTTAACGACAACCTCTTTTCTAGGCTGGTGACTCTTATTGGTGGCCAACATCCATGGGCCATACAATTCAGACTCATCATGAGTAACATCAACTTCCTTCGCTTGCTCACCCGAAGAAGCTTGATGGCTAGAAATATCACACCACTCCTTCGTATGTCCATAAATGCCATATTTATAAGAGATCAGGTTCAAACCTTCATACTCAAGTTTTTGATTGAATCCATCAAATTTTAAGCTAGGCAACAACGACTTATTTAGATCGATAAACACTGCCAGTCGTGCAAATCGACCTCTCTCACCTGCATGTGTATTGTAATCCACCTTGATGTCACGACCAATCAGATTACCAATCCACCTAAAAGTAGCCTTTGTATAATATCAAAAGGCAACCCTAGAAGCCATACCCAAGCAATAACCTAAGAGGGATACTTTTCTGATGTAGAGAACGATCTACTTCATGGTTGAACCGTCAAGTAGCTACCAAAAATAGCCCATGGTCCAGCCGTCAACACCCTTGAATAATCTTTCTCGTGTTTAAATTTGACCAAGAAATAGTCATTATCCAAATTAATTAATTGAAATTTACCAACATGAGACCATAGAGACGAAATAACTGTGTATAAGGCTCTATAGCTGATGTTCTTACAAAGGAGCCGAACAATGATAGTAGTCTTCATTCTGGAATCAATACGAGTATGGACCCTCTCAAAGAACCTAATTGATAAAACATGTCTATTTTGTTCAATCCTGACATCTTCTGCATTGATCACAATATCTTCTTCCACAACTAGAGGGTTATTATTCGAGGGCTTAAGCGCACAACCTTCACGGCTCCAGCATAGGTTGCTTGAGCCACCGAAGGCGACAAACCAGTTGCACCATCACTCTTAGTGTTAATAGTTTGACTATCATCTCAGACTGGACTTCACGCGCGGGGTCAACTAATTCACGATTGGACTAGCCCTCCTCTACTAACATGCATGGGATTTCATCCTTATTCCTGACTTTCTTCGTCGCACGTTGGTCTTCCAATGGGACAGGTGATCTCGACCTTTCAAGGATGGGTGGAAACTTAAAACGGACCACCCCTAGGGGGAGTTGCCGCGACGTCATCGCCAGCACTAGCTGCAACCACTGCCGCTGAAATTGCATTAGGGTTGTCAGGAAGAATATCGGGAGGATCATTAGGGTTGTCGGTAAATCACGCTAGATTTTATGTATTTGTTTTGAATATTATTAAATTTTTATTTTGAATATCTGATTTAATAAATACTATCAAATTTTAAAGTGTTGCAATTTTATTATTAATTTGAGTTTAATTATATAACTGGATTGATAATCATTAACAGTTAAATGACATGGAAGTGTACTCACATGGAAGCCAAAAAAATATTCCACATCATCTTATTTATCAAAGTTAGAGAAATTATATATTGGGTTTAGCTTACCACATTAGCCATGGTCTTATCCAATACAAATTATCCAATTCATCACTATTTTTCATGTCATTAACTCAATAATATAATTTCCAAAAAATTGTTTTTAAATGATATGAAGAAAAAAATTAGTGAAGAATCACTTGTTGGAAAAGATGATGGGAAAAAATAGTGAAGTGGGTGATTTTTATTGGATGTGATTATGGCTGATGTGGTAAGCTGGAGTCATGATATAATTTTTCTTATATTTTTTACCTATTTTTAATTATCATAAATGTCATTTTTAGTGTCTTTTGTTGCTACTCCAGATATTGGTAAATTTGTCTCATCGTCTTCTATCACTTTGTTAGTTTAGATTTTTTTTAAAACTTCTATAAAACCACAAAATTAAACACATAAAATCATCTTTTGGGGGGGTTTTGAGGTGTTTATTCGACGAAGCATTACTTCAACAAGACGAACAACATACCTCAAAATTACTCTCATTGAACAACCATCAGAGTAGATCGAAGTATTAGCATGTCGAATCTTTAAATCTATTTTTATCGATTTGAGTGGCTTATGTAAAAAACAAGACAATTAGAAAAAATATTAATAAAATGTGAATGTTTTGGTATCTCTTGTCAAGAATTACAATCGATGACGGGTGGCTATTTATGCACAGCGACGAATGGACGTTTCAAACTTTATTTACAAAATCTATACACAACTTAAAATTTACAGGAAAGAAAACGGCCAATCTCACCACCTCGTTAATGGGTTAACAACCCAAAGTTATAATTAAAGTCCAAATCAAAATTCAATGATACAATTCTATCAATTTAAAGTTCGATGATAAAACTGATGTGAATCTTGAAATTAAGTGGTATCTACAGTAATTTACCCATAAATTTGATACTAAGATAAAACATTGTCCCTGTTTTTTTATTTTTATAAAATAAATTATATCATCAATAAATAGATAAATTAATTAAATATTAATTATTTAAATTTAGATATTTTAAGAAGATAAATTAAGAGTTATACACCAGACTTTACATTTATAATATAAAATTTACAATTTAAATTTTTAATCTTAAAACTTTAAATTTTAAATTCGTAAACTCTAAAATAAACAAACTTGACACGTAAACTTTATATATCAAATAATTTTTTTATAAAATAATTAAATATTAATGTATTTGAATTAGTCAAACTCGGGTTAAACTGTGAGAGATAAAAGAAGAGTTGAGGGCAGGTGAAGCGTGAAGAAATCACCGCGGACCAGTTCGCATCTTAAAGATCCACGTGGATATGACAAAAATGATTGTGAGACGCAACATGTTTCTCTTGATGGTGACTTTAGAATTTTCCGCCTTTCTTTTAACAATTCATTTTTTATTCTAGAATAAATAAATACCAGGAGCGGAAAATTCCGGAAAAGAGTCACGGGTGAGACTGGACTCCACTCCTAATGTAATGTGAAAAACAATAAAGTATCTGATATTTTTCTGAATTAATTTTTTAATTTTTGTTTATATTATTTCTTGAATTTATTAATTTTTATTTTTAACAATGTTGCATATTCTTAAAGAATTGTATAATTAAAATTCCAAATTCTTAAATTAATATGAACAAAACTTCACCAATAAATTAAGAAATATTACTAAATTTAAAGATAAAATTTTACTTTATTCCAAAAGAAAACGGTTGGCGGAACAAGTGAAACACGATTGGCGGTCTGGTCGGCTCTGATTTTTACTGACAATTAACGGATATTGGAGCTGATAAATTTTAAAGCGATGTCGTGTTTTCAATTCGGATCCATTTTAATATATAATAAAGGTAAAGTACGACCACTGAACTTTTAAGTGTATTTTAAATAGTTACATTTTTATTAGGATTATTTAATTTTTGTTTTGCTTTTATTTTAGTCTTTTTCGTTATTTTTTTTTTGTTAAAAATACTGATATATTTCATTAATTTTTATTTTCTCAATAAAAATATATTTTGGGTACAGTTTCAGCTGATTAAAAACCCACCATCGGCGGCAACGTGTTATTCGGCCAGCTCCGACGGTGGGAGCCTAACGAATCCAGGCTCTTGAAAAAACCCAGAAGTCGTTTTCGATGTTTATGCCTTCATGAACTCCATTTTCTCTTCTTCATAACCAAAACCTTGAATTCCAACACAAGGGGAAGCTTGCTGCCTTCACTTTATGCTTATGGAAAAGAAGCTAACGATGCCTTTCTTTCGATACCGATCTCTTTTTTCTCGTTTTGGTTACCTTTAAATGAAAGAAATTAAGCATGGTGAAAGCTTATGTTTTGCTTTTGAAGTTCATGGTTTGGAAATTTTAGTTTCAATTTCTCTTTTTTTCAATTCCTGAAGATGAATTATTTGAAGCCACCATTGTTGATGAAGCAAAATTTCAAAATGGTGAAGAAGTTGTTGATGTGGATGAGACTGAGAAAGTCTAATCTTTTCCTTGGGTTTGAAACTCGAAAACCAACTGTCTCCGAACCCAATTCTCGAGCTAAATGCCTCTCGGTATCTTACTAACTTCCTTGAAGCAGTAAAACCAGAAAATCATAGCTTCGAGTCGCTAAAAGCATCTTGAAAACTTCTCTTCCCGCATGGCTTAGATCGTTCTCTTTGTTTTCTAGCCATTATAACATGACAATAATTCTTCACTGCATTATCGGTTCTACCAGGAGATAATCTAGCTATTAATGCACATTTGTTCACATGGATATGATGAGCAGCCAGTAGCCTTTCTTCTTCTTCTTTAAATGGCCTTCCTCCCTGATAGAGTTGGTATCGTCATATATGAGTTGTTGATTGGTATAGTTTCAGAATTTATTTTTTTCTGCATATAAGTCATAGATTTCTTCTCTACCTACTTAAGCAACTTTTTTAATTAATAATACTATCTCAAGTTTCAATTGAACAAGAGTAAGATATAAACATGATAATGTTCTTTGTCCTCAATCATGAAACTGATTATAATCATAATATTGGTATGTCCCTCTCTTTCCCTTTAATTTTACACCCATATTGCCTAATTTTTATAGTTCTGTATTTTCAGGTAAAAGCTGCAGATTGAAATTTTGCTTCATCCACATCAACTACTTCTTCATCATCTTGGATTTTTGCTTCATCAACAATGGTGGCTTCAAATAATTCATCTTCAGGCGAACAATTATCACTAAGAGATGGGAAAAATTCATTTGTTGCCTTCTGGTTCTAATTATTACTCCATCAGTTTGATTGTTAGCTGGTTATTTAAGAAGCTCTTAGGGTAAAAAAAGTGAAATTCGGAGGAGAAGAAGAAGAAAGAGAAGATTCACGTGAGTTTTTAATAGGTTGAAACTGGGACTTATAGTATTTTATTTTATTGAGGGAAAAAAACTAACCGGCCACGTTAATATTTTTTAACAAAAAATAATGAAAGAGAATAAAATGAAAATAAAATAAAATAAAAGTTACGTGATTTTAATAAAAAAATTAAAAGTTCAGTGACCAAAATAAAAGCAACTGAAAAATTCAGTGACCGTTTGTGTACTTTACCTAATTAATAAATTATTTTTAACCAACAATTAGTTGGTCTAATAAAATGAGACTTTAGGTCTTTTAAGTAAGGTTTTCGATTTGAATCTTAAATAAAAAAATTTAGATTGGGAGGGTCACCCCATATTAAATCTCTGTAAAATTCTATCAGAATTGGTTGGTTAATGAATCGAATACTGATGGTAAAAAAATATTTTAAGCTACGAATTAAAAAAAAAACATGAACATGCTTCGGCTTTGCCTTATGCACCTTTGGTTATAGAAAAGAAGAAATCTGCTTCTAAGCTACTTCGTCTGTCAATTTATAAACGTGAATCCCACGTTAACAAGCAATTAGTATTAGAGAATGTTAATCAACGTCATTAGATATTAATTAATAGGATTCTTAATGCTGTAAAAAATCTACCAAACCACCTCGTCATTGCAAAAACATTAAAAAACATAATCAGATATTAAGAATCATTGAGGAAGGATGGCCATTTGATTTAGAGCGGACGGGTTTTGACCAAATTTCATCTTATAGGATTAAATTTTTAAGAAAATTTTGGATTTGTGTTGAGTTTTTTTCATAGTGTTGGGTTGGGTTTTTGCTTAAGGTGAAAAATATCTTACTCGTCCAGACACGAAATAATAGTTTAATTTCATTTTAAATATTTAGGTATATGTGATATAATGCTTATATTTTATATATATATATATATATCTAATTATCTCTTTATTTTGTGTAATAAAAATAGAATAATTATTATAATGCTCTCTTTATTTGTATTTTTTCAACTAGCTCCCTATTTTATCGAAGAAAAATAAAAAATATTTATGTCATGCTGGATCAGGTTTGAGTTTTTATTCAGGTAAGGCATCATAAAGTATCGGGTCGAATTCAGAACGAGTAAGACACCTAAAATATCGGGTTAGACTGAGTTCGGATGAAGATACTATATTTTTGAATCGAGTACGAATCAATTAAAAACTCGATCCAACCCGACCCACGATCCTACTAGCTCCCATTACAAGTGTTTTATCCAAGGATTCCACTCCATCTTTCCTATAATAGTCCAAAAACCTTTGCTGGCTTTTCAGTTATCACCGTCATACCAAAGAGTCCTCTGTATGAACAGAGAGATGGCAAAATTAATCGATCTCGATCTGACTCGAGGTACTTTGACCTAATTTGATCGGGTTTTTCTTTATTTTCGGGGATCAGAGGAGAATTTAAAAATTATGAAGTCGGGGCGGGGCGGGTTCAGATATATGCTTTAAATTTTCTGCCCGCTCCGCCCCGTTATATTTATTTATATATATATATTATATTTATAAAAAATATCACTATATATAAACATTTTTATGGGTTTTAAGCTACTTTTTGTTTTTTTTTGGGCTCGTTCTTATCATAAAATTTTGTTAGATGTTATTCGAGTTTTAATATATTTGATTCTTTCGGTCGATGGTTAAAGTTTGTTCTTTTAAATATATAATTTAACATGTGGGTAATTTAAAGTTTGTTTTATTTTATTTTTTTATAAGTTTAAAGTCACTTGAAAATCATAATTTGTGATTGTGGTAAAAAATTGGTCGGATCTAACCTTTATCGTCGACAAAGATTATTTTTTTAATTTTTCGAGTCGGAGCGGGTCGAGGTCGGGTTTAAGAGTTAGTATATCAGGGCGGAGAAGAACAAATAAGTTAATATTTTAATTCGAGGCACAACAGAATCGAGTTTAGGAGTTATTATATCGGGGTGTGGCGGGGCAGCTAAAAACCCGCCCCGTCCCGTTGCCATCCCTATAAACAAAAGCCGGATTTGGTAATATAGCAGTAGGGTTGGGCACGTGTTGTGAATATTTGGCCAACCTAAATTCAACCTTAAAAAGATAAAGGCTCCACCCAAATTTAACCTAACTTAACATGTATTAAATTTTCATCCAACTCGAACTTTAAAATTAAAAGTCGTCCTCGACCCAAAATAAATATATATTTCCATTATTTATTAAATATAAAATGGAATGGTAAAAATGAAATATAAAACGGGGTATTAATAGTAATTATTCTTGTTTTCTTTCTTTTTGTATGCAATAAAATTGAAGATGTAATTGAAAAATATAAAAATAAAGTGATATTATAGTAATTATTTTCAAATATATGAAAATTTGTATAAATATTTTGGGTTAGATCAAGTATTTTTTACCCTAAATCCAAACTCAACTCAACTTGATTTTTAATAATTTTTTATACGACTTAACCCAACCCAAACTCATTTAAAAAAAAAAAAACCTTTAACTTTATAAAATTAGGTCGAGACGAATTAGAACCTATCAAGTCCGGTCTTATGCCCATCCATAGGTAGCAGGGATGGGCAGATGATTATCAAGCCATTTGAGGATGTTTTTTTTGTTACCAACATTCCATCTAGTCCTCAAACATGACTTTGCCACGCTCATGAACCGTTTTAGGAGCGATTCGCTTGAACCAATTTTTTTTTTTTACCAAAAGAAGGGAAAATTCATTACTAAGGAGAAAAGATAACAAAGAAATTGGGACAAAAGCCCGAAAGAACTCGACCCATATGGTCAAAACAAACAGGGGCAATGAAGACTCAAAACAACAACCCGAATAAAGGAGGGTAAATAAGCTGACACCGGCGGGAGAAACAGACAACCGCCACAGGCCAAGCAATCGACATAAGCGACTTCGAGGGCATGAAGGCTGATCCGAAAGAATTTCTTGATCGGAGATGACTCCATAGACCCTTAGATTTACAATCTGCATCACCAGAGGACCACCAATAGGCGCCACAAAAACGATCACATAGCGAGGCAGCAAAGCTTGAACAGACGGCGTACAAGGCCTTCGAGCGACATTAGAGGGACCTTCATTCTTCCTGCATTCCACAACAACCATCCAGAGGGTATTAGAACCGCTCCACCTAAAACACCATGAGAGCAACCTTTCATTCTTCATCGATGGCCACCATGGGAATGTAGAAACACATAATCGAACCTTACATTCAAAAGAGGGTTTAGGGGGTGGCCGCTCGGCCAGGACGAACAACGAGGGTGAAAGGGGAACGACACCGGAGTCATCCCAAAGGAGGTGCTTCGGGAGTGCAAATTGAGAGAGAAACTGGAGATGTAAAACGACGATACCAAACGACCAACACTCTGAACCGAGCGGGATTTTGTTTCCGGTGAAACCGGAGCCATCGGAGGGAGGGAATCTTCTACCAGAAGGAAGACGACAGAAAACCACTAGAGCCTGCACCCCACAAACTTAATCGACGCTAATCGCCAAACGGTGAAAAGCGTTTTCAGTGCAAAATATATGGATGCCCATAAAGAGCGCCAAAAACGCTATTCGCAGCCAAAGAGGAAACAACAAGACCCAAATCTGAAACCACAAATTCACAAATGAATGTCCCCAGCTGAAACAACCCCAAATCTGAACCAAAAACCCGACAAGAAAACCAAGAGAGAAAAAACAGCCCACACTCAGATCTAAAAAACCACTAACGATGCTAGAGGAGAAGACAAGAAAGTAGACGCTAGGAGACCTAGATCGGTTCAAACTTCTGGCAACAACATCTATCTCTGGGGCGAGCAGGATGGGAAGAATGGTTTTCAGTCGGTGTGCGGTGGTTTTTACCCTTACAAGTGTTTTTGAACTCTTCCAATTGAACCAGATCTTTATTCGGATTGTAAAATGACTTAGGATTATCACATTTTAGAGGGAGAAATAGCTTTACGCTCATACTTGGGACCATCATATTTTTTAAGGAACAGTTTAAGAGCCATACAACAGTTAAGCTAGTTATTTTTTGACGTTTTTTGTTAAATTCTAAATTTTAACTTTTAATTTTGAATTTTAATCTCTAAAAATATATCATACATTTAATATATTAAACTCTAACATTAATCTTAAACCATAATCCTAAACCCTCAATTTAACATTTTAATGATGGAACATTTTGCTTGAACGAAAACAAGCTTGACATTCACAATCATTGACTGATCAAACTATTCGTTATTAGCTAAAATTTTGCCCACTTGGGGAATTTCCTGCTCATAAGGTTATTGGTTTGCAGCATTTGTTAACTAACTTAACTACACGTGGTCAGCTTATATCTTGAAAAATATAATGTTTAGACAGTGTATGGTTCACAAGTTTAAAAACTGTTATTAAAATTGAATTGAATTTATAATTAATTTTAAATTTTATAATGTAAAAATAAGTATTTTGTACATAAAATAGTGAAATAACTTAAAATGTCATATATGAATTATTATTATTTTTTTTTGAAAATTAATTTTTGAAGAAATATTTATAAAGAAGACGGTAAAGCTTTACCAAATAATATTTAAAAGACATAAAATAAAATCATTTTGTTAAAATAAAGTAAAAAAACTCAAAGCCCAACGTTAATATAAAAAAATCGAAAACCTAAACTAATCGAACTGAAAATGGATGACTATGAAAATAATTTACCGAAATATCGAACCGTATACGTACCTAACAAATACTAGGCTGCTTAATCCGTAGGATGAAATATGGTAATGAGATATATTAATACTATTTTTCTGTTTAAAGTAAATTATATAGATAATTTTAAAAAAAATCGCATTGGGAGATTGGTTATTTTTTAAAAAAAATTAAATTCTCATATAACCATGTTTTATTTTTTATATATAACTTGACTTCTTTATACTTTGGATAAAGTATTTAAATGGTCACTCAACTTTTAAAGCACTAATGTTTTGATAATTTAAAATAAAATATTTTCAATTTAATCACAACCATTAAAGAAATTTATTATTTTGGACACATAAAGTTAAATCCTTAACGATGGTTAACGTTTTGGTCACTCAACTTTTAAGCATTAACATTTTGGTCATCGAAATATTGTTTTTGATATTTTAACCACCAAACCATTAAATTCATTAATAAATGATGGTGTCACATTTTACTAAATAAAAACTTACTTTTGATCTTACTTTGAACCATCAAAATAAACTTCATTTTACTAAGTAAAAGCATTAGAACACTTTTACATTTCCAAACACTCATTTTTTGGATCATAATCTATAAATCAAGAAAAAGACGGATTTTGTTTCTTATTATAGCAACAAAAACAATCGATGTAAGTAAAAACTCTGGATATAAGTAAAAAAAAATAAGAATTTTCCTTGAGCTCACTTTAAAATTCAATTTTCTTAGTTCGAAAGACAAGAATTTGACTGTAAAACTTTTATATTGAGATGTTATGAGGTAATATTTTGAATCTCAGTTTCATATATATTTTGTCATCATTTGTCGACAACACAGATTTGAAATGACCAAAATAAGTTTTATTTTAATGTATCAAAGTAGATTTTATTTGGTCAAAGAATTGAGAACACATGCATTTGTTAGGAGGTTTAATGATTGAGTAGCTACAATATCAAAAAAAAAAATGATTAACCAAAACGTCAGTGTGTAAAAGTTGGGTGACCAAAACATTAAATGTCAATAGGAGTTTAACGCTCGAGTGACCAAAATGATAAATTTCTTTAACGATAATGATTAAATTGAAAATAAAAATTATTTTGGATGATTAAAACATTAACTCAACCATTTATATAGTTGTCTTTATAATTTTTTCAACTGAATTAGTGATGGTTTAACTAATTCGATAAATATTATTAGTAGGTAAATATGTATCTTTCCATTTTTTAAAGTCTTTCTATTTATTTTTAAAATTATAAAAAATAGTTTCCAAATATTAATCAGTTCAATATAATTTTGTGAATTTGTAGGCCGTGCTGTGTGCTTTTTTTTTTGTTTCATTAAAAATTATAGTTAATTATATCAAATATTTTCAAACTATGACTTTCATTTTAAATTAGCCATGAAGTTTTTAAACATTCTAACTTCACCCTCAAACTATGACTCTTGTTCTAAATTGGTCCTCAAATTTTTGAATATTTTAATTTCATCTCCAAACTACAACTTTCATTTTAAATTGCTCATCAAACTTTTGAATATCCTAATTGCATCCCCAAATAATCAGTATATGTTAAGCATATCTCATGTTAATAAAATCGTTATAAAAATCATTAATTATCATGTAAACATTGAAGTGTATTATGTAATAATATGATGTGGCATAAATGATGATTTGAGAATAAAATTAGAATACTCAAAAATTTTGGGGACCAATTTAGAATGAGGGTCATAGTTTGGGATTAAATTGGAACATTCAAAAGTTTGGGGACTTATTTAGAATGGGATCCATAGTTTAGGGATGAAATTGGAATGTTTACAAATTTAGGAATCAATTTAGAACTGGGGTCATAGTTTAGGTATGTATGTTGCAATTAACTCTAAAAATTATTTAAAAAGTGTTGCAAAAAGAAAAATAAGTCTTGGACGTCATGGACAGTTTCATCAAAACGGTGTGGCTTTGGGCACTTCTAAGTTCTAGTTCATCTACGTGGAATTAAATTAGATATAAAAAAGCAAGGTAATAGTGGAAATGCTCAAATAAAAAATAAGTGTTTAAACACTACATTTTTAAATTTTTAAGTGTATAAAGTATTTTTTTTGTTAAAAATAACTGTTTAAAGTTTACACCGTTATAATTTTAGGTGCTTGGTAATTAACTATTGTTAAAAGAAATTAGTTAACCAATCAAAACATGACACGTGTCATGTTTATTTTATTTTTCAAAATTAAAATTTTAAAACAAAATTTTACACAAAATTTCATTTTTTAGAAAATTCTAAAATTCTCTAATTTTTACAAAATAGTCCCTAATTTCCTAAAAATTTTCAAACCTAAACCCCAAATCATTACCGCTGACCGCTGCCCCTAAAAATTCTCAAATTTTTTAGCCACCTAAAATTTAAAAATGGTTTAATTTGTAATAAGGGCCAAATGTGCTATTATACAAAATTTCATAACAGTCACGTTAAGTATTTAACGGCTGAGTTACCATTTTGCAACAAAACATAAAATTTAATTGTCATTTTATAACATTTGAAAGTTTGATTATCATTTTATTTTTTAACAAATTTCATTTATCATTTTAGTACTTTATCCCTCATTTAACAATAATGGAAATATATTATTTTATTTTATTTTTTTTGAAAAAGACCTCTGCTCTGCCGCCGCTCACCATCTTCTCACTATAAACTTTTTCCCCTTTGATTGGTGGTCGGCAACTAATTTTAGTATTGGTTGTCGACCACCGAATTTATTATTTTCTTATTTTTCTTTTGTTTTTTATTTTTAATAAGGATCTCTGCTTTTATGACACATATTTCTTATGTTCTTGTGACATATTTTTTTTGTTTTGTGGTTTGTTTTATCTGTCCTTGTGGCATGATTCAGCATAACCCTAGCGGTCATTTGTTGCTCGCACAGAGATTTTAATCGACGCTAGTTTCTTATTATGATTTTGTCGGTGGTCATGTAAAGTTAAATCCCTACTCGGTCGATGGTATCCCTACTCGGTCGATGGTTGTTTGCCGATGTAATCAGTCCTGAGTAGCATAATATTCTACCTGATAATTTGGATCGCTCACCACTCCTCTTTCATCCATTATGCGTCTCAATTGGATAGAGACAAAGAGATTCAGGAAACTTCTGAATTTTGATGATATATTTTATCTCCATTGAAGTTTTTTATTATTTTTTATTTTTTAATTGTAAGAAATTTTAAGTAGATTAATCTCATTATTTTTCTTTCTAGTTGAGTTACAATTGTGATAATATAGTTATAATAAAAAGTTTAATCTTCACCCGTGATCCCTTTTGTTTGGGGTTTGTTCTGTTTTGGTCACCTTTGCCACTTACGTTTTGAATCGTGTCTGTTTTAGTCCCTAGAACGTTAATCTTCGTTAATAAAAAAAAATTAATTTCTAATTTAACCCCCAAACTTTCAAAACTTTATTTTTCACCATTTTCCTCCATAGTTGCAGCGCTAAAAGTAACATACGAAAGAAAAACTACAAGAAACTAAAAGGAGAATCACCTTTTCATTGAAGAGAGACGAGTTATGAACCTCCAAGTTGCTTGCATATGTTGGCCAATTTGAGTTTCATTTCCAGCATCTCTGACTACAGATTCAGGGATGAATGTTTCAAAGCAGAAAGTTGTGAGTTTGGGAAGGTGTTCCAGCTCCAGGCATTCTAGTTTAGAGAAGAACAGTTGAGTCCTCATTTCCTCCTCTATGGATCCTTCAGTGAAGATTACTTGCTCCAGTAAATATAAAAAATATGTATTTTGGCTAAATGATACACTCTTTAACATTGATTCACTCTTTAACAAATAATTATGGAATATAATAAATATAAAAAATATGTATTTTGGCTAAATGATACACTCTTTAACATTGATTCAAGGTTTAAATCTAATCATACAATATTTTTTTTCAAAAGCTTTTAAGAAATGTTTCAAAATCAGTGTTTACAGTTTTTGCTGGTTCAGTCGGGTTTTTCCCACTTTCGAGATTGATGATATATACTGGAACAGGTAAGTAATTGAGACATGAACACTGATTTATTCTTAATTCCTTTAATGCCGACTTTGCAGTTAAATCTTTTGGTTGCAACTAAAGTTGGTGAAGGACTTGACATCCAGACATGCTGCCTCGTGATACCTTTTGACCTTCCAGAAACTGTTGCAAGTTTTATCCAATCAAGAGGTCGTGCAAGAATGCCTCTGTCCGAGTATGCATTTCTAGTGAACAGGTGCTGTTCATAAAAGTATATACTATTTGAAGGTCTGTCCATATGGTTTCTTTCCATTATTGGGAAAAAATAAGTTTTCTTTTTCTTCATGCAGTGCGAATGAGAGGGAACTAAATTTGATTAATAATTTTAAGAAAGATGAAGATCGTATGAATATGGAAATTACATTCAGAATATCTACTGATGTTTCTATTGGTCTTGAGGAAAGAGTGTATAAAGTTGATTCATCCGGTGCTTCCATTAGTTCAGGATATAGTATCTCTCTGCTTCATCATTATTGCTCAAAACTGCCCCATGATGAGTATGCTTCTAACTTTTTCGTTCTTACCTGCTTTTAAAATTATAATACCCACTACATATGCTTGTGTGGAAATTCTTTTACTCGTTTAGATTATCGCCATGAAAATATTTTTCAGGTACTTTCAACCTAAGCCAAGCTTTTATTATTTTGATGATACTGGAGGAACAATCTGCAATATAATTTTACCTTCAAATGCTCCAATAGAGGAGGAAATGAGGACTCAACTATTATTCTCTAAACTAGAACGCCTGGAGCTGGAACACCTTCCCAAACTCACAACTTTCTGCTTTGAAACATTCATCCCTGAATCTGTAATCAGAGATGCTGGAAATGAAACTCAAATTGGCCAACATATACAAGCAACTTGGAGGTTCATAACTCGTCTCTCTTCAATGAAAAGGAGATTCTCCTTTTAGTTTCTTGTAGTTTTTCTTTCGTATGTTACTTTTAGCGCTGCAACTATGGAGAAAGATGGTGAAAAATAAAATTTTAAAAGTTTGGGGGTTAAATTAGAAATTAATTTTTTTATTAACGGAGATTAACGGTCTAGGGACCAAAACAGACACGATTCAAAACGTAAGTGACAAAAATGATCTTTTTTAAATTCAGGTGACTAAAATAGAACAAACACCAAATAAAAAGGACCATGAGTAAGATTACCCTAATAAAAATTCAGTGATTATATTAAAAAAAACATTTGCGAAACGGAACTCAAGGCGAAGAAGGTAGACCAAAAAATGTATCGAACGGCGGCGAATCGCCTCCTCCACCACGCCTCTCTTATTAAAAACAGCGGCGGAAGCCACCTCATCCGCTTACCTATTCTCCGAACAGTTATTACCTCTTCACGGTTTTCCACTACCGCGGACCTTCAAACGTTCCCTAATCAAACCTTCCATCCTTCTGATTCTTCCACGTCATCATCATCATCGACGGCTGGGGCTGATTCGCGTCACAGGAGGAAGAATCCGAGAGCCGAGTACGAGGAGGAGCAAGCTCGTGTGCTGCAAGCCTCACTACGACAAGTCGTACGTACATTGATTAGTATCATACTATTATGTTTTAAACTTCTTTTAAATTCGATTTTTGTTAACGCAGATAAAGTTCGGATGGAGTGAAGAAGCGATGATAGCTGGTGCAAAGGAATCTGGTGTTTCGCCTTCAATTGTTGGATCTTTCCCTCGTAAAGAAGCAGCACTTGTCGAGGTAATTTCCTGCGTGAAAATAATTTTCAATTCTTCTTCTGGTTTCGTCTTTTATATTTTATAAGCGTTAATTTTACGCTTTTAAATCTTTCATAATTTGTCATTTATTTATTTGTCAAATTTCTTCTTTGATTTGGATTATTATGAATTCAAATTTGAGAACTTTACCTACGGCATTACTATTGAGAAACAATCTGAGACTGACAGTAGTGCTTATGATATGGAGTTCTTACCTTTGCATGCTGGCATTTTCCTCTAGTTACTCAGATTCAAGAACGAGTCTCAGATATGAATATGTGCTATAAAATATATGTCCAAGTTAGGCATAATCAATTTTTTTTTTTAAGTTTCTGATATATTTGGAGGATAGCACCCGTTGCCTATGCCTGAATATGTGTTTGATACAAGATTCGGATATGGTTTTTTTAAGGAAACTGAAGAGTTTGGGTAACATAGGTCGTTTTTCTTGGTTCCTGGATCATCAATTTTGTTCTTCTGCTCTTGTATTCCTGGTTTCTAGATCGTGTTGCATCCACAAAATGTTGGTTTCTGTTATGAACACAAGTAATAACTGTCTTGAACTCAAATACTCATGGTGGATTTCATTGAAGAACAAGAAATTACAGTAAAGAAAAAGAGGAGAAATAGAAGATAATTAGAAACAAAGAGAGAGCATAATAGTTTTCACAATTTCCATAACTTCCCTCTATCTTCTAGTGCCCTTTTAATAGCAACTATTGTAACCACCAAGCCTAATCAGCTTGGGATGCTCCTTCTCACGTGTCTTCTTCTTTGCCACCTGCTGCCGACTTGGCAATGGTGTGTGTGTGTGTGTGTGCTGAGTTTTCACAATTTTCATAACTTTCCTCTAACTTCAGTTGGCATGGACGGTTCATGGGTCATAACAATACCCTCCTTGGAAGAGGAACCTTGTCCTCAAGGTTCGAAGAAGATATTGAACCTGAATTTTACCGAAGAGGCCATGGAGTGGCATGTTGTTGATGACTGCAGAGACCCGACTTAAGCTTGAAAACATGAACAACTGGATATAGTCGAGAGGAGACATGGAGCTCCATCTTGTCATCCACAGTACTCTCTTCGAGTTCTCTAATCTGAGGTCTTAATTTTTTGATCTAAGGTTCTTGAGCAGCCCGCTTCTTTTAAATCTCTTCACCTTTAGCCATGACTTGATTAATTACGTCGTCCTTGTCCTTTAAAACAGCAGCAACATCACTTTTTTATTCAGCTCTCTTCGAAGAGTACCCCTTTCTTTAGTCAAGACATAGACCTTCCTTTCAAGAGCTGAGAGCAATCCATTTTGACCATCCCTTAAAGATGTTACAAGAGCAACATCGGTAAAAACGTATAGCGCACATAATGTGTGAAAATCAAGAAAACGATCTAGATGATGTATCAGTAGGGCAGTAAGAGTTCCAAATCTTCCATTAATGCACCCAACAATCTCATGGACTTGGCTTGGAAGTCTTTGATGCTCGGGAACATCAGTCCTGGTAGGGACAACAATTTGCTAGAGAACCACCTTATTATGCCAATTGGAATATTCCTCGAGTAATTTTTCAAATGCCAAAATCTTCTGTGCTAATTCCTTGATCATATCAAGCCAATCAACGTCTAAAATTACCTTTGGACCCTCAAACCTCTCTTTCAGTTCTTGAATGTGATCTTGCGCTTTAGAGAGTTCACGAGCTTGAATGAATTGATCAGGATCAATCCCTATTGGAAATGCAACTACACGAGTCAGCTTTCCTTGTTCCTCAACTCCTTCATGTGTGCCCTCCAGCCCGAGAATACGAGTACATGAACTAGCACAATGCCTTCCATATCCATATGTATAGATGTCTACTAAATCAGCAGCAAGAACGGGCCTCAGCATCTTTGACCGATATGGCAATGTCCTATGGATATCAGATGAAAGAAACAAAATATGAAGAAACTGACTGACTTTCATTTTACTGTTCTGTTCTTTTAGATATTTGGGAAGGAACATTAAGTGGTAATCATGGCACCAAACCACATCCCCTTCCTCGTAATGTTCTTGATAACATGTTTTTGGTCGAGTAGAATTGTTTATCCCCTCAAGTAGGTTTGACTGAAGTTGAAGAACATAAAGTCATGGTACTTGCCGACAACTATGTAGTGGAAAAGGAATATTCCCGCGAAAACTATTGTCACCCAACATCAATACAATAAGGTGATATGACGAAATTAGGGAATTTGGGTTTTCACCAGATAGGCTAATGTTGGAGGCATCTATAACTTTCAAGCTTCTCAAATTGTTCCAACAATCTGGAAGTTGTCCGATGATTATGTTGTGCCCAATCAAAGAGAAATTTCATAAGCTTCATCTTGCATATCAATGCTGGTAGCCTACCACTGATCTGGTTCTGAGAAGGAAACAATGCTTGTGTCACGGACCAAACTTTTTGGATCGAGACATTAGCGCGAGCAACAAATAGGGAGGTTGTGCGCAATGCAACGGGCTTGCCAAATGTGGCCCAGCACTCGGAGAATGGCGAGGACCATACCTTTGGGACCAAGGCGTTAGCGCAAGAACCAGCTAAAGAAGGGTTGCGCGGTGTAACGAGCTTGCCAAGATCATTAGACTTGGCCCAGCACTTGGAGGAAGGCGTGGACCAGACCTTTGGGACCGAGGCATTGGCGCAAGAATCAGCCAAAGAGAGTTTGCGCGGTGGAACGGGCTTGCCAAGACCATCACACTTGGCCCGGCACTTGGAGAATGCTAGAAAGCCCGCAAGCCCACAAGACTTAGCCAAATCCATGGAGGATTTAGGAAGGTAATTGGTCAAAGCATTATCCATTTATTTGAATATAATGTGTAGATAATGTTTGTGATAATTAGAGATTTGAATTTGAGATTTGATCAGATAAGATAAGATAAGATCAATCTCGACCGTCGATGTAATTTAAACTGAGCCGTTGGATGTAGGGGAGTTCAACTATAAATAGAGGCTCCCTCCTCGCTTGTAAATCATCTCATCTCATTCAATTCACTTCACTTTGAGTAATACAATAAGCATTTACTCTAAAACTCTTTGTGTGTTCTTTATTGTTCTTTGTTGTTCTTGAGTGTTCTTCGTTGTTCTAGCTGCCAATCTCTTTTCGTTGTTCTTTGATTAGCTTTCGCTTAGAACGATCTTTCGTTCGAGGGCTTCGAGGAGTGTTTAGATCTTTCGGAGCGAGAATCCTGGTTGAGTTAGGTGTTTGTCGAGAGATCTTCACCTAAGACCGTGACAAGGTACTTGGGGTGACTTAGTCGACGTTTCAACCGAGAAAGCGACTAAGGTTTCACGATTCGCCCGGCAAAGGTATAGCCCCGCGACACAAGTGGTGTCGATGGCGAGATCCATCGAAACACAGAGTGATTGTCGGCCGTTGTCGGCGGGAGTACTCACAAGGCTGGTTGAAGGTCGACTTAGGCGTAGGAATCGACCGATTTGCGTCGAAGGCGTCTAAGGCCGCACGGATCAGGCTAGAGTCAAAATCTAGCCCCGTGACGGTTGGTATCGAGTGGCGGTGATAGTTGGTATCGAGGCGGTAGCGGGTTCCGTGACGGTTGGCATCGGAGCGAAGTCTTTGCGATAGTTGATATCGAAAGAAGCGTGAGAGTTGGTAACGAGAGAGCCACGAGAGGTGGAATCGAGAAGTGCCGTGATAAGTGCTATCCGGCGAGTCGAGGAAGGACTTGCGTTCGAGCCAGCTCGCGATTGCGATCAAGCGTGGTGGTGACTTGTGTTCAAGCCAACTTGCGATTTGCGGTCAAGTGTGGTGGGTTCCGACTTGTAGTTGCGATTAAGCGTGGTGGTGGTTTGCGTTGAGTTAGTCGAAGTGATCGGGGATCGACTAGTTCGTGGTAAAGTGGTGATTGAGATGGCACCAAAGAAGAAGACACTGACAATGGACGATGTAAGAAAGACTCTGAAGGAATTTGACGAGAGGAGCAACCGTCTTGAAAATAAGGTACACTCGAATCTTGAATTCATAACAGTTATGGAGGCTTGGGTCGATAAACTCTTGGACTTCAAGAAGGAGGCCGAGGTGGTGTTTGAACAGCTGGAGTCAGTAAACCTTGAGAAGCTGGGTTCGTTGGATATTGAGATGTTAGAGTCTCTAGAAGGGATCCAGGAGGAGGTTCAATTGGCTCTTAATGACTTGGATGTGAAGATGTCTGAGCGTGGCGATTCCTTAGAGGCTACAGTGGAAACTCTAAGAGAGGAGGCCAAAAAGACCCGGAGTGTTGTGGAATCACGTCTTGAAAAGTTAGAGTCCATGGAGGGCAAGTTCAATGACGAGACGCAACGCATCCTCAACGAGTTGGAGGAAGTTCGAGAGAGTTGTGCTTGTGAAGCCAAGATGGTGGATTTGCAAAAAGCGGATGATTCTTCCAAGGAGGAAACCGCGAAGGAGATCCAAGAAGTTCTCAACTCGATGTACGAGAAGTTGAACCAACAAGGTAATTCCCTTCAAGATGCAGTGGAGGCAACGAAGGCGGAATTGGAGTCGTTGGGAAAGAGGGTTTGTAGACTTGAGAAATCCGAGGAGGAGGCCAAGCAGACCCAAGGTGTTTTTGAGTCCCGTCTTGACGAAGTAGAGTCCATAGATGACCGGTTCAAGGACGAGACACGAGAAGTTCTCAACTCGTTGGATATTGAGATGTTAGAGTCTCTAGAAGGGATCCAGGAGGAGGTTCAATTGGCTCTTAATGACTTGGATGTGAAGATGTCTGAGCGTGGCGATTCCTTAGAGGCTACAGTGGAAATTCTAAGAGAGGAGGCCAAAAAGACCCGGAGTGTTGTGGAATCACGTCTTGAAAAGTTAGAGTCCATGAAGGGCAAGTTCAATGAGGAGACGCAACGCATCCTCAACGAGTTGGAGGAAGTTCGAGAGAGTTGTGCTTGTGAAGCCAAGATGGTGGATTTGCAAAAAGCGGATGATTCTTCCAAGGAGGAAACCGCGAAGGAGATCCAAGAAGTTCTCAACTCGATGTACGAGAAGTTGAACCAACAAGGTAATTCCCTTCAAGATGCAGTGGAGGCAATGAAGGCGGAATTGGAGTCGTTGGGAAAGAGGGTTTGTAGACTTGAGAAATCCGAGGAGGAGGCCAAGCAGACCCAAGGTGTTTTTGAGTCCCGTCTTGACGAAGTAGAGTCTATAGATGACCGGTTCAAGGACGAGACACGAGAAGTTCTCAACAAGTTGGTGACTGTTCGAGGGAGTAATGCGAGTGAAACTGAGATAAAAGAAGTGGATGAGCTCAAGAGGGAGCTGCTCAGTTGCAAGACGGCAATGAGCGAATGTGATGCGCTCAAGACCTTCTTAGAGGGATTTAGACCGGGGTGAAGCTCATGAGAGAGCGAGGAGATGCCCAGAGACTTTGAGGCTTTTGTTGTTGCCGAACCTCGACCGAGCCCGCAGAATGCAAGCGGCGAGTGTTGAGTCAACCAGCCCGGTTCGAGAGACAAGGGAATGGAGAGGCTAAGTCCGTGTGCGAAAAAGAAGGGGAGCAAGAAGTTGAAGTGCTACTTACGTAATAGTCCTCATTTGATAAGGGGATGTCCCGAGAAGAACCGCTAGCTGCCATGGTGAAGACAAAGCAGACGAGTCAAAGGGGGAGAATGGCGAGACTTGGGGCGATTGCGAGTGTCAATGCCGCTAAGCGAAGTGAGAGCCGTGGTTCGACCACGAGTGCCAAAGTAGTCCACCAATGATGAGATTTGGGGCGATTGTGAGTGTCAATGCCGCTAAGCGAAGTGAGAACCGTGGTTCAACTACGAGTGCCAAGGTAGTCCGGCCGGCCGATGAGACTTGGTGCGATAGCAAGTGAGGAAGCTGTCAAGCCGAGGGTAAAGACGAGGCAATTGAGGTGCTACCGATGTAAGGGACCTCATAAGTTGCGGAGATGCCCGTTTCGAGCCAAGTGGTCCGAGGGACAGGACAAGGCCAAGAGTAAAGAGCACGTGAAACTTGGTTCCGAAGTTATCTAGTTTACGCCAAGGTAGCGGAGACCATGAGCGAGAATGGGTTGAAGATGTCAGGGAAGGCTGGGAAAGAGCTTGCCGAGAATGTTCGAGTGAAGAACATTACTTTTGAGACCAAGATCTGAGTGTCGAAGGGGGCTGAGCCGTCGAGGGACATAGCAACCGTTAAGATGCCACCTATGGGCAAGGTGGGAAAGAAGCGAAGGACTTCGAGGAAGAAGTGCCGACGCAAGATGAAGCAACTAGAGTGCTACCAGTGTAAGGGGCCTCACAAATGGCGAGATTGCCTGAATCGAGTCAAGCCATCCAAGGAGTTGGGTGAGCCCGAAGAGAGCGAGGCTGCATCGCTTGATTCGATGATGTCGAGTTCTGCCAAGGCCAAGGGGGACCGAAAGCAGAAAGGGGTAACCATGTCCGAGAAGGCTACCGAGGAGCTTGCCGAGGATGTTCGGGGAAAGAGCATCGCTTTTGAGACCATTGTAGAGTCGAAGGGGGGCAAGCCGTTAGGGGACTTAGTAACCGTGGAGACACCACCAAATGGCAAGGTGGGAAACGAGCGGACGAACTCGGGTAGGAAGTGTCGACGAAGAGAAAGCACCGAACTTCAAGGAAGAAGGATCGATGCAAGAGAGCACCAAACTTCAAGTCAGAAGGGCGGATGCAACCAGAAGCAACGGACTTCAGGGAAGAAGTGTCGATGCAGAGTAACGCAACGGACTTTGTGGCGAAAGTGCCGATGCATGCAAAGAACTTCGATGAAGAAGGTTCAACGCGAGAGGGGCCGACTTCAAGGAGAAAGAAGAGCTGACCCATTTTAGAGTAAATGTAATCGAGGAGAAGGTACATCTCAAACACATTCCTAGTGTTTTTGGTTTTGATTTGCCATTGTTGATGAGCGTAGGTCAAGTACGACCTAGTCTTCAGTGCAGGGGAAAAGAAGATTGGAAGAGACCTTTCGAGTTCAAAGGGCAAGCGAGTTGTCGATTTAACGAGAGTTCATCTGTGTTCAATGTTGTGACGACTTCCAAGTCTTTACCGAGAGACCAAGTGGGTCCGAGTCGAGGTAAATCGAGTTTGTGGGAGAATGCTCCTACAAGGGAGATGTATCAAGAGGCGTGTTAGCACGCGATGTTCAACAACGATTTGAGTCGAGGCGAGCATTCATATGGGGGGAATTGCATGAAGCCGAGGCATCGGCGAGTAATCAAGTTGACCCCGCCCGGGATCGTTCGAGTGCAGCTGACGAGGGCGTCGCTAAGTCAAGTGGGGGAGATTGTCACGGACCAAACTTTTTGGATCGAGACATTAGCGCGAGCAACAAATAGGAGGTTGTGCGCAATGCAACGGGCTTGCCAAATGTGGCCCCAAGACTCGGAGAATGGCGAGGACCATACCTTTGGGACCAAGGCGTTAGCGCAAGAACCAGCTAAAGAAGGGTTGCGCGGTGTAACGAGCTTGCCAAGATCATTAGACTTGGCCCAGCACTTGGAGGAAGGTGTGGACCAGACCTTTGGGACCGAGGCATTGGCGCAAGAATCAGCCAAAGAGAGTTTGCGCGGTGGAACGGGCTTGCCAAGACCATCACACTTGGCCCGGCACTTGGAGAATGCTAGAAAGCCCGCAAGCCCACAAGACTTAGCCAAATCCATGGAGGATTCAGGAAGGTAATTGGTCAAAGCATTATCCATTTATTTGAATATAATGTGTAGATAATGTTTGTGATAATTAGAGATTTGAATTTGAGATTTGATCAGATAAGATAAGATAAGATCAATCTCGACCGTCGATGTAATTTAAACTGAGCCGTTGGATGTAGGGGAGTTCAACTATAAATAGAGGCTCCCTCCTCGCTTGTAAATCATCTCATCTCATTCAATTCACTTCACTTTGAGTAATACAATAAGCATTTACTCTAAAACTCTTTGAGTGTTCTTTATTGTTCTTTGTTGTTCTTGAGTGTTCTTCGTTGTTCTAGCTGCCAATCTCTTTTCGTTGTTCTTTGATTAGCTTTCGCTTAGAACGATCTTTCGTTCGAGGGCTTCGAGGAGTGTTTAGATCTTCCGGAGCGAGAATCCTGGTTGAGTTAGGTGTTTGTCGAGAGATCTTCACCTAAGACCGTGACAAGGTACTTCAGGGTGACTTAGTCGACGTTTCAACCGAGAAAGCGACTAAGGTTCACACGATTCGTCTGTCAAAGGTATAGCCCCGCGACACAAGTGGTGTCAGTGACGAGATCCATCGAAACCTGGAGTGATTGTCGAAGCCGTTGTCGAGCAGGAGTACTCACAAGGCTGGTTGAAGGCTGACTTAGGCGTAGGAATCGACTGATTTGCGTCGAAGGCGTCTAAGGCCGCACGGATCAGCTAGAGTCAAAATCTAGCCCCGTGACGCTTGCAACCGTGGCATTAGTTCCCCAATATTGTCTGGATTAGAACCTGAGAATGAATTTCTCTGAAGATAAACTTGTGTTGCATTAGTCAACCAAAGTGGTATATGGCCCACGAAACGATTCTGGAAAACCATTCTTCTTCTATGGTGTCTGAATTTCCAGCATTTGAAACTGCACAGCCTTGCCCAAGCGCAACACTAGTTTTTCCTCCTGGATCAAAAGAAATGGAAATTATACTGTATGTGAACTGCCTTGTATCCAAACACATGGTTCCACTGGAAACTATCTGTGTTGCACTAATGCTCATGTTCAAGGCGCCATAGTGCAAGTTATTGGCTACAACACCAATATTACTGAATTTTAAACTAAAAATGAATCCTGCACCGCCAACAATAGATTTCCCCCCAGGATCAAAAGAAATGGAATTGTTCATCTTCCTCTTAAACGAGAATCCCTTTGATTTAGTTAAAACATATTTGAAGTAATGAAGAAACTTACACTTATGACCCACAATGCACCTTTCATCAAACATATTCATGTTGTCGTGCCAGTTTCCCAATACGATATGTGCTACTTGATCACCAACGGTAACAAATTCCACCATTTCAATGATTTCTTTTTTTTTTTGATCAAAAACCATTTCAATGATTTCTCTCTGCTTCTGAGGTTTGACCATTAATATGCGTTGAGGGGCCATATGATTTGCGAGGCTTTGTACCCCATGTTGCTCATAATTGAACATTGGTTTATGGGTAGTGACCGAACGATCTTGCATCGTTGTTTCATCCTTTGGAAAATCAAGTCCCCCCATGCTCTGAATAGGTTGCTGATCAATTTTAGTGTCAATGGTTGTTGACAATTCATCGGACACTTGGTGGGGCTTTGTGATTGCATCCCTCGATCTTTCCTTTTAGATATATGTCGTCGACGACAATTTCAATTGTGGCGATATAACTGCCAATTGGCGTGCTATATCCTGAAGTGTATGTTGGATACCGTTGTTCACTCGTTTTTGCTCTTCGAAGTGCGCCTGCAAAGCAGCCAACAATTGCCCGTGGAACGCTGATGTGTCCTGCAATGCTTTAATCGATTCTGCATGATTCACCATAGCTCAGGGATCTCTCAATGAAAGCACCAATGTTATGAACACAAGTAATAACTGTCTTGAACTCAAATACCCATGGTGAATTTCATTGAAGAACAAGAAATTACAATAAAGAAAAAGAGGAGAAATAGAAGAGAGAATTAGAAATAAAGGAAGAGGATAATAGTTTTCACAATTTTCGTAACTTTCCTCTTTCTTCTAGTGCCCTTTTAATAGCAACTATTGTATCCATCAGGCCTAATCAGTTTGGGATGCTCCTTAATTGTAAAAAGCGTGCACGAGGCGCGACGCACAGCAAGGTGCCGGAAAAAACGCCTCCAAGCGACATACGAAAGGTGGTAGGAGGCGTGCGCCTTAGGGGCTTTTTGACTGGGCGAGAGGCGCGAAGCTTTAGGGCTTTCTGGAATTAGCAGAAAACATCACATGGGTAAAATTAAAAGAAGTCACGTGGGTTTATAACACAGCCAGCAAACCCCTCACCCCCTTTAATTTCACGATAAATTGGGGGAAAAAACCTAATTAGCTCTGCCTCTTTCACGATTCCACCCCACCTCAGCTGTCAGCCCAACCTCAGCACCACCGTCGCACCACGCCGCCAGGAGCGCCGCCGTTCCGCTTCTTCTCTCTTCTCTCTTTGTTCTGCTTCTATAGGCTTTAGTATTAAACATCAAGTAGGTGTTGGCTATCAATTAAATAATAATATCAGTATTAAACATAGCTGACCTCTAACCAAATAAGAATCATAGAAACCTTTAGTTGGGTTTGTTTCGAGCTTTCTTATATGCGAGATCAGAGGAAACCATAAGCATAATTTGTAAATCAGCTCTATTAACCTTTTATGTAACGATGCAATTTAATAATTTTATTTGTATTATTTGAGCTTTTTAAATAAATTAATATAATATTATAATAATTTTAAAATTTACATCTAATTGAAATATTTTTATCTTTTAGTATCTATAATATAATTATTATGTTTTTAAGTACAAAATATGTTATAAGGCTGAATTATAAACTTTTAGGATAAAAAGTGCCCCTCACCTACGAAAGGCTCGCGCTTCGCCTCCCGCCTCAGCTCCAAAAACCTTTTGCGCCTAGGGCGCCTTTTTAAACTAAGGCGCTTTCTCACGTGTCTTCTTTTTTGCCACCTACTGCTGACTTCGCAATGGTCTGTGTGTGTGCTGAGTTGGCATGGACGGTTCATGGGTCATAACAGTTTCCTAACGCTTTCCTCCTTTTTCAATTGTATCTATATATATATATATATAGAACTCACTATCTGATGCATGCTCAGGTTTGCTAATTTCAGTTAGTATTTGTAATTGTTGGTTTTCCTTTGTTCTTTTACAATTACAATACCTTTTACCCTGGATCTGCAGTTCTTCATGGATGACTGCTTACAGAGGTTAATTGATAGAATCGACTCTGGAGTGGAATTACAGCAGTTGATTCCTAGCCAACGCATCTCCAAGCTTGTAAGGATTCGCCTAGAAATGCAAGCACCCTACATATCGAAATGGCCTCAAGCTCTCAGTATCCAAGTATTTTAAGTTTTAATCTATACCTATTTTCTTGTCAAAGTATCTGGTTTACTTGGTCAAAGTGGAACCCTTCGACTCAAAGATCTTTTTTTTTTTGTAACATTCTTTGAAGGCGCATCCAATGAATGTTCCGACAAGTTTTAAGCAGAGAGCAATGCTGGTTGATGAAATATGGCATGCCGCTGGAGATGAGGCCTCTGATATTGATTGGTATGTGAAGCGCACTTTCCTTGGAGGGATATACTCAACAACAGAGATTTACATGCTGACTGATCGCTCCCCAGGTTTATTTCCTTTATGCACTTTGAACTTTTTTTCTAGTGGAAATGCAAGCTTTTTGATGGAATTTGATTTATTCATCATTTTCCGGCAGAGTTTCGGGACACCTGGTTGTTTTTGGATGATCGGGTGAAAGATGCATTTGATTTGAAGAAGACAATACAGGAGGTAGTCTCTCTCCCACCATCACTTATTAGAAATTTGTTTTAGAGATCTTAATGAAATGACATTGTTGCAGGCAACGTATTTGGCAGAAGCTGTTGGTGCTGGAATGGGGAGTTCTTTGCAAGGATTTGTGGGCAAGGTGTTTCAGAGATGAAAGCTGATATGAGGATGGTCCTTGACATCTCAATTGACTAGGATCACAGTCGACATTACACTTTAATCAGTTATAAAAATCAGGTGATTTCGTCAGCTATAAAAACCTAGGATCTGAGTCGACATTGCAATGATAGTCCACTCCTGATCAAAGATCATTTGGTACAATCCATTAATCTTCCCGAGTATAGTTTTCATAGTTCATAACACTAATATTAGTTATATCCATCTTGTTTGCATGTGATTTTCATGAGAATCTTTTTCACTTGAAAATATTTGTGTTAAATCATCAGTTGCTTAAGCTTGAACATATGGTGTACCTGAATTTTATAACTTAGGATCTTCAATGTGAATTACGTTAATTTAGTCTTTGCGTAATGTGCAACTCTTGTATATTTAACCGACTCAAGAACTTTACACCCTTAAACCCTCTCGATCCTGCTTCTTCTAGGAATTTATCTGACAAATATACTCAACAACAGAGATTTTCTTATTTTCTGATTCTTAGATTACTGCTTCGTGTTCAATTTTGATTTGCTATACCGCGGAGATTGAGGTGTTCTCGGGCAAAGTCGGGACATAACCAGAAATTAAATTTGAATCATTTGTTCAAACCAGTCCCAGTCCCTGTAGCCAGTAGTTTTGGTTTAAATAGAAAGATTAAAAAATAAACACACTGGGAAACCTGATTATAGGTTAAGAGTTGTTACTCATGCTATGTGGGTACAATAAAACCATTGTGTCTCTCTTACGGGACAACTATAATTATGGGCTTTATTCGAGTATTTTTGGAAGGTATAATGTTAAAAAGGCTCTATTTTCTGACCATTAGAACGAATTCAATTAACTGGAAACAAAATACGAAGGATGGCAACGACGACAATCATCCATCCTAGAAATGAACACAGAAGAGGCAGGTTCGTTTATGAGATTTTGGTGACCTAAGGACAAATTTAAAAATTAGGCCTTTAAGAGTATTTTAAAAGTAGGCTTCTATTAATAAGTATTAAAAGCAATTTAGGATCTAACAACAAGTATTGAAAAAATAATAAATTTTAATAGTATGTACCTAATAATAAATATTGAAAAAAATTAGAGCCCAATAACAAGCATTGGAAAAAAAACTAGACCCTTACTAACAAATTAAAAAAATTACATTTTAAGAGTAAACCCCTAATAAGTATAAGAAAAAATTGGGCCCTAATAACAAGTATTGTAAAAAATTGAGTCCCTAATAACAAATATTGAAAAAATAAATTTTAAAGGTAAGCCTAGTAACAAATATTGAAAAAAATTAAGCTTAAAAAATAGGCATTAATGAATGCCGACTTTGTTAAAAAATGTTAGGCTTAAAAAATAGGTATAAAGTCAAAAATAGCTCATAACGTTTGACCTTTTGGTCACTTTAGCCCCTATTTTTTGTGCAGACCAACCGTAACATTTCATTTTTCGTTCAAATTCACCTCATGAATGAAAACTGTCAATCAACTAACGGTCAATACTCTTTAATGACATGACATATATATGACATGACTTGCTAACGTGACGATGCCACATGTATGAAGATGCTGACGTGATACTTTGTTGATATGATATCACATTTTTAAAAAAAATAATTATTTCTTATATTTATTTTTACATTAAATTTTAACCAATCAATGATATATAGTATTCAGAATTATTGGAGTAGGTAATTCTTTTTGCCAAATTCAGTGCTTCAGCGTATCAATCAAATGTGCTCTCAGTTCTTTTGGAGGGGAGAGGATAAGCCTGCTAAGGGAGCAAGGGTGAGTTGGTCTTTTACTTGCTATCCCAAGTCAGAGGGGGGATTACGCATAAAGGACCTCAGAACCTAGAACCAAGCATGTCTTATTTACCTCATACAAAAAATTTTGCTCAATGAGATTCGATCTGGGTTGCCTGACTACACGAGTATGTTATAAAGGACATCTCCCTATGGCATGTTACACTCAAGCAAAACTCTAGTTGAACTTGAAGATGTCTATTAAATTTGAGGGACAAGGCTAGCTCCAAACAGGGTCTAATGAGGGGCCTGTATGCGTCTGTTTCTCTTATTTGGCAGGAAATCAAAGTCAAGAAGGACAAGATGCCTTGGCAGAAGCTAGTTTGACATTCTGGCCATATCCCCCAAACTCGGCCATTGCTTGGATGGTAGTTTTGAACAGGCAGCCTACAAAGGATAAGCTGCTAGCTTATAGAATGCATATTGATGGATTGTGTAACTTGTGTGGTCTAAATTTTGAGACAAGGGATCACCTTTTCTTTCAGTGTGAGCTTCCTTGTAGAATCTGGGAATGTATTTTGCGAGACTGCCTGGTCCCTAGAGGTGTATTGGGGTGGAGTCCAGAACTGAATTGGGCGTGCAGGACATTTAGAGGTAAGATGCTGCAAGCTATGGTTTTTAAATTGGCTTGAAATGTGTATATCTACATTATTTGGAGGGAGCGCAACCGCAGACAACTCCGAAGAGGATAGTGCACGGTTATTGAGTTTGTGCAGCAAATCAGAAAGATTGTTCAGATGAAGTTTGGAGGGAAGCAAGTTAGCTCTGCTGGAATAGCTAATAACTCCATTTGCCAGATTTGGAATTTTAATGTATAGGTTTAATTATTTTTTCATATCTTTGTAAAGACTTTTGTAAAGCCTTTACTTGAGTTGTAATAGACGATACACATCTACCCTAAATTTTAAATAATTAAATGTTAACACATGGCATCATTTAATTAGTTTTAAATTAAAAACTTGAAATCACATTACAAAAGGGGTGGGATTTGAACCCTGGTCTAATGGTAAGGCGTTAACTTTTCATTCATGATATAATATACAACATTTCATATAAAGTAAAGACAGTGAATATGAGCTTGAAAAGTAGCGTAACGATGAACCTTAAAGATACTATTGTCATAGACCTTTCTGCTTCAACAAACCTTTCAATGGCGATGAACTTTGAACTCATCAACTTTTGCTTACATCAGTTACTTCCTACTTTTCAAACCCCCATTCACCCTTCGTACTCTTCGGTAACTATCAATTTTTTTATTCTTCTTTTTTTAAAGGAATTGTTTCTATTTGTGACCATACCCTATATTTTAATGTTTGGATTTTGAAATTTTGTTGAATTTGCGTGTAACCGAGATCGTCAATTTGTTTTATATATATATATATAAGTATAAATATTTACATAAAAAATTATTAATTTTGGTTTTCAAAATATGTTGGGAAAATCATGCGTTTTTTAGAGAAGAATTGAAAACGTAGGTCTTTAATTGTTTGTTTATTTTCTCACTGTTGCTTTTTTTGGTATTTTTTTACTAAATTAGATGATTCGAAAAGTTTAAATTATTTTGTAAAATAAAGTAAATAAGTTCACGAACATGGTATCGCATCACATGTTTTGAAATGATGAAAATCGGGAATACAATGGAAAATCCTACTGCTCTTACCGCTCCTATTTTTCCGCTCTCGCATGAGAATCCTGTCGGCCGCCCGTCAGAAAGTTTGCCGCAGGTGGTTGTTTCGAAACCGTTAGAGAGGTCAGCGTCACCAACGTTGGCCGAAGACCAGAACATGGCTAGTAAGAGTCGTGATTCGATTATTACCGACACGGCAATGGAGGGTTTCTCAATAGAGAAAGAAGCTATTTTGGGGGTTGGGGCTGTTGTAAAAGATCCCCCTATGATCGGGGCAGAGAACTAATGTGCTGAGGCTAGGATAAGCACTGTTGGTGGTCTGAATTCTGAGTCTAGTTCTTATGAAAGTAAGGTTGCTAGTAAGGGTGCAATGCTGAGTCATCGTGAGGAAAAGATTGTCATCTTGGAGGAAGATGTGATCATTGGTACTGCTTTGCCGATTCCTTCTTTTTGATTTTCTAATTGTGCTCACGATCAAATAGATAAAAACATGCGCAATACGATTATTGTCTGGCTTCTTGGGTGTACGATTGGATTTAAGACGTTGGAAACTAGAATTCCTGCGCTTTGGCAACCGAATGGATACATTCAGTTAGTGGATATTGATAATAACTATTTTTGGTTCGGTTTTCGGATGAGAAAGATTATTCGAAGGTGCTTACGGCTGGTCTGTGGACCATTTATGGTAGTTATCTGACAGAACAACCTTGGAATTGATCTTTCACAACTGCAAAGAAGCATCATTCTTATATAATTATTTCGGTATGACTGCCTGGTTTTCCTTATCGTTATTATACCAAGGCTACATTTTGATACATTACTACTGTTATCGGAAAGGTTGTGAAGATAGATTATAATACGCAAGTGAGGGATATGGGAAATTTGCATAGCTTGCGGTCATGGTTAATTTAAATAAACCGCTCTTGTCTAGTAAACAGATTGATGGTAGGGTCTAAAATTTAGAGTATGAGAGAATGCAACAAATTTGTTTTGCCTACGGGGTGTATGGCCATTCGAAAGATACTCGTTATATTCCTCCAATAAAAATACGTGGTGGTGCCTAGTAGCGTGGATAAGGCGAGTGATGGGGATTCTGGGAAGGTTAATAAGAAGAAAAAAGATGACTTGTATGGTTCATAGATGGTGGTGGAAAATCGTCGTTGAAGACCATCCTCAAAGAGTAACTCGGGTGTATTGGTAGAGAATAGTTCAGCTAGTAGTTCTCGGTTTATGACTTTAGTAACGGTTGAGGAACAATCACTGGGTACAAGGGCTGTGTCATCTGGCGTTAGTAGTGGTCGGGTGTCCTCTAGTGTCGAGGTGGGGGTTGGTTCAAGAATTGTTACTCAGAGTAACGTTACTAAAAATGCTATGTATAAAGCGTCTAATCCTGATAAGATGTCGAAGGCGACTGCCCAGTCCACCGATAGTGTGCGTGTGATTCCCGAGGTTGATGGTCAACCTACGGTTGTGGTGTCGCGGCAAACAAAGGTTTTTGGGGGTGTTCACCAAGCGGTTACGATAGTCGAGCAGGATGCTTCGGGGGGTTAGACTGTCGGATGTGAAGAATTTGAAGGTTCAGATAAGCAGAGCCAAGGTGATGAAAGAAATGCTCGCCTAAGTGTATTGACTCGGAAGGCCATTGCAAAGGGTCTTTATGCTCACCCGGCTCTTGAGGAATGGCCCATGAACACGGTATGGTTGCCTAGGGATAATGGTGGTGCGGTGAGTGAGCCACGGACAGGACCTGATATTACAGTGTCTTTAGACCAGAAACTAGGGCCATCAGTTGCTGTCTCAGTGCTACCCGATATTGCTATGGTATTGTCTAATAATGAGGTCGATGGGGTTCATGAGACGGTGGTCTCTGCGGATCAATGAGGTTTGGTGTTTGTTTTGTTTCATTATTTATAATGATTAAAATAATGTTTTAGAATTACCAGAGAGAGGTAAGTCTTCTATTTTGCATGTTTTTTAAGTCCTTCAAGCGTGAGCATCGGTCGAATTTGGTTGCTATTTTTAAGCCCGAATTAGTGGTGATGGTGCGGATAAGGTGGTGTCCAAGTTGGGTTAGGGAAATTCTTATAGAGTGAAGGCTCATGGGTTTAGCGATGGAGTCTGATTACTTTGGGATGATTTGGTTGAGGTAGAGATTATGCATATTTTGAATCAAATCATCAATGGGCGTATGCGAAAGATTAATATTGAGCCGTGGGTTCAATTTACAGCTATTTATGGTAGTCTTACGGTGTCTAAATGAAAGCATTTATGGTGTCAGCTTCAATTTTTGAACCCGGGGGATAATGTGCCTTGGGTGTTAGGGGAGACTTTAACGTCATCTTGTCTGCTGATGAGAGAGTTGGAGGTGTGGCTAGTCATGTTTGTGGGAGTTAGCATTTTGTAGATTTTTTTAGCTCTGAGCTTGTTGATTTGGGTTTTCGGGGACCTCTATTTATATAGAATAAGGGGGATTTACATCAACGGCTAGATAGGTGTCTTGGAAATTCTAAATGGGTCTCGTCTTTTTCGAATGGTTATGTGATGCACCTTGATCGCCTGTGTTCGAATCACCGTCCTCTCATTCTTCACTTCTCGGATGTGGCACAAGGTTCAACTAATAGACCTTTTAGGTTTATCAAAGCTTGGCAAGAACATCTGCAGTTTAAGGAGTTTTTACTGTTTGTTTAGAAAGGTGATAGATCTCTCGCGAATAATATTTCTGCATTCCAATCAGATGTGGGTACTTGGAATACTACAGTTTTTGGTCACATAGGTCAAAAGAAGAAAAGATTACTTGCTCGATTGCGTGGTATTAATACAGCTTTGATCCGTGGGCATTCTGATTTTCTTGCAAATCTTGCGTGCCAGTTGAGAGTTGAGCTTGATGAAGTCCTAGCGCATGAAGAAAACTTTTGGCTAGAAAAGGTATGTGTTAAGTGGTGTTTGGAGGGTGAGAAAAACACTAAGTTCTATCATGCTTTGGTCCTTGCACGTAAGTGAGCTCGTACTATTTCGACATTGAAAACGGAGGATGGTACTTGGGTTTCGGATCAATAGGCTCTCACAAACATGGCTTTGGCCTTTTACAAGTCTTTTGTTTACTAGTTCTCGATCGGGGAGGGTTTGGCTGGTGTTGGTGGCATGTTTCTATAGATTGCGAGTTGAGAGTTGATCCGGTTAGGCGTACAGGTTACTCATAAGGAAATCTATACAACTTTGTTTAATATGGGACCGTCTAAAGCTCCCGGTGTTGATGGGCTTCAAGCTATTTTTTTCAGCATATCTGGGACATTATTGGGGACTCTATATGTTCTTTCCTTTGTGAGGTGTTTGAGAGTGAAGAGGTTCATGAGCTTATTAATCGGACTTTGTTGGTGCTTTTTTCTGAAAGTTACATTGTCAGAGAGTATTAGTCAATTTCGTCCTATTAGCCTTTGTACGATTGTCTACAAGATCTTCACGAAGATTATCTTCAACAGGCCAAAACCTTTTTTGCCTATCTGGGTATCTGAAAACTAGACTAGCTTTGTGCCAGGTCAATCTATTAAGGACAACATTATTATTACACAGGATGTTATTCACTCTATGTAGAGGAAATATGGTGCGAAGGGTTGGATGGTAATTAAAATTGACCTAGAGAATGCCTCCATAGGCTTGAGTAGGATTTCATTGAGGAGATGCTAATTGATATTGGGATCTCGGATATACTGCATCGTCTTATCATGAGCTGTGTCTTTTTAGTTTCGACGCAGGTCCTTTGAAACAGGTCAATGTCTGAGCCTTTTTGTCATTCTCGGGGTATTCGACAAGGGACCCTTTGTTGCCTTATCTGTTTGTGTTGTGCATGGAGAGATTGGCTCAGTCTATTCAGGTGGCGATTACTGCTGGTAGTTGGAAACCATTTTGTACTTTGAGGACGGTACCAACTATATCCTATTTATTCTTTGTAGATAACATAATTCTTTTTACTGAGGCGTCTATTGAGCAGATGTGGGTGATTCGAACTATCTTGAATAATTTTTGTATGATTTCTAGGCATAAGGTGAGCTGCACTAAAACTAATATTCTCTTCTCCCGTAATATGTCTAAGGACTTGCGTAATGCGATCAATTCGGCGTTTGACTTTACTGAAGTGTCTGACCTTGGTAAGTATTTAGGGTACCTTTGCTTCATCATGTTGGGATGATCAATCAATACCGAAAGTGGCCAAGAGGGAGTGAATTGGCAATTTAAAATTTTGGGAAGCAAATAGAAAGAGATAGACAATGGGACACAAAGATTTATAGTGGTTCAACCTTTTAACAAGGTCTACATCCACTACCTTAGCTTCCTACTAAGGATTTCAACCAATTCACTATAGAATTCTTCCCTTTTTAGGCTAAGGAGGCAACCGTTACAATCGATCAAAGTTTTCTACCCAAAGCTTGATCAAGAATCACTCTTTTACAAGAAAGAAGAATGGCAAATGAATAATGTCCTTACAAGGTAAATATTTGCCCAAAATATAAGAACACCCAACCCCAAACTTGAAATAAAATATTACAATGAAATATACAAGTTGGGTACAAGAATTTGACTTTAAGAGCTCAAAGGGTTGGATTTTGCTTGGATGCTTAAATGTTGATCAATGTAGGTTCATTAGTTGTTGCTACTGCTTTTGAGACTTGTATTTATACCCTCTCATTGAATTCTAATCGTTTGGGTGGTTGAGGAATTGAGTATAGCCGTTGGGGACCATTTCTCCCGCAATAAATGTTGTTTGGTCAGCTACCGTACCGGTACGCGAAGGCCCGTATCGATACTTGTTATAAGAAAAATATAGCCATTGTACATAGCGTATTGATACGCGAAGAGGCGTATCGAAACGGTCATAGAGTAAAACTGAGGGCGTATCGAAACGACAAAGGCCATATCGGTACGAGTTTTGCTCACTGGAATCTGAGTTGAAAAATTGCATTGGTATGCCTAAGGGCGTATCGATACGAGTAACTGAATATTTAAAAGTTCGTTGATTCCAATGCTGACAAGGAAACAGTCAAAAATAATAAATGCAAAGATCTTGTCAAACCGTATCGATACGGGTAGTGCCGTATCGGTACGATTAAAAAATTCCTTAAACCCAGATTTCATATCGTATCAAAACAGTATAACCTGTATCGAAACACTTTAGAAAATCATTTGCCCAGATGAATGTCGTATCGAGACGGGTGAATCTGTATTGATACACATAGCTTAAAGTGTAGGCCAATTTGAAGACCGTATCGAAACGGTCAAGGCCGTATCGAAACGCTGTGCAAAAATCAAATTACAGTAGCTAAAATTCGTATCGAAACACCCAGGGGTGTATCGATTCGCCTGGGCGTATTTGTGTATTTTGGCTTAAAAACACTTAGAAAATCTTTGGGTTTAAGTTTTCAACTTTGGAAAACTTTTCTTTGTCATTTTGTGAGACTTTTAAGTACTTAAAATTTTATATTCTTTTACAATTTAGTCTTTAAACAATTTGTTATATCAAAATCAAATATAGGTTTTACACATCAGCAGGTCACGACTGCATCCTATGATTATTTATGATTATTTGCTTCAGGCGGTTAGGAAAAAGCTTAGTGGGTGGAAAACACATAATCTTTCTCTTGCTGGCCGAACTACTTTAGCTAAGGCTGTACTTGCGGCAATCCTGACGTATACGTTGCAAAATGTAGTTCTTCCAAAAAAAAACCCTATAGTGAACTGGAGCGACTAATCCAAATATTTGTTTGGGGTGTAACATCTGATCGTCAAGGTATTCATCTTGTCAAATGGGACACCATTTGTCAACCCCCAAGCAATGGTGGTTTTGGTTTCAAGAAGTTTGAGGTGCAAAACGAAGCTTTTCTTATAAAGTTAGCCTTCAATTTACTTAAGTGTAAGGACGAGCATTGGGTTCAGTTTCTTCGTGCGAAATACAAATGTTCGGATGGAATCCCCATGGCACTTCGCAGTTGAAATTGTTCCCGCCTTTGGAAAGGTCTGAGTGTAGTTTGGGATGATGTGAGATAGAGTATTAATTGGAACCTTGGAAATGGACGAGAGGTTGATTTCTGATTCAACCCTTGGATTGGTGATCTCGATCCCCTTAGTGAGCATATTTCAGTTTCAGGTCTGTCAGGTATTGGGAATGTGAGTTTTTCGCACATGATCACTTTCTTTGGCGATTAGAACTGGCCTTTATTCCAGAGGTTGTTACCGATGGATGTGTTATTGTGGATCGCAGCTGTTAAACCTCTTTTGCCAGAGTTTGAGAGTATATGGTAGGTTAGAAACATACGGTGACAAGTAAGTTTACCATAAAATCTGCATATGAACTTCGGATAGGGAATACAGTGGGTGTGCTAAATGGTGTTTGGCGTGTTATTCATAAGTTTTAGGGTCCCCGAAGTATTCCAATTTTCCTTTGGCTTGCTTGTAGCGAGAGGTTGATGACTAATGAGGAACTGGTGTTTCGTCACTTTACCTATGATGATTGGTTTTCTTCTATGTCAAGGTGAATCAGAGTCTGCGTCTCACGTTTTAAGATTTTGTCCTTCAACAATTTCAACATGGTCATCTTTGGTGAAGTCGGAACGGTGGACTAGATTTTTCTCTATGGAGATTAAAGATTGGATTGGGGTGAACTTGTCTCGGCCTGAGTACTTTGCGAGGGAGCCACGGGACTGTGACATTTTGTTTAGGGCCATTGTTTGGAAATTATGGCTTGCTAGGAACTCGATGGTCTTCGATTCACCAATGGATGGTTGGGTCTCGATTCTTGAGTGCAGTTGGAAACTCTAGGCCTCGGTTATGGCTGCTTTAAAGTTAACGAAGGGATTTGGTCCTAATGGTGGTGCTAGTCTGGGCTTGGTCCCCACCGAAAGTTGGTTGGATCAAATTAAATACGGACGACGCAAGGCAGACGATCGATAGATTGGCTTCTTTTGGAGGTGTTCTGCGTGACCATGAAGGGTCTTGGCGCAGGGGTTTCGCCAAGTTCGTTGGTGTTTGTTCATTTATGGAAGCGGAGTTATGGGGTGCTTATAGTGGCCTTAATTATGCTTGGGAGTTAAGGTATTGTAGCATAATATTAGAAGTGGATAGCATGGATGTCTTTAATGTGCTGAAGTTGGATGGTGTTCCATTTGGTTCGTCTTCGCTTGTGATACATTTGAATGAGTTGAAGTGGCGGTCATGGACTGTTCGCTTAAATCATACGCACCACGAGGGTAATAAAGTAGCTGATGCACTTGCTAAGCTTGCCACGAATGATAGTCTGCAAGTTTTTCGATTTGATGCCCCACCTCTTGAGATTGCGGATTTATTGCAGGATGACTTCGGTATGGGTCTTGAGACGTGATTGTTGGGGTCTGGTTTATCTGATGTAATTTTAGGTGACGAGTTTTCTCGCCTGACTTTTTTTAATTATTACCATGTGTACTCTTTTTTCTCCATCTAGATTTAGGGAGGTTTTTTAATGAGGCGCATGATAATAATATTTTCTCATTTCACCGAGAAAAAGAAATGATGAAAATGAAATTTTAAACAAGTAATAAAAGAATCCATAACTTTATATATTAATGATCATGGGCGGAGTCACATTGATCATTGGGGTGTCGGTTGACACTCCAATTTTTTTTGGAAATTATATTTTTCTATATAATTTGAATATAAAATATATATATATATATAATTGACACCTCATTACAAATAAAATGACACCCTTTTATAAATAATTTAATTCCTCTTAAATACCGTTCAAAAAAATAACACCCCTTAAATAAATTTCTGGCTCTGCCCTGTTAATGATTTAACGTAAAATTAAATTAATTAGAAAATATATATTTTAAATGATAATAAATATTATTATTTTTATAAATGCTTTATATTTTTAAATAATCTATAAATAAGATAGTTTAAAAAATTATTGAAAGATAAAATAGAAAATGAATAGAAATTTATATATAAATATTTTATCACTCAGATGGAGCTATTAAGGTGTTGGGAGTTAAAGTCGTCTCGGACATTTTCGGGGTCCTAGACGAAAAATTAAAAAATGAGCCTTATAGAACGAAAATATATTTCATTATTTGAACAATTAATTTAATATTTTATTAATAAATCATAGACACATAATTAAAATTTATCAAACATATCGTTTTCATTGTTTTGTTAAGAAAACATCATAAATATAACTAAAAAAAATAAGGGGCAACCACAAACTTACTAAATTGTCATTTGAAAATATGTAAAGTTATAGAGATAGAAGGTGGGGGGCCTGAGTGGTCGCTTATGTTGCTCCCCTTGTCAGATTCCACTGTTGGGAGGGGCTGAGATCCCTTTTAAAATTTTTAGAATGGCATTTTAAATATTTTAATTTAAATATTCGTTAAATAAATCATTTGTCTCTCCATATTTTTAAATTTAAATACTTAATAAATTATTGTTCTTTTGATGTAAAGTGTATTAATAAGGGGTGGAATATAGGTGGAGTTTTTAGGACGTGAGCCTCTACCAGTTTTTTTTTTCTAATGATAATAGAATATTTCTTAAAAATAAAAATAGTTTTAAAATCCTTTGAATCTTTTTAAAATCTTATTACGGCGCCCTCAAATTTTTTAATCTCATTATGATCCCTTTATAAATTTTTAATTTCTCCCCTAGTTTTAACCTCTCTCACTATTTAATTTTAACTTCATCCACGACTACATCTACGATCATTTATCAAATAAATTCCTACAAAATAATTTACATAAATACTATCTTCCACTTAAAACAACAGAATCTTTATCTAAGCAATAGAAACAGTGGACCAGACACGAACAAATATTCCTTCCTTACAAAAGAACGACGATTTCATTAAGAAAAACCCTAAACTGGATTTAAGTAAATAAGTTTTGAAAATGATAGTTTTAACCTAAAACTATAAATTACTCTATTCGCTTATTGGGTATGTAATTAAATTTTACAGATAAGTATATTGATTATTTAAAAGTGCTCTAAATTTGCAATTTATATATCATAATATATTAAAACTTTTGAATATCATTTACATTAAAACATCAATTCCTTTTTAATATTATATCTAAAATGTAGGTTTTAACCCTTTTTTAACCACATTTTTGAGGTTCAATATCTAAAATGATTCTTTTACTTTAGTAAAACTTTTATTTTGACCCTTTTATTATTTTTTTAACTTTCATTTCATCTATCACATTAGCTTTTGACTTTCTCTTTATTTTTTCACATGGCTCAATTAGGTTCTGCCATATGTATAAGTTTAAAAAAATATCAAAATTAGTAAAATATTTGAATAATATCATAAATCATGTAAAAATCCAGAAAACTTATAAAAAAATCAAAATTATGTGTTTGAATTCAATATATATTTTTAAATCATAATTATGCCTAATTTATTCTAAAAATAAAAAATAAAAAATATTAAAATTAAAATATAAAAAACTCATCATTTTTATTACTTTTTCTAAAAACAGATTTTATTTGTATTTTATAATTTTATTTGAATTTTTATTTCTTTTTAAAATTTTCAATATTTTTTATGTTTCTTATTATAGTGGTAAAAAAATCTGATTGGTTCACATCAAACTCTTTTAACCGAAATAATCAAAGAGCTAACATGAGAACGAAATGGAAATTGAAAGGAACAAAATTGATTAAAAATAGAACAAAGAATTAAAGTGAGAATTTCATTATAGTACAGGGACTATTTTATTTATTAAGCCAAATAGTTTATTATATTCAAGTTACTGATTACATTTGGAACCGCGCTAATTTTTAATTTCCAAAATAATAATAACAATAATAATAATAATAATAACAACAACAGGGAAAACTACACATTTAATATCTCAATTATGCTCGCATTATAGTTTTGGTACTTCAACTATTATTTTTGGTAAAATAATATCTAACGCTACGTTTTTGCTTTTTTAGTACCCCATCCGTTAAAAACTAACGGAAATAATGTCGTAGCTTGGTATAATCGCAGTTTTAGTCCAAAATATTTATATATTATCAATTTAGTCCAAAATCTATCATTTTAAAATATCATCTTAATTTTGCAAAGCTTCGATCCCTTTTTGTCTCGTCCCTTTTCCACCCGTCGTATTCTCTACGGTATCCCGATCGTGGAGTTTGGGTCCCCCAATGGACCCCACATTAAACCCCCATTAATCTTAAAATTTTGATTGTCCCTAGCGTGTTTTTTAAACCCAGAACCAAAAAAAATGTTTGACCGAAAGAAAAAGAAAATTGAAGAATTTACAATTTTGATTCAATAATTAAAATAATGTTTAAATTGATAGAATTTTAGATTAAATTGGTAGATTGTATAAATTTTTGGACTAAAACTATTATTAACCCAAATCACATCACAATTTGAGGCTGATATACCAAAAACTTTGTCAAAAATAATAGTTGAGGTATCAAATTAGTAACATGGACATAATTAAAGTACTAAATATGTAGTTTTTTCTAATAATAATAATAGATTAAGAAAAATCATTGACGGTTGACCAATCCGCATCGTTTAGACCGTCGTGAACCTCGTGGCCTTTAAAAACTGTAAAACAGAAAAAGCCTACTAAAAGAGAAAAAACGTGCAAGAAAACCCGGCTTCTTCTCGGCTTTATTAGTTGGGGGGGGGGGGGGGTAACGTAGTTGTCTTCGCATGAATTCTGAGTGACTTTTAAGCTTGACTGACTCGACTCATCTCACCGCTGGAACCCCGCCCTTCCATTAACGGAAGGTGAGGTCGAGAGTTAAGAGACAGCTTCATCTCTTGCTCATTGATTATTCATATTCGCCAGAATCTTATCCTTCCACCGTCGGTAGGATTTGAAACTGAAGAAAAATATAATTATTTGAGCATAAATAGCGGTCACTCTCATGCTTCCTCCCACTATTACTCCGCCGGCGATTGGCGGGAGGGGGTACTGTTTAAAGGGGTCTTTAGTTGTTGGATGTGAAGAAGCTCAGAATTAGAGTTCTTACTTCCCAGAAATGAGCTGCAAACCGCTTAGTTTTTATAGGTCCTACTTAGGGTCTAAAACGATGTCGTTTGTGCGGCGGAGGAAGGTACCCTATTCATCAAAACCGCGAATCTCCGATCCCAGCTCCGAAAAAGAAGATGACAAGAAAAACCAATCCAAGAGCTCCCAAAGACGGAGTTATAGCTCTAAAAATTGGTCGTGTTGGGACAATTGTTGTTGGTTCATTGGTGTCATATGTTCGGTGTGGTGGTTCTTGCTGTTCTTATACAACGCAACTCCCGATTCAATCCCACAATACGTGGCGATGGCGATAACGGGGCCATTGCCGGACCCGCCCGGTGTCAAGCTGAGGAAAGAGGGCTTGACGGCGAATCACCCTGTGGTGCTCGTGCCTGGGATTGTAACTGGTGGGCTCGAGCTTTGGGAAGGGCGCCAGTGTGCTGAAGGGTTGCTTGGGAAACGCCTTTGGGGTGGCTCGTTTGGAGAATTTTATAAAAGGTGCGTTTTTTCTTCTTTTTAATTCTGGGTTTTGCCTTTCTCACCAGCCATGCATGTCAGGAAAGTGTTTTTTTCTTTCATTTGTTTGTATATTTATAATGAATTAGCTTCTCGACCTTCGTTTTTATTGTTTTTTTAATGATAAAATGAGAACATTTTGATTGTTGCAAATGCTTCTTCCTTTTCATTCATGTTTGTTTATGGAGCAGTAGAAAGGTAACTTTGGCTACTCTTGCTGCAACTTGTTCTCTGTCTTGTGAGTGGCAGTGTGGATTAAAACTTGTGGCTGTACTCTGTTGGATCATATGTTTACTCTGTTCTGTAATAATTGAAGCTTTCCACAAGGGTTGAGAACATAGGCCCCTCTTGATTTGTTCTGCCAATTCGGATTTTTCTTTGGTTTAGGCTGTCATTGCACTTTGTAACGATTGGATCGCCTCTCGATTTGAAGTCCAACCTGCCATCCAAATGAGTGATGTATACACCTTGTTGCACTTTAACTTTTGAAGTAATGACATACTAAGAAGATTATAGTCATTGCTAATCTTTTGCATATGGTTGAAACATTGAGTTTTACCTTTTAGATTGTTTTTGGTTACAAAATGGAACCGTCCTTTCTTAGAATGGAAAATTTTGTGTTTATCTTCTAATTAACTGAATAAAAGTTAAGTTGTCCATGACATGAAGTTTACAAAAGTTTATACTCCAACTGTTCTCTCAATTTCGTTGCAGACCATTATGCTGGCTCGAACACACATCACTCGATAATGAAACTGGATTGGACCCTCCTGGTATAAGGGTCAGGCCTGTATCTGGACTTGTGGCAGCTGATTATTTTGCAAGAGGTTATTTTGTTTGGGCTGTCATAATTGCTAATTTGGCTCGTATTGGCTATGAGGAAAAATCATTGCATATGGTAGCTTATGATTGGAGGTTATCTTTTCAGAACACGGAGGTATGCCCTTATTTTGAAATTTCAGACTCCTCTCGAATTGATTCAACCAAATAAACTTGTGCTTATTCACATACATATATTTCGAATTCTTACATTTAGTTATTCTTTGTTGCTTACAGTTTTAAATTAGCATCATGTTTACAAGTCCCTGAGATTATCTTATTGGTATTAGTCTATTTGAATAAATCAGGTCAGGGACCAATCTTTAAGCAGAATAAAAAGTAACATTGAACTCTTGGTAGCTACACATGGTGGGAAAAAGGTAGTAGTTGTTCCGCATTCAATGGGAGTTCAGTACTTTCTGCACTTCATGAAATGGGTTGAAGCACCAGCTCCTATGGGTGGTGGAGGTGGATCAGATTGGTGTGCAAAGCACATAAAGGCAGTAATGAACGTCGGGGCGCCTTTTTTAGGTAGTCCAAAATCGATCGCACTGCATTTTTCTATTGAAGTCAGGGATATAGCAAATCTCAGGTACTTTTCTTTTTCGTGGACAAAAACTTGTTTCTTCTTGCCTTGGTGTGAGAATTGTCATATTTTTACTGCAGTTAGTGTTAACCAAAAGGCGCAAAATTATGATGCTTAAGATGACATTATGCTTTCCTAGAATTTCTGTTCTATAAATAAAAATTTTCCCTCACGTCACTATAGATCATGAGATGCAAATATGTCTTTGTGAGAAAGAGCTAACTTTTCTAATGCTATTTTTTGGCATCGATGTTACTGAAATAATGTTGTTTCAATCCTTAATTCAGTAATAAATCTGGCCTACAAAAGGCTTCTATGGTGATAGTGAAATGATTTTATTTCTAGAGTAAACAAAGTAAAAGATTCAATCAGTTTGTAGGAAGACATAAAGCTAAAAAATGCCTCTAACGTTTGACTGAATAGTCATTTTGGCCTCTATTGTTTTTTGAACCAATATAACCCCAACGTTTCATTTTGGGTCAAAATGGCCCCTCTGCGGATGAAAACTGTTAGTTCACCAACAGTAAATGACTTGAAATGCCATGACAAACCTACATGACAGTGCATACGGACATGACATCGCCATATAGACAAAGACTTGAAAGAATATCACATCAGTCAAAAAATAATTTTATAAAATATAAAAATATTTTTTATGCTGACATGTCATTCTATCAAGTCATTTCAAGCATTTTATCGTTAGTTAACTAACAGTTTTCATCCGTAGAGGGGTCATTTTGACCCAAAATGAAACATTGGGAGTTAAATTGGTTCAAAAAAAGAATAGAGGCAAAAAATGACTATTTAATCAAACATTAAGGGTATTTTTTGACATTATGCCTTGTAGGAATCATTATAATTTGCAATATTAATCAATTTCTAAAACAATTTAATACGAGTCAGTTTCGGTTGTACATTCTGTTATAAACATTAGGAAGTTTTAATTTCTTCATAATTATATGATTATCAAAATTGGTGCACTCATGTTATCAATTGAGTCTTTGGACATTTAACTATCAACATGTTTGCCCTCATTCTTGGTGAGCCGAAAATAGTTTTTCAGACATGGTGAATTACATTTTTACTTTGTTGAAATATTCATTGTTCTAATAGGGCTCAAGCACCAGGTTTTCTGGACAAAGATGTATTTGGTCTTCAAACTTTTAAGCATTTAATGCGGATGTTTCGAACTTGGGATGCCACCTTTTCAATGGTACCCAAAGGTGGGGAAACAATCTGGGGTGGTCTTGATTGGTCACCTGAAATGGATAGGTTTGATGTTAGTGTGAAAAAGGGGAAGGACAATAGCACTCATAATACAGGTCAAAACACAAAGAGCAATGTGTGTAATACGAAAGGTGTGAATTATGGGAGACTTATTTCATTCGGGAAAGAGTGGGCTGAGACACATTCTTCCAAATTTGAGATGGCTGATTTCAAGGTAATGTCCAAGTTATTATTAAGTTACCTTACGAAGTGAAAGTAGATGGATAATCTCTCTCTCTAACAATGGTCATTTACCCCGATTTCCATTAATCACATCTTTATGATCATGTAACCAAAAGGGAAAAAATATTTGCTGAACTTTCACTTGCATGTCAGATGCATGCATGCCAAATGGAAGATTTTATACATTAGTTTCCACAGGATGACCATTATAAATTGTGCTATTTGGTTTGCATTCTAGGAGATAATTGGTTAGTCTGAATTTGGAGTTCATATCTGATAATTGTTGGTCAGCAGAATGTTGCAAAGGGTGACAATGTTGCCAACTCAAGCAACTGTGACATATGGTTAGAATATCATGAAATGGGCAATAAAGCTATCAAAGCAGTTGAGGATCACAAAGTTTACACCGCTGGATCGATTTTGGATCTGCTTCATTATGTTGCCCCCAAGTTGCTGGCACGGGGAGCTTCTCATTTTTCGTATGGGATAGCAGATAATTTGGATGATCCAAAGTACAAACATTACCAATATTGGTCCAACCCCTTAGAAACAAAGTGAGTTTCTTCAACTTCTCGGTTATTCTAAGTGGATTTTGATATTTTCTTTGAGGTGTAGTAATTATCTTTTCTAGTAATCCGGATTAAATCTAAATTGTTTTCTTGACAAATGCCGGATGATTTTTCAGGCTACCCAATGCTCCAGACATGGAAATATACTCACTGTATGGAGTTGGACTTTCCACCGAAAGAGGTTATATCTATAAAGTAGCTACTCCCAGCGATTGTCATATTCCGTTTCAGATAGACACCTCGGTAGATGGTGATAGTGAAGATTCATGCCTAAAAGGTGGTGTTTTCTCTGGTGATGGAGACGAAACCGTCCCTGTTATAAGTGCAGGTTTCATGGGTGCAAAAGGTTGGCGGGGTAAAACCAGGTTCAATCCTTCAGGAATTCGTACTTACATACGGGAGTACAATCATTCCCCTCCGGCTAATCTTCTAGAAGGTCGAGGCACCCAAAGCGGTTCTCATGTTGATTTGTTGGGGAATTTTTCCCTGATCGAGGATGTTCTCCGAGTCGCAGCGGGGGCTTCTGGAGAAGACCTTGGTGGAGATCGTGTTTATACGGATATATTCAAATGGTCTGAAAGGATCAACTTACAGCTCTAGATTCTGAACTCAGGAAGTAAGCACTCAAAGACTAAAGCTGAATCCGTAGATTGATTGAAATATCTTCTCCTACTTAATATTCATGCACTGCATTGAAATAAAATTGGAGATTAGAAAACAGATATACATCAAGTAATCAGTTCTATTGGGGTTTGGGATAACAAATTAATCTGCTGCACTAATATATTCTTCTGCATTATCATTCGGAGAATAGGTTCGATTAAGCAAAAACATGATTATCTCTCATATTGAGTATCTCTTCGATTGTTGCTTATCTGTTTTATGATATGTTTTTAAGTCATGATAGCCTTTTTGCACTCAGTTCTTTCAGTGATGGCAATGATCATTTTTTGACTTATCCTTGGGGTTTACTTGATGAACTATCCATTGTTGTTGGTGGTGGTCGTCTTCGTCGGCATTCGGTATGTTGATTAAGTTGAAGAAAATAGGATCTGAGGTGCTCACAAATGTTGTATCATCCCTTCTGTTGTATAATCAGAAGAGCACCGAATTATGGCGTATGAAAATGGCATCCCATGTGCCAAGGCTCCTTTCAATGCTAGGGGCACTCTTTTTGAAACAATCAGTCTCTTTCTCTATGCTTGCACATTAGTTATTTTTCTTAAAATGTCCATATATGACATGTATTCATATACAAATATGAGTATAATATATTTTTGAAAATATCCAACAGGATGGCACATGTATTGCTTACGACAAATGGAAATTAAATTCCAATACTTTAGTAAAAAGTATAAAAAAACGAACAAACATTAGTATAATATTTGTTCAAACAATGGATTTTTTTTTTCTGTTCTGAAATTTGGTGAAGAAAACATTTTGCAATATTGGAACTTAAAGCTTACATAAATCCAACTGCTACCTTTCTATACAAGTAATATTCATAACAACTTCAAAGCTCCAACTATGAACACAATGACTAAAAAAGGGAAATTACTCAAACTTGCAAGGAGCTTCATGAAAGTGAACCATGTTACAAAATATACTGCTCCAACAATATACTTAATATCGACTAACAAATAATAAATAGTAATAAAAAATATAACTATTTCACTCATATTAATATAATCACGTTGATGGGCGTTCACTTAAGGTAAATACAATCTTTCAAATTTTGTACGCTCGAAATAAAGAAGTGAAACTATCATAACCTTTTAAAATTTAAGAGTGAAATTAAAAATTCAATAAAATATTGATTTTATTATTGTACTTTAAGTAAATAGAGATTTTTTTTTAAATGTCATGGGTTATTTTTTGACTGGTTCAAAAGGTTCACGTCAGTTTCTGTAATGAAAGTGGGTAAAGTGGTTGACGACGAGATAATTCATGTATTAAATTGAGAATGAAAAAAACCTAAATACATAACATTGAGGAATTGAGTATAGTTCATGTACCAAATTAACATTTAATCATTTTGTTGAGATATTTGATTTTGATATAACTTAAAAAAAATATTTTTGGACTTAAACAAATATGTAAAAATATTTCAAAAGTCTATAAACTTGAAAAATACGTTTGAAATGTTTTCAAAGGGTTTTTGACATGTTTTAAATGATTTTAAAGAGCCAACGTGTCAAAAACAGCCCTGAGTACTGGTACAGTTTGACCCGTACCGATACCCAGAGGTGTCCGTACCGGTATAGTTTTCCATGTACTGATACGCCCTTTGTCCCCGTGTTTTGATAAATTCTAGTAGCTAAATTGAGTACCGATATCACTTTAGTCGTACCTACATGAAAGGCTCTATACCGATACCCAATATCGCGTACCGATACCCATGTGTATTTATTTCCCAACAACTCTTTTTTCTTTGAGGTAGGAACCGATACCCAAGCCCATGTATCGATACACCATGCTCCAGAAGTACATTAAATGCTGGAAATAAAGTCCTTAACAGCTCCAAATCAACCCTAACACTAGTAACGACCACAAACTCCTTAGAGGGTTTAAAAGACTCAATCAACCCCAATGACTCCAAATCAATCCCAACGGCTAGTAACGACCACAAATTGGTACGGTTTTTCGTGTATCAATACGTTCTTTTGTCCCCGTGTTTTGACAAATTCTAATAGTCAAATTGAGTACTGGTATCCATGTGTATTTATTGCTCAACGTCTCTTTCTTCTTTGAGGCAGGTACAGATACTCAAGCCTGTGTATTGATACGTCTTGCTATAAAAGTGTATTAAATGCTATAAATAAAATCATCGACGGTTCCAAATCAACCCCAACGGCTAGTAATGGCCACAAACTCCTTAGAGGGTTTAAAAGACTCAATCAAGCAGCCATGCAACGATAAGAAACCAACTACCAACATTTATGTATAGAGAAATTTGTATTTGAGCTTAAAAGTCTTATTTTTCATTAGAAAACACTTGTGAACCTCAATTGTCAATATTGCTTAAGTGTCTAAGATTGGGTGAGAGCTTAATTGTGCAAACTTATTTGCCATGTGAGGTTTTATTTAGTTTGCTAAATTTGTTTCTTCTTAAAAAGAGAGTGTTTCAAGATTTTGAGGTATAAGTCTTGGTTGTAAGGATTATCTCCTTGAACTTGGGAAAAATGAAAGCAAATCTAGTGGATTTGAGAAAATCCTTAATGTGGATAGCTAAGGTAGTGGATGTAGACTCGGTTGAGTAGTCGAATCACTATAAATCTTCATGTCCCAATTTTTATTACTTAGATATTCATCCACCAAAGCAAAAATCCAATTCACCCCCTCTTGGCTATCTCAGTTGATCATTTGGGCCTCCCAACAATTGGTATTAAACCTTAATCTCTATATTGAAATTAACATTCTAGAGTCGATCCTTGAAGTGCTAAACCATTCTACATCAACCGAAGATCATCGCGCAATCCATCGACAAGCCTCCTTACTTCAACGATGCCAACTACTCTTATTAGAAGAATAGGATGATGTTTTTTTGTGAAGGCCAAAGACTTTGATTGTCCATTCGTTCTACAAGGAAGCAAGACAAAATAGAGTGTGGAAGATCGCAAGAAGATGGAGCTCAATGCAAAGTCCTTGCACATTCTCTTTTGTGCACTTGGTCCGGAAGAATATTCAAAAGTTTTTTCTTGTGAAAATGACAAGGAAGTATGGGACAAACTTGAAGTCACATATAAAGGTACAAATGAGGTGAAAGAAACCAAGATTGGACTTCTCAACCTCAACTATAAAAACTTCAAGATAGACCCAAAAGAAAACATCAAAGCTATGTTCGATCAGTTCTCCACCATAGTCAACGAGCTTAAAGGATTTGAAGAGATGATTCTGGAGGATAAGCTTGTGAGGAAGTTGATTTATTCACTTCTCGATTCATGGGTTCCAAGAAAATTACAATCATTGAAGCAAAGAACTTGAAGGAGCTCAAGCTTGATGAGCTTATGGGATCTTTGCTAACCTATGAGATGATGATGTCAAAGAGGAAGAAGAAGATAGAAGAGCAAGGCATTGAACTAAATGTTGCTCTTAAATCCTCTTTAAGAATTCAAGAAGAAGGGAGTGAAGATGGAGAAGAATAGATGGTCAAACTCTTCAAAAAGTTCACCCGATTCATGAAGCAACAAAAGGAAGAATCAAGACATGAATCGAGAATGAAGAGAAATGATCTCATTATATGCTTCAAGTGCAAGAAGCTAGGGCACACCAAGTATGATTGCCCTCGTTTCAAGAATAAGGGATCAAGCCATAAGAAGAAGACATTTGTGGCTACATGGAGTAATGAGGAAAACTCCACCAATGATGATGAAGTAGTCAACCTATGTCTCATGGTCATCCAAGATGAAGAGGTAACTTCTAACGCATCAAATTTAAATTTTTATACTTTTGATGAGTTATAAGAGGCCTACGATGATTTAATTTTGGAGTTTAAAGCTTCATTTTTGAAAAAAAAGAAATTAATTTTAAAATTAAAAATAAAAAACGAATTGTTTTCCAAAATTAATTTAGAACTTGAAAGCATGCTTGATCAAATGCAAGTTATTTTTAAAGATTTTGAAGTAAAAATTTCAAACTTGCAAAAGTTGCTTTCTAAAGTTCAAGAAGGTCATGAAAAGGAGTTAGATGATCTTAAAAATGAAAAAAGTTTTGATTTACAAAATCTTAAAAGATAAAATGGAGAATGCTCTATAAATAATTTTGTAAAATCAAACTTTTACCAAAGACAATCTAGTTCTCCTAGATTTTTCAAAGGCAAAATGGTTAAGGACATTTGGGTCCCTAAGGATCAATCTGTTTAAACAAAAAGGAAGACATTGAAAAATGGATTTCTATGGGGACTAATGCCATTGGATCCAAAGCAATTTGGATACTAAAATTTACTTGATTGTATACTTGTAGGTGTGCTTGAGCCATTGATGATCAAAGTTAAATTTTTGGAAGCTCATGACACACAAAGGAGGAATGACACTTGAAGAAGGAAAGCTCAACATCCTACCTTGGTTCAAGTGGTACATTTATTTTCATACAATTTGCTTGATCATGTATTCCATATCTTTTTTTTCATGTTGATCAAAGCATGTTTGTATGACTCCATTTTGTGCATAATTGCATATAGTTAGGGGAGTCTTAATTGCATGAGTTATATATTTTTGTCATATTATGCTCGTTTCTATGTCTATGACCATTAACTTGTAATATTTGGTTGAATTTGGTGAAATTCATGCTTTGTATGCTTTAAATGTTATGTGTTTGAAAAGCATGTGTATCAAAATATATATACAGAACTTAATAGAACCTTTGTATGAACTTAAAACTAAGTTGTAAGGCCTTTTAAGTTATTTTTACTGCACTTTTCACCAGTTTTGTGCCTTCGGTACCGATACAACCCATACCGTACCGATATGGCACTCAACCAAGTACCGGTACACATAGACAAAAAGGGATAGTTTTATCTCATTTTTGCCATACCTTGTATGCTTACGTGATTATCTTGATATATGACATGCTTAATTGAATTTCTTGTATTTATTTGATTTGTTTTGAAATTCAATTTATTTCTCTTGAATTGTTAGACTAACAATCTACTTGATGCTTGAGTAAGGGGAGCCAATTTTAAATTCTTTTCGTGACAGTTTTTGTTTTCATCAATTGGTACTTAATTTTCAATGATTGGTTTTAATCTTTCAACATTTAGTGTTTTGTACTTAAATGTGATTTCAAATTTTGTTTTGAAATTATTATTGATATAACAAAAAGGGGAAGATATAGGTTCAAAAAATTAAATTAAAAAGGGGGAGCTTTAAATATTTTCTAAAAATATTTTATTTTTTTTAAAATTATTTTTCTAAGGGGGATTTTTCACAAAATAATTTTTTCAAGTGGTTTCATTATATCAAAAAGGGGAGATTGTTGAGATATTTGATTTTGATATTCAAAGGGTTTTTGACATGTTTTAAATGATTTTAAATAGCCAAAGTGTCAAAAACAGGCCTTGAGCATCAGTACAGTTTAACCCATACTGATACCAGAGGTGTCCGTACTGGTACGGTTTTTCGTGTACCGATACACCCCTTTGTCCCCGTGTTTTGACAAATTTCAATAGCCAAATTGAGTACCAGTACCATTTTAGCTGTACCGACACGAAGGGCCATGTACCGATACCATATCACATACCGGTACCCCTGTGTATTTATTGCCCAACGACTCTTTCTTCTTTGAGGCAGGTATCGATACCCAAGTCCTATACCGATATGTCCTTCTCCAGAAGTGCATTAAATGCTAGAAATAAAGTCTCCAACGACTCCAAATGAACCCCAACTACTAGTAATAACCGCAAACTCTTTATAGGGTTTAAAAGACTCAATCAAGCAACCATGCAACAACAAGAAACCAACTATCAACATTCATGTATAAAAAAATGTATTTGAGCTTAAAAGTCTTATTTTTCATTAGAAAACACTTGTGAGCCTCAATTGTCAATATTGCTCAAGTGTCTAGGATTGGATGAGAGCTTAATTGTGCAAACTTATTTGCTTTGTGGTTTTCTTTAGTTTGCTAAATTTGTTTCATCTTGTAAAGAGAGTGTTTCAAGACTTTTGGGTATAAGTCTTGGTTGTAAGGGTTATCTCCTTTAACTCGAAAAAAAGAAAGCAAATCTAGTGAATTTGAGAAAATTCTTAGTGTGGATAACTAAGATAGTGGAGGTAGACTCGGTTGAGTAGTCGAACTACTGTAAATTTTCGTGTCCCAATTTTTATTACTTAGTCATTCATCTATCAAAGCAAAAATCCAATTCACCCCTCTTGGCTATCTCAGTTGATCATTCGAGCCTCCCAACACATTTATATTAAATTATAAATTAATTAGAAATATACAAAATTTATATTTATATGAGTATTTTTTTTACATTGTGTAAAAATAAATTACAGAAACCCACGGGCTTATTATTTAAAAAATATTATATAAATTTCTAATCCTATGACTTAAACCATGAATATTAAATTATAACCATAAACAAAGGCAACACCCAATGGAGGCCGGTGGGGGCCACGCCTTCTAAATTTAAAAATTAGAATTTTTTTTGTTAGGGTGATGGTCAAATTATATTTTAATCCCTTAAAAATATATAATTTATATTGTTGCCCCCTCTAAAATTAGACATTTTTAAATGTCCCCCTCAATAAATAAGGTTGAGTTCTGCCACTGACCATAAACTCTATATTTTAAACCCTAAAACCCTTAATTTTAAATCTTAAACTAAATTGTACAATCTAAAGACTACACATTATATGTACGAAAGTTTTTCTCATTTTGTATATTAAAATATTAGTAATGAGAAGGCATAATGCTAAAAAATATTCCTAACGTTTCACTGAATAGTCATTTTGACCCATATTTTTTTGGTCCATTTTCACCTATAACGTTTCATTTTGAGTCAAAATGGCCCCCCGTTGATAAAATCATTAGTTGACTAATGGTCAACGCGCGATGCTGATGTGGCATTTTGACTTAACTAGAGACGCTGACGTTACATTTTACATCATATTTTTTTAAAAAATATATTTTTATTTTTTTTAAAAATAATTAATGATAATTTATTTGATTTATTATTATTATTTTTAAATAATAAATAATAAAATATTTGATTTATTTTTAAAAAAATATATTTTTTAATTTTTAAAAATAATAAATTAAATAAATTATTTTTAGAAAAAAATAAAAAATATATAATCATTTAAATAATAAATTATTTAATTTATTATTTTTTTTTAAAAAATAAAATAATAAATTAAATATTTTTTTTAGAAAAACTAAAAATATATAGTTTTTAAAAAATATTTTGCTAGCGTGATTGTCACAAGTTAAGTCAACATGTCATATATCATCCCGTGTTGACCATTAATGATTTCCATCTACGAAGGGTCATTTTAGCTCAAAATAAAACGTTAAAAATAAAGAATGACAAAAAAACTAAAATGACAATTTCCTAAAATATTAGGAGTATTTTTTAACATTGTACCCTATGAAAACAACAATCTCAAATTGACCCGTAGTATCTTTAAATTTCGCCGATAACTATGTAGACAGCCAGTCGTTGTCCCTTTGTTCAATTTTATGACCAGTTTTGTTAGGTAATATATAATCAAATACTTAAATAATTGTTTAACAAATTACAAGTATTAATTTTGAATTTATTATAATCAAATACAATCGACAGCAAACAACAAATATATATGCAAAATTTATCAGCAAGTAGAGTTGAACAAAATTCAACTCAACTCGAAAAATCAAAATTTTCGACTTAACTCGAGGCAAAAAGCTCGACTTATTTTGACTCGACTCAAAATTTTATAAACTCGATTCGATTCGAAAAAATTTCAAATAAAATTTGAGTTATAAAATAGAAATTCAAATAACTCAAAATTTTTAGTAATTACTAGATTAATTTTTAAGTTCGATTCGAATCCTTCAATTTTCATGATATATCTATACACCGATATAAAAATATGAAAAATTATATGTCACATATGAAAAAATATAAAGAAATATATATATGCATATATTATATGATTAGAAAAATTCGTTTAAATTAGAATCAAACTATATTATAACATAATAAATAATTACAATTAAATTTGTATAAGAACTCGAAAACTCGACTTAACTCGAATAAAAAAAATTTAAATAAAGATTAAGTTGTAAAATATAAGGCGTTAACTCGAATAACTCAATTTTTTTAACTGGAACGCTCACCCCACCAGCAAGAGATCTCACTCTCAGGTTCTCTTAAATTTTCTTTGAGCTTTCAAGTCCACCACAATGACACTAATATTGACATTGCTTCCTTTACTAAGAGCAAGCCTCGAGAGGTACTCTGCTGCAGATTGAGCTGCAGGATCAATTCCCTCCTCGCCCTTTTCACCAGTCAATTGATCACCATACTTTTTATGCCATAAACCGATCCGTTTTCGTGCAACTTCACAGGCTTCCTCGTTGCTAATCACATCCCATAAGCCATCACTTGCTAAGATAAGACATTCATCGTCTTTTGCTCTAGGAACAAACGTCACTTCAGGGTCCGGAATAATCCATGGTTTCAAGTACCTGTCACCTGATAGGATCATGATTCATAAAAGATGATAATCAAGTTTGATACCTTCATTAATCGATTGGGAACTGATAACTTACCAATGGACCTCGACATTGCGAGAACACCAGAAACTCGAGGTCCGTTCCATTGTATGACTTTGCCTCCTGCTGCTTCGATCCTTGCTTGTTCATCTTCTCTATCGGGCTGTAAAAGGGCGGCCGTATGTTACATTTTATGTCTTTGAAATTAGTAAAAACTAGACAATGAAAAAACATGTCTTACTTTGTGGTCTAAAGACAATGGCATGGAATTTTTTCACGGTGGAGAACTGCCCTTGAATCACCACAATTGGCAACAATAATGTGTGTTGAACTAACAATTGCTACAACAGCAGTGGAACCGACGGTTTCTGGGGCAACAGGTTCACGCTGATCGTTATTCCCACCATTACCTCTAGGACCTCCTGCGATCTCGATATCGACTTTGATGAAACAATTGGTGAATGCATTCCTCCATTGTTCCTGCCAGCCGTTATCACCATTAATACATGCTTTTGTCATTTCTATCTCCTCAGCAAGAGCCAAATGCATACGGTCACGGCAATAATTCGCAACCTATGCAACAATATGTTCTTGATTATATAAACCAACATGGAAACGGACACAAAATACCAGTATGAGAAAACGAGTCTTGTTTCCCACATATAGAAACTAAGAGGAATATAATTGGAGGGCACGAAGCATACATGACAGCCTCCATGTCCGTCGTACACGCCATAGAAGTGAGCAGTTAAGTTGCTTATACTGCGATTTGTTCGATCCGATATGCTCTCGACATTCAGCATGTGCAGAGGAAGTAGCAAAAATCGCGGTATAGCCGCTACAGCATCTTCCATCTCCGGTCTCCTACCACAAATGGATGTAAATCCCTAAAGGGGGATGTCAATTAATTCAAGCTGACATTGGCTTTCAGTTTTTCTTCTCTTCTTTTGTTGTGATACCTCAAGGTATGACTCGAATGATATCGGATTGAACTCGTTGAGTCAAACCCCACCATCCCCTGCAACCCTCTTTACATCTTGAACATCACTTGTATTTCTTTTCCCTGCCAGAGCAGTTGATACCTCAAGTGATGATTTCGGATGAGAATCATCGAAGCTATACTTGGTTTCAACATGATTTGACAAAATGGCTTCATTATCTCCTACAAACAACGGTGTTGCAGTAGTTTCTCCACGTGAACCAGCACCATGAAAACCATGGATTCCACCAGAGATGAACTCACAAGGTTGATTAATTGTCCTCTCGGCAATAAGCTTATACGGAGCGATGTCGACATTGACATCGTTCTCAAATCTTTAGACATGGAGTCAAGTAGATTAATGGCACAGGGACCTGCAATATCTACAGATATATCCTCCATGATTCTGTCTTACCGGCAATAATTAGAACATGCTAACTATTAGTTTAGCCTGGTACGAAGCCAAAGGGATAAACTTGTATGAAAATCTTGAAATGAAATCAATTAAAACACACACTTGTAGAGCCTGTGTAAGTCTTTTTCATATCTGGACTCTGCTTTCTTTCAGTGAAATGATCAAACAGAGGTAGAACAGAAAAAACCCAGGAAAAGGAAGAGTGGGAAATACATACCAGAAAGGGAGAAACATGCAGCAACAAGCAAAGGAGACTTTTCAGGTAGATGAAAGAAGGATTTGGGATGGGAATGAAGTTGGTGACCAGAGGGAATGGAAGGGTAAGTTCATGAATGCAAGTAAAAGGACACTCTAATTCTTTGGATTTCGTATATATATTTTGGAGCAAACAACATTTCTTTTGCCGCCCCACCACACCTCACCCCTCTTATTTTACACCACGTGTATTTCTTTTCATATTTTTTTATAACCAAGATTATCTTGGCATATTAATATAAATCGAATTTTGCAAAAGTACATTATAAAGGCAATTCTCATAATTAAAGAGTATATAAGGCAGGTCATACCATAAACAAATTTAAGTTTTTAAATAAAAATTATTACAAAGTGACTTGAATTTTTTTTAAAGGACTTTTTATGTGGTTAAAGCATGTTATTCTTTTTTTATTAAAAAATTATTTCATAAACCCTCGTTACTATGTCGCAATAATCTTAATCATTAAAAACTACTTATCGCTCATTTTTTTATTTTACGGGTGAATCTAGACTCATGTACAATTATTTAAAACTCTCAATTTGAATGGACTAATGATATTGTGGGAAATAATTATATGGGTGTTTTTAGTAGTTGAAATCATGACTGATGTAATATTCATGTAATAATTTTTCTATTTTTTGACTTTCTCTTGCACCATATGCTTACTCTTACGCGCTTCATTTTACCCGGGTGTGTTTCGATTTTTATCATTTGGCTAGTTCATTTTTTTTATTTTCTTAAGTACTTTCAAGGCGAATATTTCAATAAATAAAATTTTAGTTCGGTCATTTTGGCTATTTGGTGTCAGACAATCAATTTAATCTAACAAGTTTTTTAAAAAAAGTATATAGAATACATGATAATTTTTAAATGGATTCGATATCTTACATTCTTTTTATGTATTGTATTTGTAAAAGAAGGAAGACTCTTTTAACCAATAAAAATCAAAAGTTGTTTTACTAATTTACTTGCAAAGGATGATTGTTATACAAAAAGTAAAAATAAGAACTTCTAGTCTCAAAAATTAATTGTAATAATAAAAAAAAGAAGAAGAAAAAAGAAGAAGAAGAAGTTGTAGAAGTTAATAATCTCTAAATCAAGTTGTTAAAGCTCTCCATTGATATTTCTCTCTCTTTGATTGTGGGCTCAAAACTCATTAGGAGTAAATTTTATCTTTACTTCCCTTATGTAAAAATTGTTCAAAAAATTATAAAATATTTGGTGATGGAGGTTAGTCATCTTTCTGTCACAAGTATAACAATCCGAGATGAAAATAAAATAAATTTTTGTTGAAATGCTTAGAATAACATAAACAATATTAAAATTTGAAACGAAATTAAAAGAAATAAACAAATGATTGAAAAGTGAGTTAAGGTTTGTAGCTACACAGTTTTTTAAGACACATTTTCGGTCACTCTTGTGGTGCTTGAGAATGTCAGTCGTTTATCTCTCATGATACAATAATTGATGATTGATTATAGTAGTATGGCTGCAGAGATTACGAACAGTAATTTTGCCTTTATCTATTACTAAAACTAGAGGAGAAGAAAATATTTTGTGCTGCGTGTTAAATTTAGTAGGTTTACACGGTATTTATAAGAGTTTCACATAGGAGAATAGTTGGAAATAATATATTCCAAAATTAAGGTCATTAATATTGTATCCGAATAAATTCAAAAATTCGGTCTGTAGTATCGTATATATCTGAATATATATCTTCGTGAACTGGAAGATATTACCAAAATAATATCCGAATTAAAGGAACCATTAATACAGTATCTTACCATACAATTATCCTTTTAATTTAGAATATTTAAAAAATATGTCACAATTAAGGAAAAATCAATTCCTAGTGGGCTAAAATATCCACATGCCCTGGGATCGATATATATCTTCGGATCGTGCATGGGTGGCGATCGATGGCTGAAATGACAACGATTTAGGGGTTTGAGCAGTGACGAAACTACATGGAGGCAATTCCCCACCCCAATTTTTTTACACTTTTGTCCCTTTATATACTTTTTTAAAATTGAATTATTTATGAATTTGCCTTTATTTTCAAACATTTATGTTTTTCCCCTCAAACCTAAATCATGGCTTCGTCCTTGGGTTTGGGTTTTGGGAATTTTTAGGGATTGGGGAATGCTTTGCTAAATATGGAGAATTTTAGGATTTTTTGAAAAATTTAAAATTTTGGATTTTTTCTTCAAAGAATTAAAAAAAATTAAATTATTGTCACGTGACAAGCATTATTGGATAACAATTTTTTTCAAACACCCCTTAACGACTAGTCACCTAAAATTGTAACAATATAAACATTGAGCACCTATTTTTACCAAAAAATAATTTAAGCACCTAAAGTTCACAAGAAGTATAGTTTAAACACTTATTTATATATTAAGCCATAAATTAATTACCTCGATAAAATAATAATTTTTTCGAGTCACAAGAGTATTATTTTACGGAGGTTTTACTATAATATTAAAAATTGAATGTAAAAAAAATAACATTTTGATACTGAAGAGTGAACACTTATAAAACGAAAGTACCATTTCAGTGGTAAAACCTCCGTAAAATAATACTCTTGTGACATATTAGAGAAAATGGTCACTTTGTTTTATAAATGTTCACTTTTGGTCATTGAATGTAAAAAAATAACATTTTGATCACTTACGTTATCGATTTATAATGTTCTGGTCACTGAAAAGTTAAGTGTCGTTAGTTTACTGACGTGACGCATTAAAAAAATGGTTAATTATTAATTTGACCCTAAACTTTTAGATAAAATATTAATTTGACCCATAAACTTTAAATAAAATATCATTTTGACTCTTAACTTTATATAAAATATAAATTTCAAACCCAAAAACGACCTTATTCTCTTTGTCGCATTAGCACAGACCCATCTGCTCATCATTACATTGCTAGGATGATATTGTGAGCTGCTACAAAGGGCTCCTTGTCCAAACCACCGTCGGTACAATTCCCAAATGGCCTGGAGCAACGTGACGGTGGGAACGTGTACGGTATCCAGGGGCGGAGCTACATGGGGTGGGAAAGGGAAATTGCCCCTACCTTTAAGAATTTTTTTTTTCACATTTGTTCCTCTATACAATTTTTAAAAAAATAATTTATTTATAAAATTTCTTCAACTTTCAAACAATTATGTATTACCCCTCAACTTTAAATCTTAGCCCCGTCCCTGACGGTACCGAATTCGTTGAAGGTGACCCAATGCTTCACTCTGTCTCCAAATGACTTGAAGCAGACATCAGCAAAATGCGCAAAATTCTCCTTGAGACTGAAACAAGAGTTAAAGCCATTGGTGTTAAGGCCAACGTGGGATGCCATTTTCAGCCCATGAAAGAGCTAAAACTTGAACAAGATAGTTACTGTGATTGTGGACTCAGCCGACTTCCTTATCCGTCTTCAAGTCCTTGAGGAATATCGAATTGTGTCAATGTTATGAACGGCTGAATGCCTGCATAACGTGTTGAGACCGAGCAGCGGTGACCGTCTCGATACGACATTTTCCTAGAAAACTTAAGAATAGTCATCTATGAAAGGAAAATAAACCTTTGATTAGGAGAGCATCGTTAAGGTTGTTGTAGAATTCGATACTGGCTTCGTTGTTTTCCCCGAATCTCCCTTCTGTTACAAGCCTTGTTTCAGTTGACTAGAACTGAATACTTTTTTTTTTTTCTTGAAAGGAACTAGAACTGAATACTTACACAAATCATAAATGGCAGTTTCAAAAGACTTACTGGGTAAAATTCTAGCCCAAGAAATGGAGAGTGAGAATATATAATATTGGTTCAATAAGCACAACGAACCAAGCATAAAATATTGGTTCAACCCATCACCAAATTTCATAAAATTCTTGTCAAATTAAGAATACGAGACGCATCAAGCATACCATCTATCAAAGCCATGTCCCATCCCATCGAAAACCATAAGATCACAGACATGCATCTCTACAAGAGCTGACTAGGATGCGAGATAATATATATAGGAATCCTTATCATTCTTAATCCAAGCGTCCCAGAACATAGAGATCGTAAAATCAGGAATTTGCTTAGCAGTGAAGATGCTGCGCCACACATAGGAGGGATTGTTTCCTAAATGATGGTTACAATCTGGGAAATACCTGGCCTTAAAAACTCTACTGCACAACGAATTGTGTTCAGTCAAGAACCTCCGACCTTGTTTGCCCAACATTGCTACATTTTAAGAATCAGGGTAATGATGAGCAAATGGATGTGGGCTAATGCGACAAAGAGAATCAGATCGTTTTTGGTGTTGAAATTAGTATTTTATCTCAAGTCAAGGGTTAAATTGATATTTTATCTAAAATTTATGAGTCAAATTAATATTTTATCTAAAGTTCATAATCAAATTAATAATTAATTATTTTTTCTAACGTGTCACGTCAACAAACTAACATCACTTAACGCTTCAGTGACCAAAACGTTATTTTTTAAATTCAGTAACAAAAAATAAACACTTATAAAATAAAAGTGATATTTTAGTAGTTTACCCTTAATATAAATAATATCTTTTTTGAGAAAAAATCTTGATATAAATAATAACACGATAAAAATGGGGTATCTATGCGAAAATTGGGACAAGGACAAGTCATGCGATTGGTCTCCATTACTGGCCAGTGTAATATGTTGTAAAAATAATAATAATGTATTACAAAAGAACTCACAGATTTTTTGGATTCTTAAAATATATTAAAACTAATTTATTTTTAACTTATTTAGAGTTGTTACCATAAAAGTAACATTAACTTTTTTTTTTATCATTTTCTAATTTAAATTAGTTAAAATTCTTATCAAAATTTTGTGGAACTAATCAATGTATTGTTTATGTGATTTTAAACGTGAAGTATGAGCTCCATAAGCTGAGGATGCTGGGAAACAAAAATTTGTGGTTGGATTTTTTTACAAGTGGGAGATGAATATCAATATTCAGATTAATGAGTTCCATAAGCTGCTGAAAACTTCAATCTGCGAGATGAATTGGCTGCTAGAATACTCATTGAAAAACTGTCTGATTCGTGGAATGACTACAAGCAATAGTTGAGACAAGCCAAAGCAGTTATCTCTAACCGATTTGATTACTCACATCATCATTGAGGATACAAACATGAAGGATTCTAAAAGTTAAAAAGGATGAAACAAATGACTGTGAAAGCTAATCTGGTGGAGGATCATAATCTACATCAAAATAAAAGGTATGATCGCAACTCTAACAATAAATGTAATTATGTTCATAAGGTTGCTAACCATGCCTTCAAGAAAAAGGATGATTGTTATGTATGTGAAAAATCAGGTCATCATGCTCATCAATGTAGAAAAAGAGTGAAAAGGAATAATCCTCCTCAGCCAAGGGTTAACTTTGTTGGAAGAGATGACATAATAATTGTTGTGATTTTTCAAGCTCTTTCTGTTGTCAATGTCAAAGATTAGGTGGTAGATTTTGGTGCAACAAAGCACATTTGTGTTGATGGAAATGCCTTTTCCTTCTATACTCCAGTAGGGGATGAAAATAAGATAATCTATCTTGCTGATTTTCGTACCACCAAAGTGCTTGAAAAAGGAAAAATTTTAGTGAAACTCACATCTGACAAGACATTGGAGTTAATTGATATGTTGTATGTACCTAAGATTAGAATGAATTTGATTTCTGTTTCTCTCTTGATCAAGACGGGTAAAAGTTTTCTATAAATCTGATAAGCTAGTAATTACTAAGAATATTATTTTCATTGGGAAGGGTTATTGTAATCACGGACTTTTTGTGCTGAATGTTTATGAAATTATTAATAATGCATCTTTTTCTTTGGCTCATTTGATTGATTCGTTTGATATGTGGCATGCAAGATTAGGACATATTAGTATTTCTTATATTAAGAAATTACGAGCGTTGAGTTTAATAACAAGTTTTAATAATGAACACTTTGATAAATGTAAAACTTGTCTCGAGTCTAAATTGACTAAAAAATGTTGTCATCTTGTTCAATGGGAGACTGAATTGCTTAATTTATTTCAAACTGATCTAGGAGACTTGAAACAAACCATGACTTGAGGTGGCAAAAATTATTATGTTACTTTTATAGATGATTTTTCAAGATACACTAAAGTCTATTTGCTTAGAAAACGTTTCTAATTTATAATCTTGAAGTAGAAAATCAGTTAAACAAAAAGATTAAGAGAGTTAAATCAGATAGAGGTGGTGAGTATGTTTTGTATGACTACTTTTGTGAAAAGGAAGGTATAATCCATGAAACAACTCCCCCTTATTCACCTCAATCAAGTGGTGTAGCTGAACGAAAAAATAAAACCCTTAAAGAAATGATAAATGCTATGCCTATTAGTTCTTTTACACCTGATAATTTGTGGGATGAAGTATTATTGTTTACATGTCATTTATAAAATAGAATACCTTATAAAAAGACTGGTAAGACACCATATGAATTGTGGAAAGACTATTCGCCTAACCTTAAATATTTAAAAGTACGGGAGTGTCTTGCAAAAGTCATGTTGCCTGATTTTAAAAAGAAAAAAATTAATTTTAAAACTTCTGATTACATGTTCATAGGATATGCTAAACATAGTGCTGCATATCGATTTCTTGTTTTGAGAAGTGATGTGCTTGATCGTAACATTATTGTTGAACAAAGAATGCTGATTTTTTTGAGAATGTGTTTTCTTTGAAATCAAAACAAGTTTTTCATGCTAATCCAAGTAACACTTCAAATTTTAATGAACTTGACCAAAGTGAATATAAAAATACCTTTGAGGATTTAAGGAGTAAGAGGAAAAGGAAAACTATTTTCTTTGGACTTTATTTTTACACTTTTCTTGTTGGCAATGATCCATTAACATTTTCTGAAGTTATTTCATCTGTTAATGCACCACTTTGGAAAAAAGTAATTAAAATCGAATTTTATTATATTTTGCAAAACAATACTTGAATTTTAGTAGATTTACCTTTGAGTGTCAAATCCATTGGTTGTAAATGGATTTTTAAAAGGAAGTATAATCCTAATGGTTCTGTTGAAAAATTTAAAGCTAGATTAGTTGTCAAAGGTTTTACCCAAAAAGAAAATATCAACTATTTTGACACTTTTGCTCCTGTAGCAAGAATTATTTCTATACGAATTTTAATAACATTGGCTTCAATTCATAAATTTTTTATACACCAAATGGATGCCAAAATTGTCTTTTTAAATGGTGATTTAGAAGAAAAGATTTTGATAGTGCAACCTGAAGGTTTTATTATTTCTAGTTAGAAAAATAAAGTTTGAAAACTTACTAAATCTTTATATGGTTTAAAGCAAGCCCCAAACAATGGCATAAAAAATTAATAATGTTTTGATTTCATATGATTTCTCCTATGTTTAAGTTGATAGATGACTGTATACCAAATGTTCGGATAATGAATGTGTGATTATTTGCTTATATTTGGATGACATGCTCATTTTTGAAACTAACCTTGATATTATTCATAAAACCAAGATGTTTCTTGCTTCTAAATTTGATATGAAAGATATGGGTGAAGCAAATGTAATATTAAGAGTTAAAACCATAAGGAATGAGAATAGCATCATGCTTTCTCAAGAACACTATATTGAAAAACCTTTAAAAGAATTTGGATACTTTGATGTGTTACAAGTAAGTACCCCTTATGATGCTAATATTCAATTGAAAAAAAATAGAGGTAGTCCAGTTGCTCAATCTGAATATGCACAAATTATTGGAAGTCTGTTGCATTTGACGAATTTCTCTCGTCCTAACATAGCTTATGTTGTGGGTAGATTGAGCAGGTATACACACAGTCCCAAAAATGATCATTAGACTGCAATAGCCAAAGTAATGAAATACTTGAGAGGTACCATTAACTATGGTATTTGTTACAGTAGATTTTTCGTTGTATTGGAAGGCTACAACGATACAATTTGGATTTCAAATTTAGATGAGACGAAGTTCACTAGTGGATACGTGTTCACCTTAGGAGGCAATACAATATTATGGAAATCAACAAAACAAACTATCATTGCTAAATCAACATTAGAGTCTAATTTATTGCTTTATAATTGACTGATAATGAGGCTGAGTGGCTAAAAATTTCTTAGCTAATATTCCTTTGGGAATAAAGCCAATACCTTTCGTATCCATGCATTGTGATCGCTAAGCGACAATAGCTATAGCAAAAAATAAAATATTTAATGATAAAAATAAACACATACATTTGAGACTTGACGTTGTGAAGCAGCTGCTGAAAGATGAAATAATTTTCATTGATTATGTAAAGTCAAAATTAAATCTGGCTGACCCCCTAACCAAACGCTTAGAAAGAAAATTAGTACATGAAACATCGAGGGAAATAGGACTTGAGTTAATGTGAAATTAATAATGATGAAAACTCAACCTCTAATTGGAGAACCCAAGAAAGAGGTTCATTTGGGTAATAACAAGTCATGTATTTATTCTGCTAGCACTAAATTTGTTATCCTTTTCTTATGGTGTGAGAAAAGTTCTATACTGCATGAATTAAGAGGATAAGCTACCAAGCTTTTAATGATTTTATATTCCTTATGGATGGAGTGTCGATTGCATTACACACTTGATGAAATTACCTATACGAGTGGGGTGGATCGTTCCTATGAGAATGTGACAAAATCTCTAGAGCACTCGTAAAAAATCAGACACACACATGACCTATTAGCGTAAAATAGCGTTAAACAACAAAATCGTGTAAGTGTAATGTGATTGGTAAGACTTCAATATACAATGAGGGATTTAGTTCATAGAAACCATTGTTTCACTACTTACTCTGTATATTTGTCATACTTGTCTAGTTTTGGTTCATAATCCATTTGACACCAAATTTAAAACGTTACACTCTTATTTTAAACCCAACATATAAAATGCGAATTTCTTTTGTAATATGTGAGAGATTGTTGTCAAAATAATAATAATAATAATAATGTATTACAAAAGAACTCACAGATTTTTAGGTTCTTAAAATATTTTAAAATTAATTTATTTTTAACTTAGTTAGAGTTGTTACCATAAAAGTAACATTGACTTTTTCTACCATTTTCTAATTTAAATTAGTTAAAATTCTTGTCAAAATTTTGTGAAACTAATCAATGCATTATTTATGGGATTTTAAACGTGGAGTATCCCACTCTCTTCTATATATATGTCATTTAATTTATTACTTTATATATCTATGAAAAAACATTTTTACTAAAGGCTGGGTTTTTCTATTTTCTTTGTTGCTTCTGATCCTAAATTCCTGTTTCTTAGAAGGCTTGTTGAATCTTGGGGGTTTCAAAGGACAGTGTCATTTCACAGCCCTCAAGCCAGATTTTTTTTTCTAACATAATAAATATCCCCAAACCACCTACAAGATTAATTCTAATTTATTACACCTACATGCATATTAAATTTTGATAAAATAAATTCATATACAGTAAAATCTCTATAAATTTATACTTAATAGATTAATAACCTCTAAAAAATAATAACTTTTTTGGTACCGACTTAGACCTAAGGTCTAAATTAATAATTTTGATAAATTAATAAAATAATAATTTTTTAGAAGACTCTTATATAAATTTACGATACTTTTAATATTATAAATTAATAATTCTATAAAATTACAAATATAACTAGGACAACTTAGTAAAATATGATTATATTGTTGTTTGTTTCATAAAATTTAAATCTAGTTGTATTTTATCTCTAACTTTCCCTTCTGCATCCAAAATTCTGACGTTGCGTTCTCATACTGCAACAAAAAAATTGTAAAGAGTTGTTGTCGCTATGAGTGCTTCCTTCCGCATAATTGGTTGCAAAGGCATTTTAACATCTTTAGTTTCATCCTCAATAGGATTTTCAATAACACTATCTACACTTTTTTCTAAACTTTGGACCTCTGAACATGTATCATTTTCACCCAGGTAATCCAATAAGTGATTGACATCCATTTTGTTGCGGTACCCAAGGCCATTAATCATCATATCAAGTTCATGAATGATGTTCATGTATTCTTTTTTCTTTAAATTAATAAATTATTAATTTATCAATTAATTAATACCTCTTTAAATTAATAAAATTATTTAATCCCGACATTATTAATTTATAAAAGTTTTACTGTATAAAATATAAGATATTATATAAATTAATATTTATTAATTTATCAATAAATTAATAAAATATTTATTTATTGATAGATTAATAATTTTTCTAAAATAATAATTTTTTCGTATTCTGGTAACTTTATTTTAAAGAAGTTTTATTATAATATTAAAAATTGAATTGATATAACACGATAAAAATGGGTTTTATATGCGAAAATTGGGACAAGGACAAGTCGAATAAACGAATTATAAATATATCCAATCCCCGGCCACCTAAGTCAACCACAACTGCGCCAAATTCTGGTTTTTAGGATCTCTCCCAATCGTTTGAAAGGAAGCATTACGGCGAGAAATAAAGCTCCATGGCCTCTCTCAACCAATCGTATCTAAGAAAAGTCATCATTATAGCATCGATTATCTTGCTTGTTTCCGTGATTCTTGTCTTGGGAATTTCTTCAAACACTCGGGATAAGCTATCCTCCCACCATCATTCCCTTCAGACTTACGGCTTCCAAATTGTCAACGAATTCCCTCACGATCCCGATGCCTTCACTCAGGTTTATGATTCTTTTTCAGACTGGAGTTTTCCTTATTCTTAACATTGAAAATCTATGGATCCTTTGTTTTCAGGGTCTTGTTTATGCTGGAAATGATACATTCTTTGAGTCAACTGGTCTTTACCGCAAAGTGAGTGTTCTTTTATCTCTTTATGTTTCTATATTTCATTATTCCTCAAGTTTGAATTACTGATTTGCAGCTCCAAAATTATGCGTCTTTAATTTTGTTTAGACCATTACTTATCCTCCCAATTCTTCTTGCCGTTTCAGTCAACGGTTCGCAGAGTAGCTGTTAAGACGGGAAAGGTACAGATCCCTGTCTTTGCATTTTTTTACAAGCTTGCTGTTTTTCGGTTGTTCATCCATTTGCATAATGAGATTAACGAATATTAGGTTTTTTTGGTAGTTAAAGTTGTGTGCAATTAGATTTATTGATATATAATGTAAATGGAGTTAAATTTGCTTGGAAGCTTGCTAGCAGTGAGATCAATGGATTTTCCATATTCTGCTAAGAATTTACAACAACGGTTTGATTAAATTAAGAGTGACAAATCACTGAATATGTCCTTAGTTGTAAACTAAAGAGAACCGTTTTTTTTAAATTCCAAGCTTGTATTTGTATATGCAGGTCGAGCTTATTCACAAGATGGCTGATTCGTATTTTGGAGAGGGTTTAACTCTTCTGGGTGAAAGGTTTGTTACATGGAATATAATTGATACAGTTCGGCTCATGTTCATCCGAAACAATGAGCTTCTGCCTCCAAATTGGTTTTAGTATTTCAGAAGTTTAAAGTACTTGAAGATCATTTTGCAGATAGTAAAAGTTTGACCGATTTCAGTGCATTTATATGCATTCAATTGAGATTTTTGTGCTGTTCATCTACTTTAATGTTTTGGTTTACAATATTGTTGGCATTTGGTAATATGATTCTGAAGTTTTAGATTTTACATTGTATGACTTTCTGCGTGCTCTTAAGACTAATTAGTAGTTCTTATGTTCTTTTGTAGGCTGTTCCAAGTAACTTGGTTGACGAAAATTGGTTTCACATATGACAGAAACAATCTGCAAAAAGTTTGTGCTCCCAGTCTCTAAATCACTATACTCTTTGTATTGGTCATTACTTTGTATTATCACAATTCAAATAAACACTTATCGAGCCTATGAGTGTGCACAGTTAAGTGTTACAATAATTTCCTTTTGATAAATGAAGTTGCAAAGGTCTGATCCCTGGTCTGTATAAGTTTCATTGTTTGGGAAGTTAGTCTGCTCATTGCTGCACTGATGTTACATAATGCTTCATGAAACTTTAATATAATAATCCAGAAGTTTGTGTATCTGTGTGTGTTCGTGTAGTTTTCTGTGTCATAATCGTGTTTAAATTACTTATTTTTATAAACTTAATTGTTTAATAATTTGTATGAAAATGATTTGTGTGTTCTTGCCATGCTTATGTAATTTTTTCATGTCATGTCGTCTTTGTGTTGCGCCTCAGTCATTCTTTTGTTGCGTCTGTTGATTTAAGTTGGGTCACTGACTTCATAATTTAACTTTTGTTCTTGCTCGTATGATGCATCATGCATGTCCAAAATACAAACTTGAAACTTTGTTGCCTCCTTTTTTTTTAACCTTTTTCTGCATGTCAAAACATTTTCTGTTTATGATATGATGACATCATCATTATGTTTGCATCTTATTACAAAAAGCTTACTGTTTTCTTTACCACCTCATTGTCTAATTACATATTACTTTCTGTTTCTTTTGAACTAAAGTGCATCCAGTGCTTGTATACTTTTATTCTGTGTCTAAAATAGTTTTATTTTGTCATGATCACTGCAGTTGGGACAATTCACACATGAGATGGAAGATGGGTGGGGACTGGCAACTGATGGCAAAATCTTATACGGAAGTGACGGGACTTCAACACTGTATGAGATAGATCCTCAAACATTAAAAGGTTCCCCCTGCAAATGCAGTTACTGTTATTTTCGGTGCATAGATACAATTGTTGTTTAATAATTGGTAAATACAAATAACATTCATTTTTATACCCTGTTTTTTTCTAACTGTATCTTTTACAACATGTTTCAGTCAGTAGAAAACATGTGATCAAATTTAATGGCCTGAATGTACGCTATCTGAATGAATTGGAATATATAGAAGGTGAAATATGGGCAAACGTTTGGCAGGTATGCCTTTGTATCTGTATGATTTTTATTCCTGAATGTCGCGTGTCCTGTTTCCTGAATAAGTTTATTTATTTGTAAGCGTTATTCCCCTTATAACTGCTCAGTATATTGCATGATGAATATATCCGGGGGAGAAAAGATTAGGTCTTGGCTTAGATTGCTTTCTGAACTCCACTTTCTTTCTGTGTAGACTGATTGCATTGTTAGAATTTCACCCGATAATGGTAACATACTTGGATGGATTCTTCTTCCAACTTTAAGGTATATATAGATTCTGTTTATTTGGCTAAGTTTTGTCTCTGATCAAATAATTACTAATTAGATCCATCGTGTTGTTCGATTGTTTTACAGAGAAGGACTATTAGCGGCTGGATATAATGTAAGCACCCATATCTGAAATATTTTTTAACACCGATTGTGGCTTGTGGTACAATGAAAGCTCTGTATGATTTTCTGCAAGATGCTAGATACTCGTTAGGCTGCACATTTTTCAGTTATTTCGATTCATCATTTGAAGGTTACATTGCTTCGTCACTGCATATTGCGTAGCAGCCTAACTCACGGATTTCAAAATTTCACTATGGTTTAGGGTATTGATGTTCTAAATGGGATTGCTTGGGATAGCCACAAAAATCGAATTTTCGGTAAGTTCTAAACCAGTTCTGGCTGACGGGAATCATCTTTGAATTCCTTATTTTATACAGCTCATACGCGTGGTGAGTCCATTTCGGACGACAAGTTATATATAATATAATGACCCCTTTTTTGTTCGTTTTCAAGTCACCGGAAAACTGTGGCCAAAGCTTTATGAGATCAAGCTGCAGCCAGCAGAGAAACACTATAGTAATGAAGACATTGAGAAGCTTTGCTTGCCATGAAAAGCTACCTGGAGCCTCTGCAGATATTAATTTATGGAAATATATTCCCACTACATTCCTAGAACCTTAATTAAATTGTTGTAAAATTTGTTTCCACTGTCCTTGGGAAGACTTTTACTCATTCATGTACAAGACACTGCATTAGTTATTGGTATCGTAAATAAAAAGCACATAAAACTGATATGGCTTTATGTGCTTTCTCCGATGCCTGTATTATTATTAGGGTCGCTCAACAATTTTAAAATGTTATTGTCATTTACTTTTTAAATGTTATAAAATAAGTATTAAACTTATAATTTTATTCAAAATGATCACCGCTTCTATTAACTTTCGTGAAGAGAATGATGTGACAGTTCAAGAAAAATTATATATGATTACACAAATCACTGGCCAAAGCCAATCCTTGATTATAAATAACAACAAATTATATACTATTTCTTATTGGTTGAAAATAAAAATAAAGTTAAGAAAACCACTTGTGTCATTTGAAAATTAATTACACAGTGCCTCTATTTATGATAGAATCATGTACTGATCTGAGTGTGTTGAAAATCACAATTTAGAATCTGTCCAGAATCATTCAAAGATTTGCTATCAAATTTTAATTTTTATATTTTAAAATATTGTTACCATTTTGAAATAGGTAGAATTCTAGATTTTCTAAAATTGAAGTTACTTATAAATTGTTGTATAAATTCAACATTCTTCATCCAACAAAAAATGATCTCATTGTTTATTCAATATTTTTTTGAAAAGTCTTGTCAAAAATGAAAGAGACAAACTTCACAATAGCACCATTAATCTTCAATGAATTTTTTTTTATCAAACTTAGATTGTCAGGATGACTGTTTATTGGCAGACTCCTGAAGTTTGGAATGCAGTATGATTATGAAGTTTTTCAATTTTCAACAAATCCAACTGTGACAAATAAAGAATCATATGGAGAATAAGGCACGAAAGGTATTATGAAGAGAATAAAAAAACTAAGAATATGAAAGTACTAAATTTAGGCAATATTGATTGAATATTCTCTTTAGGGAATTTAATTGGAAATTTACCCTCCTTTGAACAATATTTGAAAAAATACTCTATTTGGGCCACGTAATAAAAACTCGCGGTCTGTCAAACGCGTTTTCAAAACACGTGCTTAGGCAGACGCGAGTTTCAGTCTGATGTGGCGTCACTTATCCCTTGTCCTATTTTTTTAAGCTGTTAAAAGAATTCGCGCTTATCAGGACGCGAGTTTTGTAAGACTTTGAGACGATATGGTGCGAATTTATCGTGTTTTCTGGATCGAACTCGTATTGTAACGAACGCGAGTTTTATGTATTCCTTTTGTTAAAACAAGGCTCGATATGCATGTTTTAGGTGAATTTACACGTCGTTGGGGCTAATTTTTCATATTTTTGAACTTCGACGTCGTATTAGTGAGACATCTCTTGAAAATGGTGTTAAAATCATCCCATATAAGGCATCCGAACGGGCGTAAAAATCGCGTTAAAAATGCTATGTTGCCATGTTTTTATGCATGAAGAACATGGAAACAAGGGTCGATAGCCATGTTTAAGTGGATTTTGGGGTATGTTGGGGGATATTTTTGCTAGTTATTTAACTTTTACATTGTAGTACGAGAACATATTTTTATAATGATCCAAAAATCGGCTAGTATAAGGTATCCGAACGAGTGTAAAAATTGTGTTAAAAACGCTATGTTGACATTTTTGTTTGCATGAAAAACATGTAAACAAGGGTCGATAGGCATGTTTAAGTAGATTTTGGGGTATTTTGTGGGATCTTTTTTCTTGTTATTTAAATTTCAAGTCGTAGTACGTAAACATATGTTTAGAATGGTCCAAAAATCGGCCCCTATAAGGCATCTGAAAGGGTTAAAAAATAGGTTAAAACGCTATGGAAACCATAAAACATTAGTTGATTCGAGGGCCTGTCCTAAGAGGAAATTTTCTCCTGCCGCGTCCAGGGTTCCTACATTTAGTACAGAGCCTAGGTTTTTTGGTCCGTTCTCGTGGAACCATATCCTCGGCATAATGAATCCTAGTTGAACGCGGGCGACCTTTTTTCTTGCTTCACAGGGAAGGATCCGGCCGTATCTTAGGTTCATCGTCAACTACATCACGATCATGTTTATTTCTGATCGGAGTAAACTCATATCGGTATACCTTGAGTACGTTTTCAAGTCGGTATACCTGATCAACGGGTGTTATTGTGTCGAAATGAACGGATGCATATGCATCAAAGACGTGCATACACAGGCACTTGAATGTCTGGAAACATCCGCAGACGCATGTTTTTCGAGATTAACAACGTAATTGTTCTGCATTATTTCTTCAAGTGGCCGCGAATATTCAGTAACCTGAAAGCGATGTTCGTGATGAGAGAAGCATATCGCACCCATTGCGTTTGCGTGCAAATTATATATTTGAAATTTTTGCTGGAGATCTGGATGGAACCTGTGGCCACCTTCCATCCAGTTCATTGCTTGTTTTTCGAGGGTTGCAAAAAGGGTAGCTAGTCGATAATATGTCGCTTTGACAACAAATGTGATAGGTAAATGATGTGTTCCCTTCAGATACGAATTGATCGCCTTAGCCAAGTTCGTTGCCATGTGTCCATATCGACAACCCCCATCATAACATCACAGCCATTTCTCCCTCGGGATATCAACAAGATAGTCATATCCATATGAATTTCTTATTCTTAACTCTTCTGGCAGCTCTTCAACCTCATCAGCTCGGTGTGCGTTGCCTATTCAATAAAAGATGAAATAGTTAATGAGAAATAAGAATAAAAGCCATGTTAATTAATAATTTTGATAGTGGAAGGCGTACCATGTGAAGAACCATTATACGCTCATCATCATTTTTATATCTCTGGTAGTAATTGGCAGTAATGTGTCACAGATAGTACCGGTGATGAATGTATGGAGGTTCCTAAGACGGGCCCAAATGTTCGATTGATCCACATATCACTGCGCTTCTGTCTGAAATAATACATATCCCATCTTTCTTTTCCTGTAGAACCTGGCATAAGAAATATGTGAGCAGGTTGGTGAGAAAAAATATCTACGAATAGATATCTTTCTTTTTAACGATTGCGAATGCGATCGAAATGCATTTTCTGTTGCCGTCTTATGCAACTGCCAGTAGTAAGATCTGGGTGTATCTGCCATACAAGAATATGCCGTTAATCTGTAGCATCAGCTTGCAGTGGCAGAAAGCCTTAACGGATTGCGGAAATATCCAAAAAAGTGAAAAAATTAGCACTCCCTAGGTACGACACGATTATTGTAGTATGACGGCACTATCTCTAGTTGTACAACTATTCCTGGGTTGTATTTTTGTATTATCTTCAGCCACGTTCACAACTCATTGTACGGTTCCTTCTAGTGCCCATACAGTTATTGGATGGCACGATATCTTGCAAACCATGCCTTATCGTATTTAACCGTATACGTGAATTGAGATTTAATTAAAGCTATACATACCGACATAAATACGCGTAAATTTGCTTTCACAAGTGAAAGGATATGATCACAAAGTACGTGCATATCCAAGTTAGGATGATCTTAACTCAGGCTTCCTACGGAGCATGTATGAGGTCCATCATATCTGGCTATCTCCTACAAGTTGTTCAGCCTCTTCAATCGTGATACATGGACCCTCCAGTTACATCATTCGTACTTGTGGGGCATTCATCAATATATTTGTCCGCTTCAATTTTCCTCATGGTAGACGTAACTGAGCGGCGTTTGTTGTAATGCTTAATCGCAACTTTCGCTAGTTTTTTAATCTTGAATACCATTCCAAGATGTAGTTCACCTTCATTCCGTTCGTTGTACTACTCCAACTATGGGAATTCTAGAAATTATGTAGAGTTGAATCCTTCCATATCCACTGTTGTAAAGTAGGATGGTGGTTCGTAATATGCTGAGCTACTGCATGCTGTAGTAAAATTACACGGGGCATCAACTTTTACAGGTTCTTCCTTTGTATCTTTCTCCGTATCTTCTTCCGTAGCATCGTTCGCATCGTCTTCCATATTTACGGGCTCGTCAAGGTCTGCTGGTTCTTCAGGAAATAAACATATCTCGTCACTATCATGCACGATTTCCCTAAGTGGTTTCTCATCAGAATTATCCCCGTTAAATCTGTATAGTTTTTCTTCATCAACAACTTGTATCCTGCTAGGTTTTGCAACGGTAACCCGATCACGAGAGCGCTAATGAGGCATATATCCAATATCTAAGTCAACAACACCAACGCTTGAATGTCTCCCCATTAATGATATATTACCTATGTTTGCCTCACTAGGGATATAAGTTTGCCTTACTAGGGATATAAGTTGAGTGTCGTTCGGCTGAGAAATCATCCAATAGGTTGAACTCTTCACAATAGGATGACCCCGTAGATGATGACAACCCTACAACTGAATATAAGTTGAGTATCGTCCGGCTGAAAAATCATCTACGTTTACCTTACTAGGGATATAAGTTGAGTGCCATCTGGCTGAGAAATCATCAAATGGGTTAAACTTTTCACGGTAAGACAACCCCCTAGATGATGATGGCCCTACACCCGTACTGTATAGATTGTATGTTGAGTTCTGGGTTGGTGGCATGTTCAGGTCAAAGTCGAACCTGGCCATGTAAGAATGTCTTAGCCTCGATGCAGAAGATGATGAAGTTTGGTTATCGCTCAGATTTAGTAAGTTGAATCCTTATCGCAAACTTGATGTTGGACTATGAGTATTTGGGTCGAAGTCAAGATTTACTCGTAGCCAATTTGGAACCATAGTCTGACCTCTGACATTAAGTTCAAAAAATATTACAAAGAGCTCTAGGGGTCATCCTATAAAATACTGGGTATTGGTATCGATCATCATTTCTACACCTGTATCGTCTAGGACATCGAATATTATGAAATACAATAGATCTAACGACAAAGGTAGTCGATACCTCAGTGAATGTAATTCCCTCTCAAAAGCATGTGGAACCTTCCTAGATATCGCTCCCTTAAGCCTTTCATACGATACTCCCCTCGAAATATGTAGCGGAATAGTGTTGGGAGACTAAAATACGACACTGAGTTCGACATCAGAGATTATCTCACCATCGTAGTATACCAGAGCAGCCGTCTTTTTGCCATTGTTGAAAGAAACAAGCTGTCAATCTTCTTCACAGAAAATATTTCAGCGCTGATATTGTGTTTTTCCTCTATTTAACAGGGATTTCATGTACGATCAAATTGACATGACATGACGTTTAAGCGACGTATGTCATAGATGCCTGACTTCTATAGTTGAACTCGCGTTCATCTAAACTCGAGTTCAGATAGCTTTGCAGGATTCTTGCCATGTCAGTATAACTCGCGTTTAACCAAACGTGAGTTCAGCCAACTTTGTAGGATTCTTGACATGTTAGGGAAACTCGCGTTTAACAAATCACGAGTTTGGCCAGCTTTGCAGGATTCCTGACACTCGCTATTATATATTACTAAAAATCGCCCTAGTTCTAATGCGAGTTCAATAAATGACCTCGGCTATAAATACCGCGAAATAAATTTAACAACTATGGCAATATCATCAACCTATAACATCCATCTACTTACGTTTCGTACCTACAAAATAGAAATTATGCCCCAATTTTCTGCTATCGTTTTTTTCTGTAGAACTTACACCTACATATATTTCAACGACAAAATCACAAAAGTTTTATCATTCTTTTTAGAAACATCTAATTACATTGCAAGAACTAACATGTATGCGGTCCGTTGTATTTTATTATCTGCCACACGTTGTTCATCCTCTTCATTCGTGATACACAGATCCTCTAGTTACATCCGTAGTCCTTTTGGACATATTCTACAATATGGTTGTCTGCAATCGTTATCTTTATTATCGACACAATCGAGCGGCGTATGTTGTAGTTCTTAATTGCATCATTCATGAGTTTCTTTGTCGCGAATTGTATTCCAACTTCTAATTCACCATTACTATCGACAGAAACATCGCATAACTGTCTCCCTATAAATGGGAAATCATCTACGTTTTCAGCCATTGTAGAGCGAATTAGTAGGAAAATGAGTAAAATGAATATAGAGTGAATTAATATGAAATTGAATAAGAGATATGCAGAGCGAATTACTATGAAAATTTAAAGAATGAGTTTTTGAAGAAGTGGGGGGCTATTTATAGGGTTGCAAATGAACCGACCTTCAACGAAGAAGACTATGTCCATGTTCTTGTGTTTATTTTTAAAGGCGTTGATGTTCGGTTCATATTCGTTTAAATTTGTAAATTGTATTTGCGTTCGTTTGTTTATTTCTAAAAATGTTCGTGTTCGTTTATTTAATGAAGCTCGTAAACATGTTCAAGAATATGTTCGATTCAATAAAGCTCGTGAACATGTTCATTATTTCTTTTTCTAGTTTCATTTATTTGTTTGGAAATGTTAACTAAACTAACAATCGTTCAAATTTTAAATTATGCAAAAGCAACAAAAAAACTTATATTTTAACATGAACTTATATAACAGCCTTAGAAGCAAAAAAAATAAAACATTTATCTTCTTGTAACCGGTAACCCACCAAAATCTGTAACCCACGAGGTATTGTAACCGATAACCCACTAAATGCAGTAACCCACAAGAGGGTGTAGCTGGTAAAGCTGTGGATTTCGTGCTACCCAGAGCAATCATCATCTACAATGGTAGAGGCTTTGACTCCGGTTACATGCGGTAGTCTTCATCTAGCCTCCACGATTAAGGCGTAAGAATAAGTTACTCACATACCTCGAACAAAAGGTAAAAAGTATGCGGGGAATTTAAAAAGACTACGCGTTCCTGGATATTGTGATTTGTCGTTCATCTTGAACAAAAACATGGAACTCACATCTCACAAAAACTGTTATCCCACCAAGAGCATGAACTCATCATATAAATGCAACTACATATACCAATAAACCACAATATCGGGAAATCTCTTTGTAAAATAATTTTTAGGATACGTCGTTTGTTGCCATTAGTAGCTATAATAGAATGGAAACATCCACCTCTACATATGAATTTCTTTCTTCACATATGCTCTCTAGACGGTATTTGAAGTGCAAACTCGCGTTCATCTAGACGCGAGTTCTGGCAAAAATTGAATTGAACTCGCTTTCATCTAGACGCGAGTTCAGTCGAACATTGAGAGACGTGTTACTGTATGTTTAACTTGTTTCCATTCGAAACAATTAACAAAAATTTAAACTGTTATGTAGTCTTACAATTAAAATTTACCAAAAATTCTAATCAATTGTGAATTAAAAAACACATATATACTAATTTAAAATTTTTAACTAAATATAACGTAATTACAAAAAATAAATTGTTATATATTAGTGAAATATATTAAAATAGGGTTCAATATTTTCATATACAATAAATTAAACTAATGATGCCTATGTCCACCGGTACTACATCGCGGTGGATGATGAGGTTGATCGGGATTATGTCGGGCACGAAAGGGAGCAATTGGTTGCTCATCATCATCATCATCATCATTCTCGGTTCCAGCTCCAACAATATCACTTATTTTAACGAGCCTACCGGTGAAAAAAAGGGACTAAGCGGCGTTTGCTGGACAAACCCGGTTCCAAAGTCGATTGCCACCAACGAAAACTACATCAAGGGAAGGTAGGCTAGAAGAACGCTCGACATCCCACTAATCATCACTGAAAATGGACCATAGGGTCTGACACAATAGGCGTGAAAAAACCTTCGGTCGAACTCAACGGCGAATGAAATGATGAGTGCATTGAGTGGTTAAAGGTCGATGGGGTGGCCTGTGATGGTCCCGGTGCCGAGGAGATAGGAGCATGCTTTCTCGTCGATGATGCACACCACCAGAGGTGTTCTGTGCTCCTTTCGTACGCCGAGTCGATGTGTGGTTACGTTGCGTACGCTGATAGATGATGGCTCGTTCCTCTAGAGTCAAAATAAATAGCTTTCCATTCATCATAAACTATGCCTCGTAATTCGGGCTAACCATTGTCTCGAACATACGGTAATCACAGTAGGGTTGATGTCGCGGATCTACATTGTCCCTCCACTGAGCAATATAATCTATGTGCTTCATCTTTTTAGATGCCAATTACGTTCAAATTAATAAAAGATTGAGTTAAATAAAAAAGATTACCTCGGGCTTCACTTGTCGAGTAGGCGTGTGTAACTCGTCCAAATTTGGGGGGAGGGGCACAAGAATTTGTTGGACACAACCAAACTACCTTATGACGTGTTCATTTGGATTCCACTCAACTATAGCGTAGCAGATGAGTGGTACAGTAGCTGTCTAAACAAGCCTAGTGTCCTCCGAAAATTTCGAGAGGCACTCGTAGAATTCCGGATCCGCGTATGGTGTCCATAAAAACTGTAAAAAAATATACAATTATAACTACATATCAAATTTAATTTAAATAAATACACCAAATTTAATAACAAATACACTTGAAAATGTTACCTTATTCCCTGATTCATTCTCAATATCCTGTCTGATAGCACTCAAACCCTTGAAAAGACCAACATGAATTAAATGACCGCTCCACCTACAAAACAAGAAGATAATTTTAATATTAAAAAACATACAATAAAAAACTACTCTTTTCTTACCTTCGGCACAACGAAAAAATATATAGACTAGGCTGGCTAAGCTGAAGGCGTAAAAACGACATTCTCTACCACATCCAGGACTGAAGCAACAACAAACAACCTCCAATGTTGTACTTCTGAGGATCAGAGTTCATGCACATTTCCCTAATTAGAGATGCCAAAACTACCAGTCCCTAGCTCAATTTACCGACATTTTTAAAATCCCGCAAATGCCACAACCACAACGTGTGAACTTTATTGCGGGATTTGTCAGACATCAATATCTCGCCGATTATTTGTAAAATATGAGCGCGAGCATATGCCTACAATAGGAAAAAATATATTAGTATATGTAAATTTAATTATTTTACTAAAATTAAATAAAAATTTTATTTTTACCTTCTTTATGTCTTCGTTCGCGTCATCCGGTAAATTCTTAAAAGCATCCCGCAACCACATTAGTTTCACACGCCCACCATCCAGCGACTCTGGCGCAACCCCTAGCAAATCCAAACATAGGCCGTGTCAATCACCACTACTGTGACCGATGATAACCTCTCCATCAACAGGCAAACCGAGGATATGAGAGACGTCCTCTAGAGTAATTACCGCCTAGCCTCATAACCTCTCCATCAACAGGCAAACCGAGGATATAGGAGACGTCCTCCAGAGTAATTACCGCCTGGCCTCATGGAAGGTGGAATGTGTGTGTCTCCAGCCTCCACCTCTCTAGAAGAGAGTTGATCAAATCAACGTCCAATTTTTCACCTCCAACAATTCTGGATGCTTGCAGAAATCTGGCCTCCTCGATATATTGTTCTAGCTCCGGGTGGGGTTTATTCGACATTCAATTGTAAGAAACGTCCAGACGTTGTTTAACCCCAATCTAAAAAAATTAAACAAATATAAATTAAAACAACTTTTAATTACAATATATAACAAAATAAGAAAATAAAAATACTAAAGTAAACTAGATAATACTTACATTCCTTCGATGATAATCGAAAACGTGTTTATGATCCAACCTTATCAATCCCGCCATTATATCAAACACGAGAAAACAATTGAGAAATTGAGAGAGTAAAATTGAGAGAGAGTAAAGTTTGGTGTGGGGTAAAAGGTAGGGGTTCATTTTATAGTGAAAATGGCACCGGTTGGGTTGCGAGTATTTAATAAAACTCGCGTCCTGTTGAAAGCGAGTTCCGAAATTTGCGCCCCACCAAACGCTAGTTCTGCATAAATTTAACGCGGTAATTAAATTTTTCAACCGTTCAACTTATTATCTAAGAACTCGCGCCCCACCAAACACGAGTTCCGTCCTTCCCCAGATAACGCGATAAATTCGCGCAGTTTCGTATGAAAATCTCGCCAAACTCGCGTCCTATAAGGAGCGAGTTCTGTTGTTTTTTAAACAAACTGGGATAACGGATAAGATAATCCACATCGGATGAAACTCACGTCTAGATAACTGCAAGTTCTAAAAATGCGTTGTACAGAACTCGAATTCTAAATACGTGGCCCGAATAGGGGTATTTTTCCAAATGTTGTTCAAAGGGGTAGATTTCCAATTAAATTCCCTAAAAGGAATATTAAACCAATATTGCCCTAAATTTATTTCGTGAATTTAAAATTAAAGAAATGAAAGTTTGAACTGATAAAAGAATATCTTGAAGAACTTCTCAAAATTACAAACAAAGTAGTTAGGTAAAAAAATTAATAAAAAAATTGGTGAAAAGATTTTGGTTATACTTTTTCTTTAGAAAATTTTAAAAATCTTTCAAGTATTAGAAGAATTTTTATAAGAGCATTTAAAGCTGGCACACATAAAAACCAAGCAAATAAATAAATAAGCAAAAATATGACCAAAACGCCATTTTTATAAAGGTTTAATGGCTCTAATAGCCCTTAAAATATACACCATTTTACTGAGTTGTCCCCTAAAGAGTTTTTCAGAACTTTTTGCCTCATAAACTTTAAATCCTAACCTTGGTTGCCCCCTATCGTTAACTCGTGTAAAAATAATTAATGGACCAATCAAAAAGTGTCACGTGTCACTTTATTAACAAAAAAATTAGCTAGCTTTAATAAAAGGGGTAAATTGCATGTCAAGTCTATCATATTTTTTTGTTCAATTTAGTCCTAAAATCTTTATTTTTCCTGAATTTGATCCAAATTTCTTTCAAATTTTTATAATTTAGTCTAATATTTTTAATATGATGATATTTTTGTTCAATTTAGTACTTAAAATATTTATTTAACCTAAAATTAACCTCCATTTCTTTATAATTTTATAATTTAGTCTAATATTTTAAATATAATTATATTTTTGTTCAATATAGTCCTAAAAATCTATATTTAACCCGAAATTGACCCCTATTTTTTTATAATTTTTATAATTTAGTCCAATATTTTAAATATAATCATATTTTTGTTCAAATTAGTCCAAAAATCTTTATTTAACCCGAAATTAAACCCAATTTCATTCTAATTTTTTATAATTTAGTCCAATATTTAAATATAATTATACTTATCTTCATTTTAGTCCTAAAAATCTTTATTTAACCCGGAATTAACCCTAATTTCCTTTTCATCTTTATAATTTAGTCTAGTATTTTAAATATGATTATATTTTTGTTAATTTTAGTCCTCAAAATCTTTATTTAAGCCAAAATTAACCCTATTTTCTTTCTAATATTTATAATTTAGTCCAATATTTTAAAAATAATCTTATTTTTGTACAATTTAGTACTAAAAATATTTATTTAACCCAAAATTAACCCCAAATTCTTTCTAATTTTTATAATTTAGTCCAATATTTTTAATATGATGATATTTTGTTCATTTAAGTCCTAAATTTTCTTATTTAACATGAATTTGACCCATAGTTCTTTCTAATTTTTATAATTTAGTTTAATATTTCTAATATAATTATGTTTTTGTTCATTTTAGTCCTAAAAATATATCCATTAAGTTTTTCCTAAAGATATTTATATTTCTAAACGATTAACCCAAATCTAGTTATGGTAATCTATAGTATAGCGATCCTTTTTACGAGTTTTCGCTAAAAAAAGGGGTTTTAAGGTGTTTGGGGGTCTTTCGGGTATTTAAAAATAATGTCTTCTGTGGGGTTTCATGGAAAATCAGATTTTATTTTAAAAATAGAGTCGTCACCAGCCACTAAGGTAGGCCGGACACCATAAAACTAGAGATTTTAACAAAATGGGGTTCGGGAGTCGGTTACGGATGGGGAAGGATTAGCACCCCTACACCGCCCAAAATTGGTACTTTAATAATTACCGCTTTATTAATATTAAACTTTTTGGATTAAAGTGATGATTAAATTAAGATTTGGTTATAAGTGCGAGTAAATTTTAAGGGCCCCGTTATCCGAGAATAAACTGATAAACCACCATCACTACGCTTGATACTGGCCACGCTTACGCTCGGATAAAAGGGCACCGCATTGACAATTAATATTCCGTTATGCAATCTTAGAAAACATATTATAAAAAGCAAACATATCTAATTTAACATGATATTTAACAAAATGGATGATCATAAATAAAAAAAAACATGTCACGAGAATCAAAACTAAACATAAATATAAAAATAAACATATAAACATGGTAAAAAAAACATGCTTCAAGGTTAAATTAACTAACTATAACGTATTTAAACAGACAAAAAAACCCACAAATGCAACGTATGCATGGCATACATATAATGTGATACTAAATTAACAAAGCAAACTTACCACAACACTACACTAGGACTTTATCATATGACACAATTTACATGCATATATTAAAACATCATGACATTACATGTAACAAATATCACCACACTAACATATAACCTAGAAATGCAAAAAAAAACATAAAACTCATGCTACCACATACAAACATACCATGAACAAACAAACTAAACATAAGCCTATACAAAACATATGCATCAAAAACATTAATGAACCTAATATGCAAACTAAAATACATAAATAATTAACCACATGAAGAACATCACCAATCATGCTAAAAAACATAATAGTAACATGCTTTCAAACACGATAACTTAAAATAAAACATGAATATACAGGACTGGAATAAAATAAAAATAAAAACAGAAAGTTGGAAACAAAAGAAAAAAGCATACATTTCAGGACCGAATTATAAACCGAACTAAACTTAAAAGGACCGGACATGCAATAAAACCAAGGGGCAGACTAGAAATGAAAATATAGGCTGGGACGGAGGGACTGACTGAGTAATTTCACCATTCAAAATCTGAATTCGGTTTAATTTAAGGGCTTAATTGAAATATTTTAAAAAGAAAGAGGGACCAAACTTGCAATATACCCATGCGGCGAGCTCAAACTGAAAATAGGGCTGGGACGGAGGGATTTAAGACGCTATTATACCATTTTTAATTTGTTTTTCATCTATATAATAACCTACCCGCTTCCATTTCCGTCTTTCCCTCATTTTTTTACCCTTAATAAAACACTATATTCTCTCTTTATTTTCCAGACAAGTCGCCCCAAAAAAAACAAACCTCCCCACGGCCACCATGCCCGACCAGTCTCAGGCGAGGCTTGGCCGTAAGGCCGCCTCGAGCCGTCCTTAACTAGAGTTTTCGGCAACCCAAAAGAAACCCCAAAAAATCGGCAACCCTTCTGTTTTGAACCAAAAAACCTAGACCTCTTTACTGTCTCGAACTAAAAAACCATGGCTCCATCAGGCTCATCGCCGGTGAGACAAAAGAAGAAAAAAAACTCAGGTAAAAATACCTTCCTTTTTATTTTTTATGTTTGGATGCAAAAGAAAGAAATGAGGAAGAAAAATACCCTGAAAACTTAAAATGGTTTTTTATTTCATGTTCCCCGAAAACTTCCCTACAGATTTTTGTTTTTCTTACATATATTCTGATCCCTAGATTTGTTTAGTAGAAACAAAGCATAGATTACATATATTTTTTTCGGGTTTGGTACCGATAATCTATTTTTTCTCTATTTTCGCACGTTTCTGGAGGAGGATCGGTGAGGATCGGCATGGTGGAGGCGTTCTCTAGCCAGACGCGTCCTTGGCCGTTGGATCAGATCTGATCCAACGACTGAGATGGCCTGATGCACGAACGGCCCAGATACAATCTTGGAAAAATGAGGTGGCCTGAGATGATGATATGTGGCGTCTGGAAACTGGATAGTCTAGTGCGCGTGACACACGCGCGCGTGGGGAGCTGAACGGCCCGCGCATGATCTCATGCGGCTAGCTGGAGGGTCACCTTCCTTTAATCGTGACCGTTGGATCAAGATTTGATCCAACGGATCTTGGTGGGCTGCGCATAAAAAAGATGATAATTAGGGTTGAGTTAGATTTGGGTCAGGCCGAAATGGGCCTTGTAATATATTTTTTTTGGGTTCTGTAATTATGGACTGGACTTTAATATTACTATTTGGGTTTTTTAGATTTATTTTAAATTAGCCCATTAATAATAATAATAATACATACGCACATGCACATATAATATATGTACATGCAAGCATACATGCAAATTAACATATATATCACATACATTTGAACACATAACATACATATATATTTGTTCACACATAACTAATATAACTATACACATATTGTACATATACAAACAATGCATACATAAAATATAAAGATACATATGACACACATATACCATAATAATTATTAATATGTACACATACATAATATATATAATACATGCACTCACACATATCACACATATATTTTACGTACATACTAATCACACGTACATAATAAACGTATAATATATAATATATGTATACATGCAATAATAATATATATTAATAATTACATAATATTTACAAACTAGATAAAAATGAGTGATTACAGTTGCCCCTCTTTGCTTGTTCTTGTGGAACGGGAACAAAGAAAGATCATAAGCACTCATTTTTATCCGACTTCCCTGTTTGTAGCTTCGGAATCACGTGTTCTTCTGGAACTTTCCGCTTTTCCTTAGCTGAATCTTTAGGTTCGTAAGTTCTTCCTATATAGAACTTCTTCACCTTCTGATCTTGGAGCTACAGGCTCTTCCTATATAGAACCTTTCGCTTTCTCGGGCGGACCCTTCAGACTAAAAGTTCTTCCTATATAGAACTTTTTACCTTGAAATCCTGGAGCTAGGATTCTTTCTATATAGAACATTTCACTCTGAAGTTTCGAGTTACGAGTCCCTCCTATATAGAACTTTTCACTCTGAGAAGGTAAAGCTTGGAGTCCTTCTTATATAGAACTCTTCGCCTTCAATGCTGCGGGTTTTTCCTATATAAAACCTTCTGCGTCACGGGTGGATTCTTCCGACTGAGCGTTCCTTCTATATAGAACTGCTAATCTTCAAACCCTGGAGCCGCAAATCCTTCCTATATAGAACTTTTAGCTTCTGAAATCTCAAGGTTACAGGTTCTTCCTATATGGAACCTTTCACTGCGAGGGGTTGAAAATATAGGCCCTTCCTATATAGAACCCTTATTTTCGAATTTAGGATTTACGCCAAAATGACTACCGATCTTTTAGGACTCACGCTACTAAGGCTGCCAAAATCTTTCTTCAAATTTGGGGATTCACGTCAAAAATGGCTACCGATCTTTCTGGACCCACGCTACTAAGGCTGCCAAAATCTTCAAATGAATCCACCTCTTCAATACTGAGTGGCAGATCAAAGGTCATTGGTAATCTGTAAGTACCTATTTAAAATGGACAAAATGTTATAATAAATGAGTTAGCATGCTCATAATCCTAAGGACGCCTAACTATACATGATGCATGAGTGTCAATATTCTGATGCGCCTACTTCCGCAATCAGCCAATCTCAACTTTCTGCTTGCTTTCTCTTCCTTTTCTTCTTCTAGTGGCGGTACCCTATCTCACTGTTGGGTTCAACCATTTTAGCCTTTCTTTTCTGAGTTTTCGGTTCTAAATTCTAAAGTGCCCTTTCAGGTTTTCGCCTTAGATTTTTTTGTTTTTTGTTAGGCGCCATTACGGGTTTTCACCTGGGAGATCTCTATTGTCATCTTGAATATTTTCTCAGACAAGTAAGAATGGTGCATGACATTGGTTATCTTATTCTGATGCTCGAAGTCTTCCCCTCGTCGTGCCTCGACATACATTATGTAGAAAGCTTGATATTAAAGTTAATTATGTTTCCTAATCACTTTTATTCTCAGGGTTAGATCATAATAATGCTCATAAATCTTTTGTTTATTGTAAGTCTATGTTAACCTGTTTACATGATGCTTATGAAAACAATGAGAAGATAAGGAAGGGAAGGCACAAAAACATGATCTTATTGACATTAAGGACTTGGAACAGCTTTAGAAAAGTCATGGAAAACATGATGAAAAGGGAAAGCAGAACATGAAATGCAAAACCCCCAAATATCCACTATATGAATGATGTGTGATCCCGTCAACCGAAATAAAATCTTCGCCTGGAGCTCCTTCTTCTGGTACCCGTGAGGGTAATTCTACTTGCCGGAGGCCCAATCTCAAAATTTATCTAAGCCTTCTTTAACGGGTTTTCAACTCAGATCCTTCCTTTGCTTCAAGACGCCCTTTTCGGGTTTTCGCCTTTAGCCTTTTTTACCTAAGGCGCCCTTTGTGGGTTTTCACCTTAGGTTTTCAGCATTTTTCATTTCATTTTTTTCTTTTTTTTTCAAACATAATACTTCTTAACTGAATCGGAATTCACGAGATTTTTTAATTCTCCATCCATTTCAGTCAAAATCAACACTCTTCCCGAAAAAGCCTTCTTAACGACATATGGCCCCTCCCAATTAGGCATCCACTTTTCTCGAAATTTTTTTTGAATTGGAATGATCTTCTTAAGCACTAGATCTCCCTCTCAGAATTCTCTCGGACGCACTTTCTTATTATATGCACACATCATTCATTTTTGGTGTATTTGACCAGGGCAGATGGCTTTCAGCCTCTTTTCTTCGATGAGATTTAACTGATCGAGCTTGGTCTGCACCCACTCTGATTCATCTAGTGTTACTTCGCTCAGAACTCAGAGTGACAAAATCTCAACCTCAATGGGTAGTACCGCCTCTGTGCCGTACACTAGGGAATAGTGCGTTGCCCCTGTTGATGTACGAACAAATGTCCGGTAGGCGAACAGAGCAAATGACAGCTTCTCATGCCAATCTTTGTAGGTGTTTGTTGTCTTCGAAATGATTTTTTTATGTTCTTGTTTGCCGCTTATACTGCCCCAATTCATCTTAGGAAGGTAGGTCGTGGAATTATGGTGTGTTATTTTGAACTGGTTACACACCTCAGTCATCAATTTATTATTCAGTTTGGAAACATTGTCGGTGATAATCTTTTTTGGCAACCCATATCGGCAAATGATCTCCTTCTTGAGGAACTTGCACACCGTTGTCCTTGTGATATTGACGTAAGATGTTGCCTCCACCCATTTAGTGAAGTAATTAATGGCAACCATAATAAAAAGGCGGCCGTTGGAAGCCTTCGGATGAATCTGTCTAATGACATCCATGCCCCATGTTGTGAACTACCAAGGCGAGTTCATGGTGTGTAAAGGTAAATGAGGAGCATGGATTTTGTCGGCATATATTTGGCACCTATGGCATTTTCTGGCGTAATCGATGCAATCTCCCTCCATAGTCGACCAGAAATAGCCATATCTCATGATTTTTCGGGCTATTGACAGACCATTGTTGTGTGTTCCACACAAACCATCATGTACTTCTGCCAAAATTTATTTTTCCTCCCGGGCATCTACGCGTCTCAACAACACTTGATCATGGCCTCTTTTGTACATAATCTCCCCGTCCAAAATATATCATGTTGCCATCTTTCTGAATGTTTTTTCGGTCATTTTTGTTTGCTCTTTCGGGATACGTTTGAAACTTGATATATTGCAAGATATCGTAATACCAAGGGTTGCTATCTATTTCTTCTTGCACATTATAATAGTGAGCGGGCCTCTCAAAAGTCTGCATCTCAATTGGCTTCATTTCTGCTTTCGTATTTGTTTTGACATGGAGGCCAGGGTTGTTAAGGCATCTGCCATCTGGTTATCTTCTCTAGAAAGGTAGGTGAAACTGACCTTTTCAAATTCTTTAATGAGCTATTGGATCAACTCGTAGTATTTGACTAGCTTCGGATCCCTAGTTTCCCATTCTCCTCATAACTAATAGATCACTAAGGACGAACCTCCGAATACTCGAAGTTCTTTGATATTTCTTTCATTGGCTGCATTCAATCCCATGACACATGCTTCGTATTCAGCTATGTTGTTTGTGCAAAAAATTCTAGTCTGCTGGTGAAGGGATAGTAGACATCTTTTGGAGAAATTAACACGACTCCTATTCCGTGGCCAATGGCATTGGAGGCTCTATCAAAGTAAAGCTTCCATTAGCCGTCATCTGAAACGTCTTCCCCAGTTGTAATGCACATCAAGTCCTCATCTGGGAAATTGAAGTCCAACGATTCATAATCATCTGAAGCACGGCTAGCTAAGAAATCTACTATATCACTTCTTTTCACAGCTTTCTGGCTCACATATACAATGTCGAACTTGGATAACAGCATCTGCCAACAGACCATCATTCCCGTTAATGCTGGTGCTTCCATTAGAAACTTCAAGGGGTCAAATTTGGATATCAACCAGGTGGTATGGTATAACATGTACTGTCTAAGCCTTTTGGTAGTCCAAACCAAAGCACAACATACCTTCTGAATTGGCGGGTACCGTGTTTCACAATCAGTGAACTTCTTACTTAGGTAGTAGATGGTTCTTTCCTTCTTCCCAAACTCATCATGTTGCCCCAACACGTAGCCCATCGAGTTTTCAAAAACTATTAGGTAAAGGATCAAAGGCCTGTTTGGTACCAGTACGACTAAAATCGGAGCATTCATCAAGTACTTCTTAATCTTCTCTAGAGCTTCTTGACATTCTTTATCATAGACCTCTGGGTTATTCTTCCTAAGTAGTCTGAAGACAGGGTCACACTTATTTGTTAATCGAGAGATGAAACAGGATATATAGTTTAACCATCCTAGGAAATCTCGAACTTCTTTCTGAGTATGAGGCGGTGGAAGGTCCTGGATAGCCTTTACTTTTTCTAGATCGATCTCAATCCTCTTCTTACTCGCTACAAACCCCAAGAGTTTTCCATATGTGACTGCGAATGTGCATTTAGCCGGGTTGAGCTTTAGCTGGTATTTTCGTAGTCTTTAAAACAGCTTTCTCAAGTTTCGAAGGTGCTCTTCCTCGGTTCGGGACTTAGCGATCATATCATCCACGTATACTTCTATCTCTTTATGCATCATATCGTGGAAAAGAGTCACCATTGCTCTTTGATAAGTCACCCCTGCATTCTTGAGTCTGAAAGGCATTACCTTGTAACAAAACGTGCCTCACATGGTTACAAATATGGTCTTTTCCATGCCCTCTGGGTCCATCTTTATCTGGTTGTATCCTGAAAAACCATTCATGAATAAGAACAATGAATTTCCCGCGGTATTGTCAACCTACGTGTCAATATGTGGCAAAGGTAAATTGTCTTTAGGGCTTGCTCGATTGAGATCCCTGTAATCTACACACACGCAGACCTTTCCATCCTTCTTAGGCACCGATATGATGTTTGCAACCCATTCAGGGTATTTGGCAACTTTCAGAAAGCCATCATCAAACTACTTTTTTACCTCTTCTCTGATCTTTAACAGCATGTCAGTCCTCATTCTTTTGAGCTTTTGCTGGATTGGCTTACATTCTGGCCTCGTTGGTAGCTTGTGCACCGCTATGTCTGTATTCAACCCTGGCATATCTTGATAAGTCCAAGCAAAGACGTTCTTGAACTCTTGGAACAGGGCTATCAGTTCGCGCTGGGTTTCGGAGGAAGATGTAGTCCCGATTTTCACTTCTTTTCTCTTCCCATTAGATTCCAAGTTCACAAATTTTTGTTTCTTCTTGGTGGGCCATGATTTGACTTTCTTCATTGGCCATCATCCTCACCAACTCCTCAGGAACCTCGCATTCTGCCTCGTCGTCTTCCTTTTCAATTTCTACCGAGATCTCAAGGTGCTCGAAATCTACCTTAGGATTGGATTCAGAATCATTCATACAGTTAATCATGGGGACCCTACATGAAATGAGAACAAATGTATTGGGAAGAGAATGATTTTAAATGAAGTGAATGAATATGAGTAAGAAATGAATTAATGAAGTAAATGAAATGTTTTCCATTTGAGAAAACGAGGAAGACATTCTTTCATTGCAAACAAAAAGTTAATATAGATGCCCCATACAAACGATCTCTATTGCCCATGGGCAAAAACAAAAGGTTTAGTTAGGAGCATTACTCTGATCTGTCCCTAAAGACTACAGGTAGATCAATGTAGCTCTAGTTATTGAGAGTTTCCCCGGGACGGCAAGGGTGGATATTGGTCAACACGTTGCTGCTATTGTCATCTTCAGCTATCATGTTGATGAACATCACTTCAAGTGCTTCACTGAACATCTCATTCTCGTTAAGTATGTCATTTTCTCGAATTGCTTCCTGTAATTTATGTTCTGTATGGTCAATTCCACCAAAAACAAAAATATCTTTTACATGAGGAAAAGATATCGGTCTCCATGGAATATCCTCTCCTTTGAGTCTAGCCCTCATTTGTTTTCCTTTCTTTCTATATTCCTCTCTCTTTTGCTGAATACTTGGTTTGTAGCCAAGCCCAAAATGATATTTCTTGGTGATGGCACTTCTGGGTCATAGGCTTCCTTGTAATCTCCTTCCTAGCCATCTTCATGTTTTGGCTTCTCGGCCCAAAGTTTCAGAAAAGGTTATCTTGGTGCAGTTGGATAACCTAGGGCAGGGGATTCGACTACCTTTCACAACAAATGTGGCATTTACAAGTTCCAATGTTTGGAAAGAACATTCCACAACATCTTCATCGTTCTGGATGTAGGGGGCATCCGATGTTACCGAGGTGATGATTTCTTGCTCAGCCTCTACAATGATCAACTTGCCTTCGATCACAAATTTTAATTTATGATGGAGTGATGAGGGAACAACTCCAGCAGAGTGAATCCATGGTCTTTGCAATAAGCAACTATAGGTCAGATTTATGTCTATTACCACGAAATCAATTGTGTGCTCTATCGGCCCAATCAATAAATGTACCTCAATTTTTCCAAGTGCTCCCCTCTGAGTACCGTCAAAGGCTCTCACGGAGTTATGGCAGGGTTTTATGTGGGAATCATCTACCGGTAGCTTTTGTAGAGTCACCATCGGTAGTACATTTAATGTCGACCCATTATCAATCAGTACTCCTGGCAAAACATACCCTTTGCAGTGGGTGGTGATGTTTAGAGTTTTGGTGGACCCCATACCTCTTTTCAGGATCTCGTCATCGCTGAATGTGATGTAGTTGTATGCGGTGATATGCCCCACTATTCTGTCTAGCTTAGATACAGAAATGTTACCGGGTATAAACGTCTGGTTCAGCATATTTAATAATGCATCACGATGCTTTTCTGAACTCAAAAGCAACTCCAACACCGTAATCCTTGCTGGTTACTTTCGTAGTTGTTCCACTACATTGTATTCACTGTTCCTCAGGAACTTCAAAAATTCTTGTGCCTGAGCCTCAGTTACCGGCTCATTAATCTTTGGAGGGTGGCTCCTCGCCAAATATCCTCGCAGAACCCGTTGATGTACCTTCTCCCTTATCTTTTGTAGCTTCAGCAGATTTCAAAACTTCCGAAGAGTAGCACCTGTCGCTCCTCGTGAAGTGGCCTACTTCGTTGATGATTTCATCTTTCTTTGTCTGTTCATCTTTCTGTGTTGGCTCTTCTCTTACCATTTGTTCCTTCTCCTTACGAGGTTTCGACTTCTCTGGTATAGTCACGTTGGCGCCATAATTCCAAGGGGTTCGCTGCTTATCTTTGAACGGAAACGGAGCTGATGCTAATAATAATTTTGGGGGCCACCTTTACAGCTTCTTCTTGAGATGAACTTGCTTCCTTTGGTCTGGAGGGGACGACAAAGGGTCTGTCTATTCCATACTTGATGTTAGGGCCATCTGACGCATATACATCTAACCCCTTTCCTTCCTGCAATCTTCTCAAAGAACTCTATCTCTTTACTGTCCATCAGTTGTTGAATCAATCTCCTGAATTCTTCACATTGTTGGATGTCGTGCCCTCTATTCCATACTTGATGTTAGGGCCATCTGACGCACATACATCTAACCCCTTTCCTTCCTGCAATCTTCTCAAAGAACACTATCTCTTTACTGTCCATCAGTTGTTGAATCAATCTCCTGAATTCTTCACATTGTTGGATGTCATGCCTCTGTCAATCAAGCGGGCCATGCATAATTGTTGGAACACCCACCGTAAGGGAGACTTAACTTCTGACACATCTTCTTTAGCTTTTCTAGCAGATTATTCCTCGATAGCATTCACTCCACGGTTCCCGTAATTAGGTAACGAGTTAGCGGCCACATTTGATTCTTCAAACTTCAATACCCCATAATTAATCAGACTTTGTATAAGTTTCTTAAATGCGAGGCAATTTTCTGTGGAGTGACTAGGGGCACCGCCATGATAATCGCAATGTGCGTTAGGATCATACCATGATGGAAACAAAGGTTTGAACGGAGTGACATAGTATGGGCGGACCAAATCAGCTTTGTAAAACTGAGAATAAAGCTCGGTGTACGAAACTGGCAACGGAGTAAAGGCTACTTTCTCTCGTTCTTTTCCTAGAGCTCTCTCTTCTCTTTAGTTTGGGTTATGAACCTTCCCTTTTGATGCTTGCGGATGAGAGACCGTAAAGTTCTTTGGGGCATTGTAAGTACTCGTAGTATTTACCTCATTCTTTCTCTTCTTGTTGTACTATCGAGAGTTATCCCCGCTATCAATCCTGCCACTTTTAATTGCCAATTCGAGAGACTCCCCAGTCCTGATCAAATCGGCAAAGGTCTGAGTTGTATTATCGATGAGACAGTCGAATAGTGTTCCTTTTAGAGCATTCACGAATAGGAGCGTAATCTCTTGCTCAAGAATTGGTGGCTGGATCTGAGCGGCCACCTCTCGCTACCTCTGGGCGTATTGTCGCAGACTCTCGTTAGACTTCTGTCCCATATTTCCAACATGATCCTACTGGGGGTCATATCTGTCACATGTTTGTACTGCTCAATGAATGCCTTCGAAAGGTCCTTCTAGGACTTGATATTTACTTGGCTTAATTGGGTGTACCACCGGAGTGCTGCTCCAGTCAGACTATCCTAGAAATAATGGATTAAAAGTTTTTCATCCATGATGAAGGCTGCCATCTTTTGGCAATACATGGTCACATGCGCGGAAGGGCATGAAGGTCTATCATACTTGTCAAATTCTAGAGTTTTGAATTTTGGTGGTGAAATAAGGTCGGATACCAGGCTCAGATCACTGGCCTCATTCCCTGGTTCACTTTTAGCTTGCAGTGCTCTAAAATTTTCTTCCATGAGACAAAACCTTTTATCCTATTTCTTTTCCACTTCCGTTCTACTTTTCTCGACCAAATTCAGATCCAGCACCTCTTGTTCGTAGAATGTCTCTGTATCAACGGGTTGGCTTATAGATGCCCCTGCCTGAAGACTAGCAGATATCTCGACAGGGTCAATGTATACTCTTCTTGTCGGACTTGGCGTCTTTGATTGAACCTTGCTGTGAGATGCGATACATTCTGGCTCTCGGACGACTTCGTCTTTAACCTTTTCTTTCCCATAGCTTTTTTCCAGCAATGTGGTTAACTCGGATACTATCGCAGCTTGTAATTGAGCTATCTGCTCGCTGAGGCGCTGTCTAGCTTTATCGAAACGTACTTCTAAATCCTTCTGCCCTTTTTCCAAACTGACTATTCCGTCCTCTATTAGTTTGCTTTGGAACCGAGTAAAGTATGGATGCGGAATGGTTGCGGCTTATCTTTTAGTTTCACTGCCATAATATTTACACTATCAATATTATTGCAGAAAAGAGAGATGCGTGTATAATGCTGCAAATGCTATAATGCAATGCAAGAATGTATGCAAATAAAGGTACTGATTTCGCTAGTAATCACCCTTTTGAGCTACTTTAATGGGAATTAAAGGGTCCAGATTACAAAATAGTAAAGTAGAGTTCTACACGTAAGACCTAGCTCTAGCTCCTAACTTCTCGATAGCCCTGAGCAGTTTGATTAACCTAGGCGCTTCTTTCATGTTCGAGGTTATGAAAGGTCGAAGAACTTTGGCTTCTATAGCTAAGTCATTCACATGTCCCACAACTCGTTGTATCTCCACCATCAGGGTCATATAATACTGGTCTTTGTCTTGAATCATCTAGAAGGCATCACGAAGTCTTCACCGCCAATAATTGTCTCCACCTGCTGCAGCTTCTTCGTATACCCTAATTCTCCCTCTGTAATCCTGAACGGTGGCCTTGAGTGACTCAATGCGGGTTCGTAACATGCAAATTTCACGCTCCCTTTCTTGTAGCTCGATGAAGCCATTCCTCCGATGATAGGTCTGAAAGGAACGATCTAACTCTGTCAGTCTCCCTTCTAGCTCAGCATTCTGATCTTAGCTCTGATTTAGGCTTTGAACAGTGTCGTTGTACAAGTTTTGCACCTCTAGTAGTCTATTCCTGCTCCCCATGGATTTCCTCTTCCAAACGGCAGTGTTCTCTCTTTCACAGATGATTGCTTGCTTACCTTTGTCGATCTCTTGCCTAGCTATTTCTTTCTCTTGGTTAATGGCATCCTTAAAAGACCGTCTTTTACTCACGACAGCTAAGTTGCAGCTTTCTAACTCCTTCTCGATTGCTTGCTTGCCTTTCTCTCGTTCTTCTTCAACTAAACGCATACCGGTCATCATTTCCTTCTCCATGGCTAGGAACTGGCTTCGACTGGCATTCTACACCTTTGCTTGAAGCTGAAGAGTATCTTTCTGATAAAGAGCATTCTTCTTACTCAGATCTGCGTTCAGCTTCTTTAATAGCCTAATGTCTCATCTCGTTCATCGACATCTAAACTTACCTTGTAGAGCTCACTCGTATACTGAGTCTGTAAAGCCTCCATCTTCTTCTTAACCTCTTCGAGTTCATTTCACAAAATGTCAGCCTCGGATAGTACCATCCTCATATGTTCCTCAAGTGACACGGTTGGTCCTTGGCCAGGTTGTGGAATCTTGTCGTTAATCCTCAAGCGCCTCCAAAGATCGTAATCTGGGGTGAACATGCACTCAGTATCTCATTCTACCCTTATCTGATAACAGTGATCCCAAGCTCTCATGATAGTTTAAACTTTCGCCCTGAACTCGCCCTTAAAAGGAAACTTACTTCGACTTAAACTGATGGTGACATGAACAAACTATCGCGATCCGAATTGTCAGGACACCAAAAGCGGAGCACAAGCAATTCCACGATGTAGCCCTAACATCATTAGCCAGTCATAATCACCGCAGTTGTATATGAAGTAACTAACCCTGCCGAGCCAAGGAACTCTCCACACTATGTCTTCGTCTTGAATGTTCTTAAAGATCCGGGTCCATTTCTTCTTGTTCAAGTCTTCTCGCCATTCCTTTGCTAAGTACTCTCGCAAAGGCGAAAAGTCTCGAAATGATATTCTCGGCAAAACCCTCGTTGTTGTCTTCCACTTATGGCTCTGAATCCAAACCTATAGTAACTGTGCACACCCTCTGAAACGTCCCTCTTCATGCTTTTGGCTTGCATTCAAAGAAATAAAACTTTCAGTTAAGATTGTCGGTACTGGATTCACCTTCCATTTTATACCTTCAAATAGATCTAGGATGGCTACATCGATGTTTCCAAGAACCCTCGGAAAGATGACCAAACCATATATCCCTAAGGCGAATAGGTCCATCTTCATCCCTTCATCTGGGTGCGCGAGTATGATGTCTTGAATACTCTCCCATGCAAAGGCTAGGCCATCTTCTCGATTTTGAATCAGGCTGTTAACCCATTCGTCACTCATCTCAGCAAAAGTTTTGAGCTTCGAAGGGTAATTCTGGTTCCTTGACGACTTTGCATAGATCCAATCTTTCTGGACATTCTTCTGATTAAGTAAGGCTGTGTATTCCTCTACCGTAGGCATCATATCTTGCCCGTTGAAAGTGAAGCAGCAAAAAGCAGGATTCTAGAATTGGAAGATGGCTCGGAGTAAAGGCTGGTTGACCGGACATACATCAACTGTGCTATGTCGCCATAACTATCAAAGAATAAGTCTTGTAGTCTTCGATCTCATCCTTCCCAAATCTTTTTAAGTTCCCATAGGTCATTATGTTGGAGGCTCACGCAAGTATACCCTAGCACTATGCGCTAACTCTGCAAACTATTACCTTGGGTCTTCTGATTGAGTTCTGACCAATGTCGGACAGCTGAGTTGAGGTTGTCCTTCTTAAGATACCTTTTTTCTATGATGAAAGATTTTCTGATCGGGCAAACCACTCGATTCAATACCTTTATGTAATGCAAATGCAATGATATATGCAAAAAGCAAAACAAAAAAAGAAAACAAGTCAGTACCAGATAAAATCAATAAATACATAAATAAAGGGCAAGTTAAATAAGATAAACAAACAAAACAACCCTATTTACATCATGTCTAAAACACCTAGGTTATTCGCATAGCTCTAAAAAGGGCGGGTTTTTTATGTTCTCTACATGCATTGTTGGTGCTAAGAGGTATCCGAATTGTCCTTGCTGTCTCCTACTAAGGGTAGCAAGGCCCCCGATCATCACCTATTATAGGCTCCTTTCAACCGGGTTCAATTTAGGGACCCATTCGCTTATGCCCATACGAAGGAACGATATCCTCACGAAAGCATAAGGTATTCGAGCCCCGAAGGTACTTTGCTAGGCCCATACGGAGGAACGATATCCTCACGAAAGCACTAGCTTTTTCCCCCACTTAAAAAGGACGAGTTTATATGCCAAATTTTAAATGTGTTAAAATAAACGCGCAATTATAACCAAATGTTAATTTAATAGTCACTTTAATCCGAAACTTTCGATATTAATAAAGCGGTAATTATTTAAAAAACTTGACTCTCTTTTGCTTTTGAAAAACAAGAAAAGGGTCCCCAGCAGAGTTGCCATCTGTAGCGATCCTTTTTTACGAATTTTCACTAAAAAAAGGGGTTTTAAGGTGTTTGAGGGTCTTTCGGGTATTTAAAAATAATGTCTTCCGTGGGATTTCATGGAAAATCATATTTTATTTTAAAAATGGAGTCGCTAGCGGCCAATAAGGTAGGCCGAACACCATAAAACCAGAGATTTTAACAAAATGGGGTTTGGGAGTCGGTTACAGATGGGGAAGGATTAGCACCCCCACACCGCCCAAAATTGGTGCTTTAATAATTACCGTTTTATTAATATTAAACTTTATGGATTAAAATGACGATTAAATTAAGATTTGGTTATAAGTGCGAGTAAATTTTAAGGGTCCTGTTATCCGAGAATAAACTGATAAAACACCATCACTACGCTTGATACTAGCCATGCTTACGCTCGGATAAAAGGGCACCACATTGACAATTAATATTCCGTTATGCAATCTTAGAAAACATATTATAAAAAACAAACATATCTAATTTAACATGATATTTAACAAAATGCATGATCATAAATAAAAAAAGACATGTCACGAGAATCAAAACTAAACATAAGTATAAACATAAACATATAAACATGGTAGAAAGAAAAAAACATGCTTCAAGGTTAAATTAACTAACTATAACGTATTTAAACACAAAAAACCCACAAATGCAACGTATGCATGACATACATATAATGTGATACTAAATTAACAAAGCAACCTTACCACAATATTACACTAGGACTATCATATGACACAATTTACATGCATATATTAAAACATCATGACATTACATGTAACAAATATCACCACACTAACATATAACCTAAAAATGCAAAAAAAAAAACATAAAAATCATGCTACCACATACAAACATACCATGAACAAAAAAACTAAACATAAGCCTATACAAAACATATGCATCAAAAACATTAATGAACCTAATATGCAAACTAAAATACATAAATAATTAACCACATGAAGAACATCACCAATCATGCTAAAAAACATAATAGTAACATGCTTTCAAACACAATAACTTGAAATAAAACATGAATATACAGGACTGAAATGAAATAAAAATAAAAATAGAATGTTGGAAACAAAAGAAAAAACACACATTTCAGGACCGAATTATAAACCGAACTAAACTTAAAAGGACCGGACATGTAATAAAACCAAGGGGCAGACTAGAAATGAAAATATAAGCTGGGACAGAGGGACTGGCTGAGTAATTTCACCATTCAAAATCTAAATTCGGTTTAATTTAGAGGCTTAATTGAAATATTTTAAAAAGAAAGAGGGACCAAACTCGCAATATACCCATGCAGTGAGCTCAAACTGAAAATAGGGCTGGGACGGAGGGATTTAAGACGCTATTATACCATTTTTAATTTGTTGTTCATATATATAATAACCTACTCAGCTCCCATTTCCCCCTTTCCCTCATTTTTTTACCCTTAATAAAATGCTCTCTTCTCTCTTTATTTACCAGACCAGCCGCCCCCAAAAAAACAAACCTCCCCACGGCCACCATGCCTGAGCAGTCTCAGGCGAGGCTTGGCCTAAGGCCGCCTTGAGCCGTCCTTGACCAAAGTTTCTGGTAACCAGAAAAACCCCAAAAAACCGGCAACCCTTCTATTTTGAACCAAAAAACCTAGACCTCTTTACTGTTTCAAACTAAAAAACCATGACTCCATTAGGCTCGTCGCCGGTGAGACAAAAGAAGAAAAAAACTCAGGTAAAAGGACCTTCCTTTTTTATTTTTTATGTTTGGATGCAAAAGAAAGAAAGAAGGAAGAAAAATACCCTAGAAACTCGAAGTGGTTTTTTATTTCATGTTCCCCGAAAACTTCCCTACAGAATTTTGTTTTTCTTACATATATTCTGATCTCTGGATTTGTTTAGTAGAAACAAAGCATAGATTACATAAATTTTTTCTGGTTTGGTACTGATAATCTATTTTTTCTTTATTTTCGCACGTTCCTGAGCACAGTGGTTGGAGAGCCGGTGAGGATCGGCATGGTGGAGGCGTTCTCTGGCCAAATGCATTCTTAGCTGTTGGATCAGATATGATCCAACGGCTGAGATGGCCTGATGCACGGATGGCACAGATGCAATCTTAGAAAAACGAGGCGGCCTGAGATGATGACACGTGGCATCTTGGAAACTGGATAGTCTCATGCGTGCGACGCACACAAACGTAGGGAGCTGCATGGCCCGCACGTGATCTCACTCGGCCAGTTGGATGGTCACCTTCCTTCAATCGTGACCGTTGGATCAAGATTTGATCCAACGGCTCTTGGTGGGCTGCGCATAAAGAAGATGATAATTAGGGTTGAGTTAGATTTGGGTCAAGCCGAAATGGGCCTTGTAATAATTTTTTTTTGGGTTCTATAATTATGGACTAGACTTTAACATTACTATTTGGGTTTTATATTTAGATTTATTTTAAATTAGCCCATTAATAATAATAATAATAATACAATAATACATACACATGCACATATAATATACGTACATGCAAGCATACATGCAAATTAACATATATATCACATACGGTTAAACACATAATATACATATATATTCGCTCACACATAATTAATGTAACTATACACATATTGTACATATACAAACAATGCATACATAAAATATAAACATACATATGACACACATATACCATAATAATTATTAATACGTACACATACATAATATATATAATACATGCACTCACACATATCACACACATATTTTACATACATACTAATCACACGTACATAATAAATGTATAATATATAATATATGTATACGTGCAATAATAATATATATTAATAATTACATAATATTTACAAACCAGATAAATATGAGTGATTACATATAGGAGTATTATTTATTTTAATTCTTTTAAAAAATTATAGTTTTATTTAGTACTTTTAAAATATCATACAAAGTGCGCGTACATTGTGTAGGCAAACCGATAGAATTTGAATCTTTTAGAAATAACAACATTCTCTTTTCTATCTAAATTCTTAAAAATTAGAAATAAATTGTGGTCAAATTTGGATTACATAAATATTTTTAGGACTAAAATGAAAAAAATATAATTATATTAAAAATATCGGAATGAGTTTTAAAAATTGAAAGAAATATGGGTCAAATTTGGGTTAAATAAAGATTTTTAGGACTAAAATAAACAAAAATATCATCATATAAAAAATATTAGACTAAATCATAAAAATTAGAAAGAAATTATGGTTAATTTTGGGTTAAATAAAGATTTTTAGGACTAAATTGAACAAAAATATAATTATTTTTAAAATATTGGACTAAATTATAAAGATTAGAAAGAAATTGGGGTTAATTTTGGGTTAAATAAAGATTTTGAGGACTAAAGTTAACAGAACTATAATTATATTTAAAATATTAGACTAAATTATAAAGATTAGAAAGAAATGATGGTTAATTTCGGGTTAAATAAAGATTTTTATGACTAAAATGAACAAAAGTGTAAATATATTTAAAATATTGGACTAAATTATAAAAATTAAAAAGAAATTGGGGTTAATTTTGGATTAAATAAAGATTGTTTGGACTAATTTGAATAAAAATATGATTATATTTAAAATATTAAACTAAATTATAAAAATTATAAAGAAATATGGGTCAATTTTGGGTTAAATATAGATTTTATGACTATATTGAACAAAAATATAATTTTATTTAAAATATTGGACTAAATTATAAAATTATAAAGAAATATGGGTCAATTTTAGGTTACATAAAGATTTTAAGGACTAAGTTAAACAAAAATATCATCATATTAAAAATGTTGGACTAAATTATAAAAATTAATTTGGGTTAATTTTGGGTTAAATAAAAATATTTTTAGGACCAAATTGAACAAAAATAAAAATTTGACAGACTTAACGTGTAATTTACCCCTTTTATTAAAGTCAGCTGATTTTTTTGTTAATAAAGTGACACTTGGCACATTCTAATTGGTCCATTAATTTTTTTAACAAGAGTTAACGATAGGAGTCAACTAAGGTCACGATTTAAAGATTAAGGGGCAAAACGTCCTAAAAAATTCTTTAGGGGTAACTCAATAAAAAGGGTATACTTTAAGGGCCTTTGGAGTTATTAAGCCTTTTATAAATTGAATAAGAAAAAAATAAACATCTATGAAACGAAAATGATCACTATAGTTATGGGTGTAAATGAACAGAGTTTGAACGAACAATACTATGTTCGTATTTGTTTGTTTATTTTTAAAGGTGTTTGTGTTCGGTTCCTATTCGTTTAAATTGTTAATATTTTGTTCGTGTTCGTTTATTTATTTTTGAAGGTGTTCATGTTCATTTGTTAAGTGTTCGCGAACGTGTTCATTTAAGTGTTCACGAACGTGTTTGTTTAAGTGTTCACAAATGTGTTCATTTATACGTTCGTGAACATGTTCGTTTAACGTTAGCGAACATTTAAATAAATATGTCTGCGAACATGTTCGTTTATATGTTCAGAAATGTTAACTAAACAAACAAACAAACGATAAATAAATAAATAAAATAAGGTTTTGTCTAACCTATGCATACATGCATAGGTTAATGGTTATCTAAGAACTTGGATTAAATACAAGATTCTATTAAAAAATCTATCATTTAATGTATTACAAAATTCTAAAAGATTCCATTAAAAAACTCTCATTTAATGTATTACAAAACCCTAAATTTAAATCATAAACCATAAAACCTAAGCCCTAAAACTCTAACCCTAAAACCCTAAACACTAAACCCTAAAACTATAAACTATAAATCATAAACCCTAAACCCTAAAACCATAAACCCTAAACCATAAACCTTAAAACCATAAATCCTAAAACCTTAAACCCTAACTAATACATTAAATGAGAGTTTTTTTCAATGAAATCTTTTAGGATTTTATAATACATTAAATGATAGAGATTTTTTCAGTAGAATATTGTATTTAATATAAGCTCTTAAATGACCCTTAATGTAACACCCTAAAAACCGGTCTAGTTGAAATTGGATTCCGATGATCGAAAAATCAAACTATTACGTTGACCTTTGACCAAGTGATCAATTGTTCAAGTACTGAACCCTAATTAAGCATTATTATTGATTAAAGACCATTTTAAAAACATTGAAACATAGCTTAGTGACCAAATTGTGAAAATTGAAACTATTAGGACAAAAGTGTAAAACATGGAAAGTTGAGAGACTAACCCTGCGATTAGCCCCTCTTCAAGCCTTGTCACCACCTACGTGGGGCAAGGAAAAATGGATTCCTTCAAGTGAAGGAAAGGTCAATTGAAAATTTGAATAAGAAATGATAGCTCTCGGTTACTAAAAACAAGCTATCTTCATCTTTCACCCAAGCAAACGCCTCCCCATCCCCTGCCAAACAAACACCTCCATTGTTGATCATACCAAACTTAAGATTTCTTTGATTTTTCGATTCTATATCGTTTCTATCGATCTAATAAGGTAATAATAAGGTAAACCCCATTATTGATTATTGATTTCCATGACTAATACATGGTGAAATTCAAGTTACAAGATCATTCAAGCCTTAATTGACTAGCTATGGAATTCAAGCTTAGAATCCTATTGTTTTCATAGCTAGAAATTACTATAGATTTAATTATTGCTATTGAAATCATAGAAACCATTGTAACCCTTGTTCCATATTGTTTTTAATAGCTCAAAAGGTTCTCAGTAAAGGGTCGCCTAATCATTTAGAATTTGACAAGCAATGGACTAAGGGAATAGTCATCCGAGAGCCCTAAAAGCTTTGGGAGTATCGGTGAGTGTAGTCAAAATCTCGAGAATGGCTAGGTGACTTCCCGGTTTCATTGTTCATTGATTTTTGCATTATCATCATCCCTACAAGGTATGGTTATATCGAAACCTCATGGAAAGCTATATTGGTAAGCTTATTGCATTGAGACATTGATTATTGATTCATAGTATTGATATTGTCACCATTGAAATACATATTGGTCATTGATATTGCCATTGATCCAATCGATATACTATTGAGACTCATAAACATGCATATTGATTATTGACCATAACATCGACAAGATATTGTATTGATAGGAATATTCCATTGGCAAGATCATCGTAGTGATAAAATCATTGTATTGACAAGGACCTATATGGTCGCCATTGAACAAGGCAAGCATTGATCATTGTTATTGATATTGAACATTGTACCGATATTGAATATTGTCATTGTTATTGGCCTAATTACCGGACCTTGGATTCAAATGGAAATTGGATACAATTGACATGCCATAGAATTTATGAGCTCATTGGTACGGAGTGAACTACGGTCCTTGAGCTAAGGCTTTTTTTGGCGATGTTGGCGGGATGTAGGAGAAATTGGTTCATTGGTGATGTTGGCAGGATTTGACCACTCATTAATTTGGCGATGTTGGTTGGGAATTCCCGTATCCGTTATCTCATATCAATCCAAGGATTAAAGTTGTTGAAACCATTGTTAAGCATGGTTTGAGATGTTACATGCATTGAAATACTATCATTGATATTATTGGCATCTATTGTATTGCTCATAGCATTGTTGTTGACTATCTCACGAGGCTAAATAAGCCTAACGCAACTCATTTCCACGCATTTCAAGTCAAAGAATATAGATTGCAAGGATCGGAAAGGAGCAAGTTTTGCAAGTCACTCAACAAGACTATGTAATGTTCCTCTTGTCTATAAACTCCTAGAATGGTGGCAAGGTTCTAAGTATGGATAAATGACCCATTTTGATATATGTATATATGTATATATATATATATATGGGTTATGCGTTTGCTTAAGTTTAAGATAAAATGGACCTATGAGTACGTTGAAATTTGGTAAAACATGCTTATTTGGCTCTAAAAGGTGAAAACATGGTAAACGGATTCAATTAGCCTTGAAATTTTACATATTAGTAGATTTGGGCTAAACAAGGTTGCTGGTAAAGTTTCATGAAATTTGGGCATGATTTGATAGGCCAAAATAGATAATAAAAAAAACCCAGACATAATTCGTCATTACAGACCCTGTCGTACCGATACGGATGAAGACGTATCAGTACGGGTATGCATTTTGGGACCTGATCAACGCTGGTCAACATGGCGTATCGATACTACTTTGTGCTTATCGATATGGGAATTCAACACTGGAATTTTATAGTGGCATCGTATCGGTACATGTGGGACCGCAACGGTACCACTGATCGATCAATTTGGGAATTAGGATTGACATACCGAAACTAAATTATACTGTATCGATCCCTTTATTGCATTGCACCCCCGTACCGATATGGCTTGGCCTGTTTCAGTACGGTTAAATGTTACTGGAATTTGCCTAAGTTGTATCATGCATGGCGTAACGATACGGATTGTTCCCGTACCGGTACGGACCCTTCATTGTAACGATAATAAGGACCATAGCATAGGCATATCGGTACGGCCTATTCAAGTACCGATATCGATACAAATAAATCAGTTAAAAGTTATGGAAGTGAGTTTGGTAAATCACGAAATGGTCACCGTTTATATCTCTCTTTCTTCTTCTTCACAAAACTATTTCGAAAAGACGCTTCTTCATGTCTCATTGCCTTCTGCGTACTTCTTTGACTGTATTTAGATTTCGTCACCAATATAGTAGTCAAATAATTTCAAGCTTTTGATGAATTCTGATTTCCTTTGCTTTCCGGTTTATTGTCAAAATTCTTACTAAAAACAGACAACTTTAAAGTTTTTAAGCTCAATTTAGATATGTGATTTCCAATAAAAAAAATGTGATTTCAGATTTTTAAAATTGTGGATAGAACCAATTTGAATATTTTTTTCTGAAACCATCATGGATCCAAATAGCACAATAATTTGTAATCCAATTTAGGGTAAACTATACAAGTGACCACCGAACTATGGGGTCGTTTCCATTTTTACCACCCAATTAAGAAATTCATCAATCAGACCATCGAACTTTTAAAGTTATCTTATTTTGACTATCAACCTTTAAAATCTAATAGAAGAGGTGACGTGGCAGTTAACGAAAAATCGTATAATTACACATTTGGTCCATATTATTTATCTATTATATCAATTTGGTCCTAATTTTAATTTAATTAAATAAAATTAATTAACCAATCAAATGATGACATGTGTCATCACCAGATTGGATAAATTTACTATAATTTTTAATTTAGTTAATTTAATATTTTTACCCAATCACATGGCCACACATGTCACCAAATCTGATTGGATGAAAAACAAAACTGATGAAGCTGGGGGTCGAACCTGCAACTCTACTGCTAGGCCAATCGCTCCGTTTGGAATAAATTTGTTAACTTGTTTTATTTTAATAGTTAGCTTAGCAAAGCTCCAACCTTTTATTCCTCATCTAATCCATTGAATGAAACCTCTGTAACATCACTTGAGCTTGGTGAAGTAGGCTGAAGAGGACCAAACGTAGAGCTGTCTTCCACTGTGAAATCAATACAACTAGACATCAGCACGCCTTGTTTTGTGGCTTTTATTTTTCCTTTGAAACACTCGAAAAATTGACCAATCTTCAACCAATTCTCTTTTCACCATCTGCAGATATGAAAAAATTAACAGCTAAATAATGATTCTAATGAAAAAGTTTGATAAGTGTAACTTATTATATTTGCAGATTATATTCACCTGAGTTGAATTTGGATCAAAAGTTGTCGTGGAGCCAACAAGGCGATACTGATGTAAGAACCATCTAGTGTTGGTCTTATTAGAACGTTTCCTCTGCAGAAAACGGAAGCTTTTCTCATCCCAACAACTTAATTGGTTCCAGGCGCGAAAATTAGTTTCTCTTTGCCTATAGGCTTCATTAGCCACACCCATCTGCATAGCCCCAGAACCATTGTCAACCCCATCCTCATCCTCCTGCAGCATATCGAGATCACTTTCCTTTTTCTCGTCTTCATTTTCTTCAAATATCCTGTTAAGAAGTGCGGGATATTGGGATTTTATCAAAGTATATTTGAATCACTAAACTAACCATTACGAAAAACAAGTTAGCAAATCTAAGGCAGTTCAGAGGCTTGGTCTATCGGTAGAGTCAATGTAGTTCAACCTATTGATGATTGTAGTTTCAATCCCCAGCCTCTACAATTGCTTAATTTTTCACCTAATTATGTGACACGTGTCACCATCAGATTATTAGAATAAATTCATCTAATCTGGTGATAACATGTGTCGTCATCTGATTGATTGATTAATTTTATTTAATCAAATTATACAATTTTTCGTAAACCGGCACGTACCTCTTCCTTTAGATTTAAACGGCTGGTGGTTAAAATAAGAGTACTTTAAAAGTTTGGTAGTCTGATTGATGAGTTTCTTAGTTGGATGATCAAAATAGGAACGATCCCATAGTTTGGTGGTCACTTGTGTAATTTACCCTCCAATTTATTTGAATTATTCATATTATAAAATTTAACTCAATCTAAACTCGAAAAATCAAATAAATCAATTTAATTAATTTTAAAATAAAAAAATTAAATTTTCTAGTTAAATCGAGTTTTGTTCATCCTTAATTTTTATCGAGAGTTAATCCAACTGTAATGATAGCAGTTGTGTTTCCATTATTTAGATAAATATCTGGAAATAGATTTTTTTTTTGTGAATGCAATATTGAATTACATTTTGATATTTGAATTTTCTTTCAAATATAATTGCCTACTGATAAATGTGTGTGCTACAACTGATAACGAGGATAGTCATCCTAAGCCACCTTGAAACACCACTCTTCCTATTGCTATATAAACCTACGACAATGGGACGCAACGTGTGAATTATTAAAAAGTTATATTAAAAATATAAGAAGTATATAGTAAAGAAATATATATAAAAGGTGCGAAATTAAAAAAAATTAAAAATAAAAATTAAATTGTCAATAAAAAATATAAAAATATTTAAATTATAAAATAATTTAAATTTTTTAACAGATAAAATTGTCTTTTAGCACTCCTCGATCTATCTCTGCATCATAGACTTGATCGGACCCTCAAGTAAACTTGTGTCCCGAGGACATTACTGATTCATGAAATCCTCTAAAGTCCAACTATGGTTTTAAAGTACAACAAACAAATAGTAATAAAAAAAAACAGATCCAAGTAAATATCTCCAATTCTCCATCAGTGACGATTACTTTGTTTTTTGACAAAACCATCAGTGACGAATACACGAAGAAAAAAAAACGGTGGCTTAAAATAATTTACAAATTGAAAAAAGGAAGAAAAATAGTGACAAAATTTTGATAACAGCACAGCCGCAACCCTTTTTCAGCTTTCCGCCCTTGAACTTTAGCACAAAATTCCAACTATTTTAGCCGCCCTTCAATATTATTTTCTAAGCTTATGGTTTGACTGATGATGATTCAATGGCAATGGCAATGGCAATGGCAATGACAATGGCAATGGCAATGGCGTGAGGATATAGACGGGATTATTTTGTATTGTTTTCTAATGAATTTGGTTGCACTTATAAATTGTTTATTTCTACACTGTGTTTATATTATTTTTAATGGATAATTATACTGTGCATAAGTGCTTATGAAAATTTTATTTTCACAAGCACCTTAGGGTCTAGTATTTAGGTAACTAAAGCGCTTGTAGAAACTTTTCATTTCTACCGCGGTGCATGGAATACTTTCTCTTTTTTAATTAAGTTGTAAATATAATTGTTTATTATTACTTTATGGGTAACTATTTCATACATTGACTATGGAAAAAAAGTTTTTACAAATGTTTTAGTTTTAAGGTTTGTGGATTCATGTTAAAATTTAAGAGTTTAGGCTTTAGGTGTTGTGGTTAGAAGTTAGGGTTTATAGGTTAAAACCTAAATCTCTAACCATATTACCCAAAACCTAAATCATAACCTCTAAATCCTAAATTCTAACCCCAAACCTTAAATTTTAACTATGACTCCTAAATTCTAAACCTCTAAACCTAAACTCCTAAACTCTAAACCTTAATTTAAATCTCAGAATATTAAAAGTAAGGCATTTGTGAAACTTTTTTATTGTTAGGTATTGAATATAAATCCTTAATTTATATATCTTATTTCATGTATTAAAAAGTGAGATTATTATTCCACACAGTGGAAAAATAGGACTGTACTGTTATCATGTCTTTTCGTTTTTAAAATTTTTATTTTTAATATAATTGAAGAATACTTGATAATAACACAACGAATGTAAAGTATTTAACAAATCAAGCTATAAATTGAAGAAAGTTTATCCGACAACAGTTAGTTGGTCTAATGAAATAAGATATTAATTTTTTAAATAACATTTATGATTTAAAATATTGACATTGTGAATAGAAAAATATATCAAAAACATTATCTATCAAAATTGCTTGTTTAACTTATTTATGAGAGTTAGGGTGTGTTTTTTGTTGCTTTTAAAAGTGATTTTTTACCCAAACTAAAAAGCTAGATTTTATGACTTATGTGGTGGATAAGTTAGTTTGAAAAGTAAAATTACTTTTTTACCTTCTATTATTTAATTATAATTGATTGTTAAACTAAATTTATACATAATTATAAAATAATATATATGTTATAGTATTTATATTGAGAATAAATTTTTTTATTATAGTTTATATTTTAAAATTAAATTTTTATTATAATTTAAGTTGATTTATTTTTAAATTAATTTTTATTATAATTTAAGTTGATTTATTCAATACATCATAATATTAACGAATTTGAATATCACCCAATTTCACTTATTTTACTTTACAATATTACGTCTAAAATAGACATTTTGTCTTCTCCAAATCACTTTTTGACATTAATAACAAACACTAATCTAACTTTTCAAAGCTACTTTTCTACCACACTTTTAAAATTACTTTTTTCACCGCACATTTTAAAAGCAATGTCAAACTAAGCCTTAGTCTTTTAAGTTATGTGGATAGGACTAAAAACATCTGAATTCAACTAGAGAGTGAGTCAAGTTTGGATAACAAAACAATTGACTTGAATAGCTGATGAGTTTAATTGTGTTTTTTATTAAAAATATATCTTTAAAGTATGAATAATTTAAATTAAAGTCAAGCATGCTATTTTTTTTAAAATCTCAAATATATCTGGTAAATTTAGGAAATAATGCAATTGAAGAAAAAAATTAGGGAAATAGGGCATATGTGAATTTATTTAGAGATCTATGACATTTGCTGCAGTACGAGGCAAACTAGTCGTGTAATCTAGACGAATTGCAAATAAATTGATTTTTTATGGAACTCGTTGTGTAATCCTGACGAGTTCTATTGATTAATTTTTTTTATATGAATGGGATTTGTCAAGAAAATCATGGCAAGTTTGCTTGATTTTAGGATGAAAATGAAAGGAATGCAAAGTTGATGGCTGAAGTGAAAAAGAAGGAAAAATTGGGGTTGGATTGAGAATCTGGAGAAGTTCGGTGGCTGGTGTCATGAATTTTAGGAATTTATAGTCCAGCCCCCAACTTTGTCTTCCTTTCATTTTCATCCCAAGATCAAGCAAACTTGCCATGGTTTCTTGACTAGTCCCATGCAGGGGTGTGCATTCGGTTAACCGACCGAACTAAATTACCCAAAATTCATTAACCAATTTATTTTTCTTTTAACCATTAACCGAACCGAAAATTTTTCGACATTTTTTAACCAAACCGAAAAAATGGTTAATTCAGTCGATTTTCGAATTAACCAAAATTTGTTATAAAATTTTGGATAAATTACACATTTGGTCACTAAATTATGCTAAAATGATTTTTTAGTCACTGCACTTTCATTTTATGCTAATTTGATAAAAAGTTTAATGACCATTTTATAATATATCAAAAAATTAAATGATCATTTTATAATTTTTAAAAGGTCAATGACCAAAAATAAATATATGTAATATATATAATATTCAATATATAATAAGTTGATTATTACGGTTAATTAACCGGTTTCGAACCGAATTAACCATTAACTGAACATACCTAAAATTAACCGACCGAATTAATCGAAAAAAATTCAGTTCGGTCAATTAATTCGGTTAAAACCGAATAATGCACACCACTAGTCCCATCCCATGCATTTAAAAATAATAATAAATGAAACTCTTCGGGATTACACGAAGAGTTTTATATAGAAAATCAATTTATCTGCAACTCATCGAGACTACATTATAAGTTCGCCTTGTACTATAACAAATACCGTAGATCCCTAAATAAATTTCTATATCCCCTATTTTCTAATTCTTTTTCATTTGCTTTATTTCCATAAATTTGCTAATATATCAAGCATAATATTTTTAAAAAGCTCAAATATATACGTGAATTTTAATAAAATATTTAGTGTAATATATGAACTTTAATTTGGTGAAATTCTTCAAATAGAGATGGAGTCGAGGTGAAAGTTTGGGTGGAGTCTACTATAAATAGTAATAAAATGAGAGTCAATTTAAAATTTAAATATTGGGACGTCAGATTCTAATTTGTTCAATCTTGAAATTCGACAATGATTTAAGTATTTAAATAAAAAAATATAAATGTTAGACTTAATTTGTCAACTTTGAAATTAACAAAAGTCTAAAAATATTTAAATAAAATAAAATAAGAGGGATCAAAATTTAATTTGTTCAATTTTAAAAATTAACAAAAACCTAAAAATTAAACTATATTTGACATCTAATGAAACTATATCAATAACAAACGTAATGATTTATTAGAATTAAATCAAATTAAATCAATAACAAGTGGTCTCAGTGGAAATGTGGATGATGTTCATCCTAGGACATATAATTCTATATTAGAACAAAATCATGCACACATACACACATATAATTCTATATTAGAACAAAATCATGCATAGTTATGGTATATATTTATTTTTGGAAAATACTGTGATACACAAGTTTGTGTAAGCTTGCTAATTGTAGGTTTAAGAGTATAGTTTAGGGTTTTTATGGGATCTATGTTCTAGGATTTATAATTTAGGGTTACAATTTAGAGTTTAAAGTTTTAAAATTATAGGTTTAGATTCTAGTTTTATAATTTAAATAAGAATAGTTGTATAAATCTTTTTGTATATTTATGTATCAAAATATACTCACGCATTCTTTTTTTTATTATTTTTTGACAATGACAACTGGATTTTTATTAATAACCATAAAAAATATCTCAAATACAACGCATTCAGAATGGAGAATAATGTGATTAGTTCACCAAAATCTCATACAAAACCCATAGATGCAAAGAAAAATAAATACTTTCATAGATATTAGAATAGCGATAAAATCTAAAAGTCTTTCTGAATCTTCTTGTCTCTATCCAAACGAGACGCTTTTACAGGGTGAAAGAGGAGTGGTGAGTGAACCAAACTATCAGGCAGATTGCTCCGCTACCCAGGTCTGATTACATCGTCAAACAACCATCAACCGAGTGGGGATTTATCTTTTTATGACAACTGACAGAATTAAAATTAGAAACTAGTGCCGTGAAAATCTCTATACGAGCACCAAACGACCGCTAAGGTATGTTAAAATCATGTCAAAACGACAGATGAAACGAACCATAAAAAAACGTGTCACAAAGGCAGAAGAAACATGTGCCACAAGGACAGAGATTCTTATTAAAATATGAAAGACAAAAAAGTAATAATAAAATATATAAATAATAAACACAGTGATCGACAACCAGTAATAAAATTAATTATCAGCCAACGATCAAGAAAGCAAATACGAAAGAGACTGTGGCGCTGGGTAATGAAAAATCTAAGAGAAAAACCTAATGATTCAAAAAAGATATTTTAAAAATTTCCAAGCCATTCATAAAATGTAATCTTTTTTAACAAAATTGTAATCTTTTCCCGTAAGAATAAAGTTACTTACTATAACGGACGAGAGAATTCTTTTATTTTTATTGAAGAAAGAGTTTTGAGGCATTGGGATGCTTGCTCATGTTTGGCGATGAGACTTTCACGCGTTGAGTTGGAAACGGAGGTTGCAAGAATTCTTACTCGATCGGTTTTGCGCTTGTAGGTTCGAGGTTTGAGTTATTATCGCGCAAATGAGAAACAAAGATGAGGCATATTTCTCGAGAGATCGGTTCCGTTGCACACAATAGGTAGGGGGAATTTTTTACTTTCATTGAAAATTTTATAATAACTATAAATTTGCCGAGAAAAGAGAAATGAATCTGTCTATGCACAAAAAAGGAAGGAGGTCTCATAATAAGGAAATATTAATGTATAATGAAATCTAGTACAAGTATCCAACAGACTTACTCCTTATGTTCAGCTTTTCAATGCCCAAATTCTTCCTCTTCATCTCTCTCCTTTGACTTTTACTCAGTAATTCCATGGCCAATCCGTTCTTCCTTCACTTATCCAAACGACTCGCTTTCCGCTTCAATTAGTTTCTTCCATTCTTTCTATGGATCATAGAAACGGCTTCTCCGATTCCGACGATATCAGCAGCACCTGCTGCATCGTCCCCGCCGATACGCTTCCTTCATCGGAACCGTTGATTTCTCCCGACGTCCCCGCTCTTCAACTCCTCTCCAAAAATCTCGACTCCCTTTTCGAATCAAAGGACTCCGATTCCTTCTACTCCGACGCCAAAATCGCGCTCTCTTCCGGCCGAGAGGTCGCCGTTCATCGTTGCATTTTGTCGGCGAGGAGTTCCGTCTTCAAGACCGTTTTCTCGGGGCTTAGAGACAGTGGAGCTAAGTTCGAGCTCAAAGACTTGGCTAGGGACTATGAGATCGGCTACGATTCGCTCGTTGCGGTTCTCGCTTACTTGTATACCGGAAAAGTGATACCGTTGCCTAAAGGCGTTTGCGTTTGCGTTGACGATGGTTGCTCGCACGTGGGGTGTAGACCGGCCGTCGATTTCATTGCTGAGGTTTTATATGCAGCTTTCGTTTTTCAGGTCTCTGAATTAATTGCTCTTTATCAGGTCAGTAAATTCCTACTATTCTTTCTCTAGAATTTTTATCATGATTTAAGTTCGATTATTCATAGTATGAATTTCAAATTTGACGAGAAATTAGATAGTTGTTCTCATTACTAATAATCGTATAAACATTTACAAGTGTTGTTGATTTCCAAGCATCCCTTGAATGGATTGAAAAAATATGAACAGATATGGCGATTTGGAACAAGATCTGTGAATGAATGTCACTATTTTAGTGCTTTGTTTATTTGTGTGATTTGTTGGGGAATCACAAAGCAAATGGAAAAACAGGACAAAAACTTAAATTTTAAGAATCTATGTTCTGTTTTTAAATTGCAGAGACATCTACTCAACATTATCGACAAGGTCGCCATAGATGATATCTTGGTGGTTCTTTATATTGCAAACACGTGCGGCAATGCTTGCGAGAGATTGGCGGCAAAGTGTATAGAAACTGTGGTGAAATCCGATGTTGATATTGTGACACTTGACAAAGCCTTGCCTCATCACATTGTGAAACAAATCACTGATACCCGTCTGGAACTTGGTTTAGACAAGCCTGAGAACATAGGTTTTCCCGATAAGCATGTGCGGCGGATTCATCGGGCATTGGATTCGGATGATGTCGAATTAGTTCGAATGCTGCTGAAAGAGGGTCATACGAACTTAGACGAGGCTTATGCACTTCACTATGCTGTGGCATACTGTGATGCTAAGACCACGACCGAGATGCTGGAACTCGGACTTGCCGATGTTAACCACAGGAACTCGAGGGGGTATACGGTGTTACACGTTGCTGCAATGAAGAAAGAGCCTAAGATTATAGTTTCTCTTTTAACGAAAGGTGCTCGGCCATCTGATCTCACCATTGATGGTAGGAAAGCTCTTCAGATCTCGAAGCGGCTCACCATGGCTGCCGATTACTATAAATCGACCGAGGAAGGGAAGGCTTCTCCGAAGGACCGGTTGTGCATAGAGATACTGGAGCAGGCTGAAAGAAGAGATCCATTGCATGGAGAAGCTTCTTTGTCTCTTGCCACGGCTGGTGATGATCTCCGGATGAAGTTGTTGTATCTCGAAAATAGAGGTAATTTCCATATCTATCTCGATGGAGAATTATACTATCAAAGAGTCGAAACAATATAGTTCATATTGTTGCAGAATTACCCTCTAGTACTTGTATCCAAATATATATATCCAATGCAGATATCGGAAATGAATACTTTATGAAAAGCAAAGAGTAAAACCAATATAATCGACCATTGTATTCAATGTCGTTTGAACCATCTCTTAACTTTGGCAGTTGGACTGGCAAAACTTCTATTCCCCATGGAAGCAAAAGTTGTGATGGATATTGCTCAAGTGGATGGAACATCGGAGTTCCAATTAGCTACCATCAATTCTAACAAATTAAATGGTGCGCAAACAACGGTGGACTTGAATGAGGCACCTTTCAGTATTCAAGAGGAGCATTTAAATAGACTCAGAGCACTTTCCAGAACAGGTACTAAAATGTCACTATATATTTTCTCGGTTCAGTCCTTGCCTATGGTACGCGAACTCGGAATTGTAAACCGACACTGATATGTTCGAATATGTGGGGAATCCAGTAAAAGGTTGGAGTAATATAACTCCAACCCCTAGAATCACATGATTCAAGAAATCAGTCATTTTAATATGTAGAAGCAAAGCTAACTCTCTAACCGTGTGTCTTGGGCAGTGGAACTCGGAAAAAGATTTTTCCCTCGTTGCTCAGAAGTGTTGAACAAGATCATGGATGCCGACGACCTGTCGCAGCTAGCATGCGGAGGGAACGATACGGCGGAGGAACGAGTAGTTAAAAGGCAGAGGTACATGGAACTGCAAGATGTACTTAGTAAGGCATTCCATGAAGACAAGGAGGAGTTTGACAGGTCAGCCATCTCATCTTCTTCATCGTCGAAGTCCGTAGTTGTGACCAGGCCTAAAGGTAAGCTCAGTGGTAATGATAACGGCAGTGTTAGGGGTGGTTAAGAGTTGAGGCCTAATGCAATCCTTTTATAGTTGTATCATAGTAGTAATTTTATTAACTTGTAAAACAAGACCGAGATTTATAAAATCAAATCAAATCTTGATGTTTGATGCGGTTGGTTTTGTATTTTGATTATATCACAAATAAGTATCGAAAGTACATTATTTTTATCATTTAAGTATTGAAAGTATTTTTTAGTCAAAATAAGTATTTAAAATATATTTTTTGGTCAAAATAAGTATCTAAAATATTTTTGATCAAAATAGATATCTAAAGTATATTTTTTGGTCAAAATAGGTACGTAAATTATTTTTTAATCAATATCACATGTCAACTTTTAAGATCTTAGATAATTTAAAAAATATACTTTAATTATTTATTTTGACTAAAAAAATATATTTTAGATATTTATTTTGTCTAGAAAATACTTTCAGTACTTAGAAATAAGATGATATATATTTTTAATATTTATTTATGATATAAGCTTTTGTATTTTTGTTGTGATAGCTCTTTTTTAAATCGATTTTGGTTTTTTTGGTAGAAATATGAGAAAAACTTCAATACAAAGTTTACACAGACCTTTTAGTTTTAGGAGTTAGGGGTTTAGGTTGTAGGGTTTAAAATTTAAAGTTAGTGTTTAGCATTTAGGGTTTAGGGTTTGGGTTTAATTTTTTAGGGTTTAAGTTTAATTTTGATTTATAATAAAAATAAGCAGGTTTGTGTAAAATTTATTTTACGCAGCCTGTATATTAAATTTAAACCCAATTATAAAAGAGGGAAAAAGAGCGTACAACTTTTAAGAGAAAAATGGAAGAATCGAGTTGATAATTCCAATTGGTTCCATCTAGATTAGGGGCTGTAAAATAGAATTCGATTAACTGTTGCAAATTATTTCGGTTAATTGAAAATTTTAAATTATTTTATTTTTAATCTTAAATTGTATCAATTAAACTATATAATGTTTGATCGATTAATTAATTATACATATATTTTAGACATAAAGCCAAAATTAATCTTCAATATTTGACCATTTGATCACTTTAGCCCCTATTATATTTTTGGAGCATTTTAACCCATGACGTTTCAATTTTTTTTTTGTCTAAATAACCTTATTTGAATGAAAACCGTTAGTTGACTAACGATCATTTTTTACTAACTAAGCACGTTAATGTAGATTGAATTGCTGACGTGACATGTCCACCTATAATTAGGTAATGGTGTTATTTTAAAGATTAACTACCACTTATTATATTTATTGATTATCGCATATTTTAAAAGTCACATTAATGTAGATTGAATTAGTGACGTGGCATGTCCACGTATATTTAGATAATGATGTTATTTTAAAGATTAACTACCACTTATTATATTTATTGATTATCTCATATTTTAAAAGTGAAGAAGTAAAAATTAGTACGCAAGGGAAATTGAACACATGACCCTTGGATGAAAGGACAAAACAACTTGCCACTAAACTGGTTAGTTATGTTAATTCATTATTACTAAACATTAAATTTAATTAATTTAAATTGTGATTAGCCTTACTTATAACATAAATTAAAGTATATTTATGAGATAGATTTTGTTTTTTTGTTTCTAATATAATATTTTTAAATTATTGAAATTGATATTTTTTTCTAAATTTTAATTTTTTCTATTTTTAATTAATTATTTGACAACAATGTAAAAATAGTTAAAATTAATAAATAAAATTTATTAAAAAAATAAATTTAACTTTTAATTTATTGATAATGATAGTTTTTATTTATATATTTTAATTAATATTTTTTTTATTATTGCCATATATTTATTTAAATTAGAAATTAGAAATAAATTTAGAAAAATATATTTTCAATAATTTTAAAGTATTATATTAGAAGAAAAACAAAATTCATCTCATAAATATACTCTAATTTATGTTATGATTCAGGATAATCACAATTTAAACTAATCAAATTTAATTTTTTGCAATAACAAATCAAAGGTATCTAATTGATTTCGTGGCAGGATGTTGGTCTCATCTCTATAAGTATTGAGTTTGATTCCCTTTACTTACTATTTTTTACTTCTTCAGTTTTAAAATATGAGATAATGAATAAATATAATAAGTGGTAATTAAACTTCAAAACAACTTAGTCTTGTAGTTAGGTGTTTAGCATTTCACGCAGAAGGCCTAGGTTCAATTTCTATTAAACACATATCTAAATTTCGATAAAAATTTAATAAAAAATACTTATAATTAATTTAAAAATATTTTTAATGCCACATTAGTAAAAAAATTGAGCGTTAGTCAACTAACGGTTTCATTCAAATAAGACTATTTTGATAAAAATTGAAACGTTAGGGACTTAAATGGTCTAAAAAATAAAATAGGGGTCAATAATCAAACGGTCAAACGTTAGAGGGCTAATTTTAGTTTTATGCCTATATTTTATATATTTTTTAATCTAATCATGCGGAAGATCAATTGGTTAGAGGAAGTGAACGGAGTACAGTGACAACGACGTAAAGTTTTTCAATTCGATTTAAGAAAATAAATTGGTGAATGAAAGAGGCAAGATGGAGCTTTGTTTTGTGCTATCAGCCTATCACCGATCGGGAAACTACTGAAACGTCGTCGACATTGAGCGGCGACAATATGGACAAAAAGAAAGGTTAATAGAGTTTTTAGATTTTTTAAATAGATGAAAAATAAATAAAACAAAAACTCATAATTAAAATAAATATTTTATTTATAATTTAAAGATCAAATTAAATATTAATTTTCTTGTTAACATGTCATGTTGTTGATGTAAACAAAGTTAATGTTTCACTAATGAAATTGTAACTAATCGACGACGTAAGTCACCGGAACATAACTTTAACGGTTTGATGATCTAAAGTAGAAAAAATTAAATGAAAATAATTTCAACTGTAATTCGCACTTGATTAAAATTAATTTTTATTTATTCGATTAATCATTTTACTTAAATAATCATTAATCGAACAAAATGCTCACACTATATCAATCAGCATAAAAATCAATTAATCAATTTTTAGTTTCCACCTCTGAGGCACCATTCATTTCCATCACGGCAGGCCAAGTATACCTGACGCGCCGCCATAAGCAAGTGGGATTAAACAAAATCATAAACTAGATCGGGGCCATAAAAAATGAACCGTTAAGAATAGTGAAAGGGAAAAGGAACACGGCGAGCTATGTGTGGAGAAAATATGCATATTATGTACAGCAAATGCGAAAGAACGCTTTTTACACCGGCGTCATCGGCGCCGTATCACTAAGCAACGCTATAAGGTATTGCTTCCTTTGCTAATTCCTTAGTTAAACCAAAGGGTTTGCTCGTCTTTTTTCTTGGTGTTTACTTCCTTTTTGTTGAAAACTTGGATGAGATTAAATGAGTCTATATAGACATAGAAATGGTTGGATTTTACGAACAACTTGTTGGTCTATGTAAGTCGGTAAATCTTTTAAGTAAGATTAGCTTCGAATTCTATATTATGAATGAAAAAATTAAATTAGGAGGCTCGTCGCATAATGAGACTCTACAATACTCAGGGACGGAACTATGTTGAGGATGGGAGGGGTAATTGCCCCCAACTTTGATGGTTTAACTATATTTTAGGCCATTGATAATTTCGAAATCATTCCAATTAAGTCATTGCCTCTCCCAAAATTGTCTGAAATAATTTATTTTTAGGACCTTATCAGTTTTAAAATTAATTAAATTAAGTATTGAACACAATTTTTTTAGATTAATTACTTTTTGAGATCTCGATCATTCTAAAGTTAAAACATCTTGGCCCCTCATAGTTCAACCTTGGCTATGTCTATGGCAATACTAGATTTAGATTACCATGTTTTGGATGTCTAATATTATACTTGAGGCTTACCTTGAATCTGAATGTTGGTAACATAAGATGTGTTGGTTCTTCTTGAATTATCAGCAGCTAAATTATCAGCTCTTTGCTGTATTAAACATTTGGTTATAGAGTATGGTGTTTTAAATATATGAAAAGTGAGTGTGCCCGTGTCGGATGTCGGATATATACCTCGACACCTACCCGGAATCTGAATCCCGGTAACATAGGATGTCCTGAAACGTTGTTCCAAAATTATCGGTAGTAATTGTATTTCAGGCTCAATGATAAAAAATCCATAGCAATTCAATGTGTTTGTGTTATTGGCACCTTAATTAGTGGAAGCAAGAAGATCCAATCGAAGAGTTATGGCGTCATTCAATCCTATTTTACTCTGTTCCCGCATAACGAGTCTTTTAGGATGTGTGTTAAGTGTGAAAAAATACTATATTTTTTGCCCTTTTTACTCATATTATTGTTAGACTTGGGTCCATTTTAGTTGCATTCTTAGTCATTCATGCATAGTTTCGTAGTTTCTATGTCCGTTGGGCTTGGCCTTATGTTTTAGTAGTTTTTGTGGAGAAATCGCTGCTGTTTTTGCTCTATTTTGTGCAGCACGAGTTGCCGAGCCACTTGCCGAAGGTTGCCCTGGTAAATCGCGACAAAGCTATTATCTCCATAAATTAATTCAAACGCATTGGATAATTAACTAGATTCAAATTCAAAAGCTGAGTTAGTTAGAGATTAGATCCCATGGGGTTCACACTTATTCGAACTCTTCTCCTCACCTATTTAAGGAGAATGCATCAACACATCAAGGGAAATCCATCATGAGAGAGAGATCGGATCGAAGAGGAGGATTCACGTACAACCATGAACGCAGATTGGAGGAGTTCATCTTCTCCATTTCTTTTTATTTTGTATCGTGCGATCCACACATGTCTGAGTTTTATTCATTGTTGTTTTCTTCTAACCCATCCATGAACTAGAATAATTTGACTTGTGTTATCGGGTTTATGATGTTTAAGGATGAATGATTGGTTTTATTTTTTAATTCTATAGATTTAGTGTTTGTCCATTCTTGGTTCTTAATTTAGCTTTAAGGAAAATTGGGAAAAGAAATTGAACTCATTTATTTATCTAGACTCGGGAGAGTTAGATTCATGAAACGAGTGGCTACGGTTTCTATTTAAACAACCGTTGGTGGAAACTAATTCACCTTAGAAATAAGGAATGAATTTTAGCGGCTAAGAAGAGTGAAAAGATTGATGTTGTCCACCCAAGGTTAACGCAGGGATGTATCACCAAGGCTTGCACATTCATCAGTTCTTCGGTTAGGGATAATTCGAAGGCATTGAAGAACACTATACCGAACATTGAAGGGCAATTACTTGCCACGAAAATTCCTTGCTACGATAATTACTTGTCATAATAGTTCATCCGACAATCACACCATTACTCACGATAACCCAACCTATTCTCTCATATCGATTGTTAATTTATTTTACACTTGGTTTGTTTTACTTGATATTTATCACCACCTATCACCATCATTTCTATTTTCTTTCAGTGCGATAAGCTAAAAGTCAAGTTTCACCAATCCCTATGGAGACGATCTTAATCTATACTATTACTTGCGACGTGTTCACTTGCACTGTTTGTGTTGCACTTAAATCACGCAACAAATTTTAGCGTCGTTGTCGGGGATTGGCAATAACAATTTTTTTTAATTTCTTGCATCTTTTTCTTTTTTATTTTGTTATTTGTTTCAAGGGGCTAACATTTTTGGTTTTGTGTCTGTGTATGACCAGAGCGAGACCAACAACACAAGACTACCCACTTAAAACTAAGATTGAACGAGTTTTTCATAGAAGAGGGATGGAGAGCTAATTACAGTTATGACAGATCCTATTGATCAAATTGGCAATCAGAATGCCCTCGGCAATCAGAATGCCACGGTAGGAGGCAACACAGCTCTAGCAAAACAACACGTAGCTCTAGCAGAACAACCTGTTCTTGTATGGAACAGGCCCATCAGAGATTATTTACTTACAAACCTTGGTGATCTCAAACCAAGAATTATCGTTCTTGAGATTCAAGCCGTATACTTTGAATTGAAGCCGATGATGTTTAACATGCTCAATTCAATTGGACAGTTTAACGACTCAGCAACTGAAGATGCCAGACAACATCTAAAGTCTTTCTTAGAAGTTTACGAGTCTTTCAGACAACATAGAGTTCAAAAGGATGTCCTGAGGCTAAAATTATTCCCCTATTCATTGAGGGATAGGGCAAGAACATGGTTAATAGTATACCATCCAAATCTTTAGAATCTTGGAAAGGTCTATGCCGGAGTTTCCTTTTCAGGTTTAATTTACAACTATGACTGATAAATTGTGTAATGACATTACTTTTTTCGTCAAGCAGATGATGAATCCATGTACGAGGCTTGGTATTGGTACAAGAAGCTTCTACGTAAATGCCCCATGCACGGATTCAAAGATTGGACACAAGTAGTGATGTTCTACAATAGAGTCAACACACCGACTAGGATGATGCTAGATGCCTCGGCAAATGGCACACTTCTAGACAAATCACCTGAGGAAGCCTTGGAGATTTTGGACAGACTTGCCAACAATGATTATCAATTCCCAACCACCAAGAAGGGAGCGGTAAAGCGAAATGCCACGGTAATTAAGCTTGATTCATCAGATGCTATCTTAGCACAACTGGCTGCTTTAAACAACATGGTTAAAAATTTGCAACAACCCAATAGCACACAGGATGTCAAGGTAGTAGATTCAGTTTGTGATTCTTGTAATGATAACCATGATTCTTCAATGTGTCCGTAGACTTCATCAACTAGTTTTTTTGGAAACCACTTTAAATATTTTCATGCTTAAAACTGAATCTTGTATGGTTGAGACTAGTAATTTCATAAAAAGACTGACTCTTTTATTAACAGGGCTGAGATGACACTGCAGAGTCAAGAAGCAATGCTAAAATCTTTGGAGACCCTGGTTGGGCAATTTGCCCAAATTTTAAGCTCAAGGCCTTAAGGCATTCTGCCCAGCGATATTGAGGTTGTACGGGGATTGGGCTAAGAACAGTTTAAGGTGATCACCATACGAAGTAGACTAAATGCAAATGGTGATCCTATCCAACCTGAGGATAGCAGTTGTTTGACTGTGTGAGTGTTTGGCAAAAGGGTGAAAAATGTATTGGAAATATATGAAAACAGTGTCAAGACTAAGTCTTTTGTGTGCAAGTATACACGGTCTGCAAGTAATACAACAGTAAGCTGATTATCGATCCCACAAGTATTGGCCAAGAGTTTGTTTGTCTTGCTTGTTTACTCGTCAAAGGGAAAGTATTGTTGATTTAAAGTGGGTTTTGAAAACAGTTTAAAAGAAAAGAAATAAAGGAAAACAACGTTGGCACAAGGAGAGTTTAAATGAGTGATGCATGTTTTTCACGCTTTTCATGCCAGCCTTTAATAATTTTCTGCCTTGATTTTATTTGGTGAGCAGATTCAAAGTTGGCATTGCCTCTGTCAATGGAAATGCCTGAAATTAACCATGTAAAAACCTTATATCTCTATAATGAAGTTTTTCATAAATCAATTTGATTAAGTCCCAATCTATACTCCTAAGGGGTAGACTTACTCCCGAAGTAAGTTCATCTACTTGAACATCTTCTGTCGAAGCATCTCGCCTTAGTATGTAGCAACTAATCGTTGCCCCCTAAGTCTGTTAAGATATTAAGGTGCAATAAGCATACTGTGCCAGCGGTCGCTTGGTACAGAATTTAGAAAATTGTAAAACATGCCAGATAGGGAAAACAATGCCAAGGCATTTTTGATTATTAAAAACTAAACATGAAAACAACGTTCAAAAGCAAACATCCCCCACCAACTGTAAAAGTTTAGTTCATGGTGGGGTATCCATCCAAAAACCATAATCGTATCTCAACATCATCATCATTAAAAATAAAAACAATTTAAAACAAAGAGAATGGGCTAGAAGCGGTCCGTCGATGTATCCCTTCAAGGTCCAAGCTCTTGGTCAAGCTAGTCGAACCACGTCTCCTTGGTGCAACCTTTCTCTCAATCCGATCGTCTTTTCTGATCCCCTCTCTTTCTTGGTGATCGATCTCCTTTCCTTCTTTAAATAGGCAAGCACAAGACGCCTAGGATAAGCCTTAAAATTTGAATTTTGAATGCGCAAGAGATAAGGGATTTGATCATCTTATCCTATATTTGAATCCTAGGGCTAACATCATTAAGGTCCAATAGCTACTTGTGTAATGCCCCGGTTATTGGGCCTAGCAGTTTTAGGGGCTATTAGACGGTTTAGTGGACCGGGTTAGAGATTCGAGTCAGATTCGGGACAATATATTTTTCGCTGAGATAAAAATATGGGAAAATAGTTAAAAATCATATTTTAAAATATAATAATTTTTGGTGGAATCAATTTTGGAAAATGATTTTTGGAAGTAGGACATTTTGGCTAGTAACCAAAATGCAAGTTTTGAAAACTACGATTTTCTAGTGACTAAAATGGAAAGAGTCAAATTCTTAGAATCTTTAAGAAGATATTTCACCAATTGATTTCTGATGGTTTCTCCCTTAATTGAAGATATTTTAACATGTGTTTTAATTATTAATTAAAGATGATTTTTGTTAAAAGTTAGTTATCTATTTCCAAAACCAAAATCACGTCATTTCTTTTGTCTCCATTCTCTCCTCAGCCAAACACAGGTTTTCACCAATTTTCCATAGGTGAGGTGGTTTCTAACTTGATTTTACTGTTTCAAATTGTTTTATAAAGATTGTTTACACAAAATCTTACAATAATCTTGTGTTTTCTTAGCTTTTCACAAATCAATTGAGGGAGAAACTTCACAATAGGGGTAAGGTCCGAGATCTCCTCTATTGTATGGTTATTTACTAAAATTCCCAAGCATTTGATCCTTGATTTTGTGTTTCTAATCTGATTTTAATGATTTTTTAATGATTAATTGAGTTAATTGGGGGAAATGAGTTGATTCACGGATTGAATATGTTTTCTGGTAATTAAGGATGATTTAATTCATATTGTGGATCTTTTATAATGTTGATAAGTTGTTGTTGTTAATGTAATCCCAAAACTCTTGAATCTCTAATTGTTTAGGTTGCTAGATTTGTGTTCTTGGGGTGTTTTGGTGACTGCGTGAATGCAGGGGGTGTTAGGTTGTTTTGATTCTGTTTCTAGGTGTTGATTGTTGATAAAAATGGTGTTAGATTGTTAGGTTGTGGCTGGGTTGTGTTTGAGAAGGTTTTGATGAAGATTTCGGTTGTTGTTGATGGGTAATCTTGTGAGGATTGTGGAAATCGGAAAGGATTTGTTAGTGCAGTGTCTTGAATACATTGAGATGCATTAATCCTCTGTTGTGTTACGGTCAAAGTAGGGGAAGTTGATTCGGAAGTGATTGGTGAAGCGTTGAAGGCTTCGGTTTCACGTCGGCGAATTGAGGTTTCGCGTATTGGTGAGTGAGAACGTGGATTCCAGCTTTGGAATGTTTTAAAGGTGGTTTATGGGAGTTTAAACTTAGCTTGATACGCTGGTTTAAACTCGGAAGTAAGTAAAATGGATTTTATCTATCGGTCGTGCTATGTTGTAATAGTTTCATGCACTTGTTTTAATTCACATGTTACCTACTATTTAAGCATGTTTTAAAGTATTTGAAATACTTTATTTGAGCATTAAATGCTGAAGGATGCACATGGTAAGTGATCCTTGTAAGTAAGTGGTCTATACTTGTGGTTTAAAGCATGGTTGTTGCTTTGGAAAAAAAAGGATTGGTTAATGCTTGTTAAAAACAGTGAGGTAAATGTTAAAATGGTTAATTATATTGGCAAGTGATGTGGTTTTAAAATTGTTATCAGATATAGTTGGACGGCCATAGGACTGAGTGCACTATAATAAGTCACCTTGGATGTTGAGGGGTTTATACGGCATACCGAATACTCCATCCAAGTACCCTAACGGTTGAGGGATTATATGGTACCAAAAACTCCCATTAGTGGATTAAGCGTCTAACCGATGATTGGGGTTGGTGTCCCCGTGGATTGAAAGTGTACCCGGTTGTTAATGTACCGCGATTGTGATTGTATCGCTATTCCGGTTGAGATGGCTTGAAGTGTTGGTTGAACACTTGTTGAATCCGTGTATCCGTTGAACTCTTTTGGTATTGAACTTGTTTAATGATCACTTGTAAGCCAATATAATTGTTAATGTATCATTGAAAGGTTTATGTTGTATGATGTGATTTATACATGTTTACTCTTTAAGCTTTGCATATGGTTGTTATGCATGAGAAGGCTTAAATTTAGGTTAGCAATGGGATTTGCTGTTGGTTAATGATACATGTAGCATATGGTTTAATATGCTGGTTTTGAAAGTGTTAAGTGCATGGTTTTTAAGGCATGATGTTTTATATGATGAAAAGTATGATTTTAAAAAAAGATTTCCAATGTGCTATTGAACAATGGTTTTAAATACATTGATGGTGCATTGTATTTGAGCACTCCTCACTAAGCTTAGTGTTCTTACGCCCTCTTTGTCTATCAATGCAGAGAATTAAGGTCTCGGAAGACAGCAGGAAGCAATGGGATCCTAGCAAGACTTGGCTAACAAAGTATATTTGGATTAGACTATAAGAATAAAGGCCATGAGGTACTTGTTTTGGTTCTGGGAGATGTTTGTTGAACTCCCAGTTTGAGCATGTTGCTTGTTTGCTCTTGAGTTGTAAAAGGCCTCTAAAGTTGGTATTTTGGTGTTGGTTGACATTTTTGAAATGTTGCTTTGATGAAAACTAGGATGCATGCCTCTAGCTTTTCATTTGATGCAAAGATGTCATGCTAGGATGCTAAGTTTATGAAGCTTGGATGCTTGTGGTATGCCTAGTATGCTGGTGTTATGTATTAAACTTGTTGGAGTGGTTGAGTGTGTTATTTGGATGAAAAATCAGCAAAAAGTGACATTACAGGTCCAGGCGTATCGATATGTGGGGACCGTAACGGTACGACTATGTATTTTTAGACTTGAGGGATCGGTACGGGTTAGTGGTATTTTGATACGCCTAGGCCAATGTAGCCATAGCGTACCGATATGGCAAGGGGTGTTTCAGTACGAGTCTCAGCTACTGGAATTAACTTTTTCGTCCCAATCTTGTGTACCAAAATGCATAGAGAGCCGTATCAGTACGATCATCATGATTTTCAAAAGTTTGGTATTTCAGTTAGGCATATCTATATGGCATGGAGGTGAACCAATACGGGGTGTTTCAATTCGTATCAATACGGGATCACCTGTATCGGTACAGATGACCGTTAATTCTGTTAATGTCACTTTGGGTAGTTTTGTCACCTTTACAATTTAGTCCCTGCATCTTGTCAATGCAATTGTATATGATGGAATGATCGGATTGTACTGAAATCTGAGATGGGTGTTTGGAACCTGGCTAATTAAAGGTTGGTAACTTAAAAGTGAGTTTTATTCATGAAATTTACTGTATTTGCAATTTGGTCCCTAAATTGCAAATGTGATCAATTGAATGTCAAATTGATGCCCAATCGAGTTAGGGTTGTACCTGATGTCTGCATGAACATGTCGGGTTAATAATTGGCATCTAGATAAGATAAAAGAAAAAAATGGATCGGGTTGTATCTCTTCGGTTTGCTATGACAAACCTAATGTAGCATTCTTAGTTCGGTTAGACGTCTAGGCCAGGTCGAGGGGGTTACATTTGGTGGTATCAGAGCCAGGTTTCGAAAGTTTGGGATGTTGTATTAGATTGTTTGTTGTTGCTTGATATGCATGGTGCTTGTTTGCTATGTACGGTGGTTGAAATATGCGCGCTGATTGTTTATATTATGTTGGAAAAATTTTGGGAACCCATTGCCTTATTATTATAGTCTGAAAAGTTTTGATTTTTAGAAATGAAAGTCTTCGATCCTTGCTTGAAGCTGGCATGACTGTTTTAATTTTGAAATAATTATCATGCCTTAGATATATTTAGCACGATGGGACCAAGGAGAGAGTTGCGATCTAGTACGATTGCTGCTGCCACTGGGCAGGGTGTTGAGGGAGATGTTGTGCCTCCTAGAGGGTTGCCATCGCCCCCACCTATTCCACCTGAGGGAGTGGAACAAGTACCACCTATGCTGGCTGGGCTAGGGATGGGTGATATGGCACCATTGATACAGGCCATGACCGGTGCTTTTCAGGCAGCAATTGCGGGTGTTCATGTTCCAGCACCACTGGTGGTTGGGCAAGGATTGTCGCTTGAGCGTCTTCGTAGTTTGGGTGGAGTTGAGTTCCGAGGGTTATCGCCTGAGGCTTCTGAGGGCTGGTTGGCCAGTATTGAGAGGATATTGGGTCAGATAGGTGTACCGATGTCCGTAAGCTAGGCTGTGCTGTTTCTCTGCTGCAGGGTGATGCCTATACATGGTGGACTACCACGATATCCAGTATGGCAACAGATGATGTAACCTAAGAGTTTTTCTGTAAAGTTTTTTGAAAAAAGTTTTTAGGAGTTCGATATCAGGATGATAGGAAGCGCGAGTTCATGGCTCTTGTACAGGGCAGTATGTTTGTTGCAGAGTATGAGGTGCAGTTCATGTGGTTGAGTCAGTATGCACATGAGTTGGTTCCTGAAGAGCGTACGTGATGTGATCGATTTAGCTATGGGCTTGTGCAGGATGTTAAGACATACATGCTTGCTACTGATTATATCGATTTTGATGTGTTGGTTTCGCTAGCCAAGGATGTAGAGTAGAATTTGGGTTTGGCTTCTGGATCGTGAGGTTCTAGCTTAGGTAAGAGAGCTGCCGATTTGGGTTATAGCAGTGGTCAGGATAAGAGACACTGTGACAGGAGGTTTCATTTGGAATCGAGGCATAGCGGAGGTGCTGTTGGATGTGTTGTCCAAGGGCAGGGTGCCCAGGCTAGAGCTCTGTTTAACACCTGTTGGGTTTGTGGATCCCGAGATCATATGAGGCGAGATTGCCCGCGTTTGGCCAAGGAGGGTCAGGCACCTGCACTTGTTTTGCTAATGCTTGTTGGAGTTGTGGGTCAGGCGATCATTAGAGGTGTGATTGTCCATTGTTGGCCTGAGGTGGGCAGAGTGCCACACCTATTATTGCTCCGCAGAGAGGTCGTGGTTGTGGCCGTAGACCCTTTCAGCGTCGAGATGGTGGGCAGAGGACTGTGGCTCATACTATTGCTATCCAGCCTGAGAGAGGTGGACTGGCTAGGGTGTATGCGCCTCGTGAGGGTTGCAATGACACTGATGTGATTGTAGGTACTTTTACCCTACAACCTTTGTCGTTGTATTCGTTGGTTGATTCTGGTTCTACTCATTCATACATCTTGAGCGAGCATGCTAAGTTGCTTGATATATCTGTTGAAATTCTTAATGTGGCTGTTAAAGTGACTAATTCTCTTGGGGAGACAGTCGTGGTTAGAAGGTTGTATCGTAGGTGTCTGCTGATGGTTTAGGGACATGAGTTTACCGTGGATTTGATGGTGTTGCCATTCCATGGTTTTGACATGATTTTGGGTATAGATTGGTTGACCGAACATCTGGCTGCGGTGGATTTTGAGACCAAACGGATATCTTTGAGGTTGTTAGATGATTACGAGGTGGTGGTTGTTGGTGAGAGTGCCAAGTTTTTGTCTAATGTTGTTTCGGCTTTGGAAGCAAGTCAAATGTTGAATTCAGGATGTCAGACTTTCTTGGCATATGTTATGAATCCTGGATCAAAGGAGTTGAGGGTGGAAGATGTTCGTATGTATGTGAGTTTCCAGCTGTTTTTCCAAAAAAGTTGTCGGGGTTGCCACCAAACTGTGAGGTTGAGTTTGGAATCGAGGTCTTTGCAGGTACGGTACCAGTATCAATTGCACCGTATCGCATGGCCCTGAAGGAGTTGAAGACGTAGTTGTAAGAGTTGTTGGATCAGGGTTTCATTAGACGTAGTATATCACCGTAGGGTGTACCGGTGTTGTTTGTAAAAAAGAATGATGGTACATTGCGGATGTGCTTAGGCTATCGATAATTGAATAAGCTGACGATAAAGAACAAGTATCCCTTAACACGGATATATGATCTTTTTGATCAGTTCAGGGGTGCCTCGGTGTTTTCTAAGATAGATTTGAGGTCGGGGCATTTCCAGTTGAAGGTGAAGGAGGTGGATGTGCCCAAGACAACCTTTCGTACGAGGTACGGGCATTATGAGTTTTTGGTGATGCCTTTTGGTCTGACCAATGTACCAGCTATTTTTATGGACATGATGAACCGTGTGTTCCATGAGTTTCTGGACCAGTTTGTGGTTGTGTTTATCAATGATATCCTTATGTACTCTCGTACCGAGGAGGATCATGATAGGCATTTGTGGATTGTGCTTTAGAAGTTGATGGAGAATCAGTTGTATGCCAATTTAAGAAAATGTGAGTTCTGGCCTAGGGAAGTCGTGTTTTTTGGGCATGTTGTGTCGGTCGAAGGAATTTGTGTCGATCCGCATAAGGTTGAGGCTGTAACGAGTTAGAAGGCGCCAAACTCTGTGATGGAGGTTAGGAGTTTCCTTGGTTTGGCGGGTTACTACCAAAGGTTTGTGGAAAGGTTCTCTAGTTTGGTGGCTCCGTTAACTAAGTTGCTATAGAAGAATGTTCGGTTTGAGTGGACGAAAGATAGGTAACGAGTTTTTGAAAGGTTGAAGGAAGCCTTGACGCGAGCTCCAGTCTTGGTTCAACCAGAATCGGGAAAGGAGTTTGTTGTTTATAGTGATGCGTCGTATGTTGGGCTTGGTTGCGTGTTGATGCAGGAGGGTAAGGTCGTGGCATATGCATCTAGGTAGTTGAAGGTGCATGAACGTAACTACCCTACTCATGATCTTGATCTTGCCACGGTTGTGTTTGCCTTGAAGATCTGGAGGCATTATCTTTATGGTGAGAAATGTGTGGTTTATACGGATCATAAGAGTTTGAAATATCTGATGTCACAGAAGGAGTTAAATCTTAGGCAACGCGGATGGTTGGAGTTGCTTAAGGATTATGATATGACCATTGAGTATCATCCGGGGAAAGCCAATGTTGTGGTGGATGCTTTGAGTAGAAAAGCATCTGTGGAGTTGAGAGCCATGTTTACTCGGTTGAGTGTGACGAATGACGGAGGTTTGTTGGCTGAGTTGCAGGTGAAGCCGTCCTTGTCACAGATGATTAAGAAGAAGCAACCATAAGATGGGAGTTTGGTACCACATATGGAGGATATCAGGGATGGGAATCCTACGGATTTTTATTTCAATAATGTTGGGGTGTTGTGGTTCAATGGTCGAATAGTGGTGCCTGAAGACAAAGAGTTGAGACATACTATTTTGACTGAGGCACACGCTAGTCCTTTTGCTATGAATCCCGGCAGTACTAAAATGTATTGAGGGTTGAAGGAGGAGTACTATTGGGTCAGACTGAAGAAGGATGTGGCTAATTTTGTTGCACGGTGTATGGTTTGTCAGCGGGTAAAGGATGAGCATCAGTTTCCTTCTGGGTTATTGCAACCGTTGAGAATACCAGAATGGAAGTGGGAAAGAATCACCATAGATTTTGTATCTGACTGCCTTTGACGCCGACCAAAAAAGATTCCATTTGGGTGATTGTTGACCAGTTTACGAAGTGTGCGCATTTTGTGCCAGTGCATATTACGTATACCTTGGACATATTGGCTGAATTGTATATCTCAGAGATTGTGCGGTTGCATGTGGTGCCCAAATCCATAGTTTTGGATAGGGATCCGCGGTTCACCGCAAGGTTTTGGGTAAGTTTGCATCGTGCTTTGGGAGCCCGATTTAGTTTCAGTACCTCGTATCATCCACAAACGGATGGCCAGTCGAAGAGCGTGATTCAGGTTCTCGAGGATATGTTGAGGTGTTGTGTTATTGAGTACCAGGGAACGTGGGAAAAGCAGTTGCAGTTGGTGGAGTTTGCTTACAATAACAACTATCATGCTAGCATACAGATGGCACCTTATGCGGCATTGTATGGCAGGAAATGTCGTACGCCTGTGTGTTAGGTAGGAGCAGGGGAAAAGTTTGTGTCGATGCCCAATGTTTTGAAAGGCACAACCGAAAAGGTAAAGTTGATATGTTAGCTCTTAAAAACAGTTGCAGATTGTCAGAAGCCGTATGCAGATTCGAAGCGTAGGGATATAGAGTACGCTGTGGGTGATCGAGTGTTTTTGAAAGTGTCTCCTTAGAAAAAAGGTACTGCGTTTTGGGTGGAAAATGAGGCTTATCCCGAGATTCATTGGACCATACGAGGTTGTTGAGCGTGTGGGTCCTATTGTGTACCGCTTAAGGTTACCTCCGGAGTTGGGAACTATTCATGATGTGTTCTACGTTTTTGTGTTGCGGAGGTATAGGTCGGATCCATCGCATGTTATGCCATTGAAGGAGATTGAGTTGAGACCAGACCTATCTTATGATGAAGAACCGATAGAGATTCTTGATATCAACAGTAAGGTGCTGCGTGGAATGACAGTAGAGCTTGTTAAGGTGTTGTGGAGGCACCGCAGTATTGAAGAGGCCACGTGGAAGCGCAAGTCTGATATGTTGAAACAATTTCCGCACCTGTTTCCTCTAGGCAAATTTTGGGGACTAAATTTCTTGAGTGGGGGAGAGTTGTAACACCTCAGTTTTTGGGCTTGGCAGTTTTGAGGGTTATTAGACGGTCTGGTGGATCGCTTTAGAGATTCGAGTCGGATTCGGGACAATATATTTTTCAGTGAGATAAAAATATGGAAAAATAAATCATCTTTTAAAATATAATGATTTTTGGTGGAATTAATTTTGGAAAATGAGTTTTGGAAGTTGGACATTTTGCCTAGTGTTCAAAATGCAAGTTTTGAAAACTGCGATTTTCTAGTGACTAAAATGAAAAGGGTCCAATTCTTAGAATCTTTAAGAAGCTACTTTACCAATTGATTTATGATGGTTTCTCCCTTAATTGAAGATATTTTAACATGTGTTTTAATTATTAATTAAATAGGATTTTTGTTAAAAGTTAGTTATCTATTTCCAAAACCAAAATCATGCCATTTCTGTTCTCTCCATTCTCTCCTCAGCCAAACACTCAGGTTTTCACCAAATTTCCAGAGGTTCTAACTTGATTTTATTGTTTCAAATTGTTATATAAAGATTGTTTACACAAAATCTTACAATAATCTTGTGTTTTCTTAGCTTTTCACAAATCAATTGAGGGAGAAATTTCACAATATGGGTAAGCTCTGAGATCTCCTCTATTGTATGGTTCTTTACTAAAATTCCCAAGCATTTGATCCTTGATTTTGTGTTTATAGTCTGATTTTAATGATTTTTCAATGATTAATTAAGTTAATTGGGGGAAATGAGTTGATTCACGGATTGAATATGTTTTCTAGTAATTAAGAATGATTTAATTCATATTGTGGATCTTTTATAATGTTGATAAGTTGTTATTGTTAATGGAATCCCAAAACTCTTGAATCTCTAATTGTTTAGGTTGCTAGATTTGTATTTTTGGGGTGTTTTGGTGACTGCGTGAATGCATGGGGTGTTAGGTTATTTTGATTCCGTTTTAGGTGTTGATTGTTGATAAAAGTGGTGTTAGATTGTTAGGTTGTGGCTGGGTTGTGCTTGAGAAGGTTTTGATGATGATTTCGGTTGTTGTGGATGGGTAATCTTGTGAGGATTGTGGAAATCCGAAAGGATTTGTTAGTGCAGTGTCTTGAATGCATTGAGATGCAGTAATCCTCTGTTGTGTTGTGGTCAAAGCAGGGGAATTTGATACGAAAGTAATTGGTGAAGCGTTGGAGGCTTCGGACACTTGATTTCGCGTCGGCGAATCGAGGTTTCGCGTATTGGTGAGTGAGAACGTGGATTCCAGCTTTGGAATGTTTTAAAAGTGGTTTATGGGAGTTTAAACTTAGCTTTATATGTTGGTTAAAACTCGGAAGTAAGTAAAATGGATTTTCTCTCTCGGTCGTGCTATGTTGTAATAGTTTCGTGCACTTGTTTTAATTTACATATTACCTACTGTTTAAACATGTTTTAAAGTATTTTAAATACTATATTTGAGCATTAAATGCTGAAGGATGCACATGGTAAGTGATCCTTGTAAGTAAGTGGTCTATACTTGTGGTTTAAAGCATGTTGTTGCTTTGGAAAAAAAGATTGGTTAATGCTTGTTAAAAACAGTGAGGTAAATGTTAAAATGGTTAATTATATTGGCAAGTGATGTGGTTTTAAAATTGTTATCGGATATAGTTGGCCAGCCATAGGATTGAGTGCACTATAATAAGTCACCTTGGATGTTGAGGGGTTTGTACGGCGTACCAAATACTCCATCCAAGTACCCTAACGGTTGAGGGGTTATATGGTACCAAAAACTCCTGTTAGTGGATTAAACGTCTAATTGATGATTGGGGCTGGTGCCCCCGTGGATTGAAAGTGTACCCGGTTGTTAATGTACCGTGATTGTGATTATATCGCTATTCATGTTGAGATGGCTTGAAGTGTTGGTTGAACACTTGTTGAATCTGTGTATCCGATGAACTCTTTTGGTATTGGACTTGTTTAATGATCACTTGTAAGCAAATATAATTGTTAATGTATCTTTGAAAGGTTTATGTTGTATGATGTGATTTATACATGTTTACTCTTTAAGCTTTGCATATGGTGTTATGCATAGGAAGGCTTGAATTGAGGTTAGCAATGGGATTTGTTGTTGGTTAATGATACATGTAGCATATGGTTTAATATGCTAGTTTTGAAAGTGTTAAGTGCATGGTTTTTAAGGCATGATGTTTTATATGATGAAAAGTATTATTTAAAAAAAATATTTCAAATGTGCTATTGAACAATGGTTTTAAATGCTTTGATGTTTTATTGTATTTGAGCACTCCCCACTAAGCCTATTGTTCTTACGCTCTCTTTGTTCATCTATATAGATAATTAAGGTCTCGGAAGGCAGCAAGAAGCAAGGGGATCCTAACAAGACTTGGTTAACAAAGTATGTTTGTATTAGACTAAAAGAATAAAGGCAATGTGGTACTTGTTTTGATTTTGGGAGATGTTTGTTGAACTCTCTGTTTGAGCATGTTGCTTGTTTTCTCTTGAGTTGTAAAAGGCCTCTAAAGTTGGTGTTTTGGTGTTGGTTGACATTTTTGAAATGTTGCTTGGATGAAAACTAGGATACATGCTTCTAGCTTTTCATTTGATGCAAAGATGTCATGCTAGGATGCTAAGTTTATGAAGCTTGGATGCTTGTGGTATGCCTAGTATGCTGGTGTTATGTATTAAACTTGTTGGAGTGGTTTGAGTGTGTTATTTGGATGAATAATCAACAAAAAGTGACATTACAGGTCCAGACGACCGATACGCAGGGGACCGTATCGGTACGGCTGGGTATTTTTAGACTTAAGGGATAGGTACGAGTTGGTGGTGTTTCAATACGCCTAGGCCAATGTAGCCGTAGCGTACCGATACGGTAAGGGGTGTTTCGGTACGGGTCTCAGCTACTGGAATCAACTTTTTCGTCCCAATCCCGTGCACCGAAACGTATAAGATGCTAAGTTTATGAAGCTTGGATGCTTGTGGTATGCCTAGTATGCTGGTGTTATGTATTAAACTTGTTGGAGTGGTTTGAGTGTGTTATTTGGATGAATAATCAACAAAAAGTGACATTACAGGTCCAGGCGTACCGATACGCAGGGGACCGTATCGGTACAGCTGGGTATTTTTAGACTTAAGGGATAGGTACGAGTTGGTGGTGTTTCGATACGCCTAGGCCAATGTAGCCGTAGCGTACCGATACGGTAAAGGGTGTTTCGGTACGGGTCTCAGCTACTGGAATCAACTTTTTCGTCCCAATCCCGTGCACCGAAACGTATAGAGAGCCTATCGGTACGATCATCAAGTTTTTCAAAAGTTCAGTATTTCAGTTAGGCATATCGATACGGCATGGAGGTTTACCGATACGGGGTGTTTCAATTTGTATTGATACGGGATCACCTGTATCGGTACGGATGACCGTTAATTCTCTTAATCTCACTTTGGGTAGTTTTGTCACCTTTACAATTTTGTCCCTGAATCTTGTCAATGCAATTGTATGTGATGGAATGATCGGATTGCGCTGAAATCTGAGATGGTGTTCGGAACCTGACTAATTAAAGGTTGGTAACTTAAAAGTGAGTTTTAATCCTGAAATTTACTGTATTTGCAATTTGGTCCCTAAATTGCACATGTGATCAATTGGATGTTAAATTGATGCCCAATTGAGTTGGGGTTGCACCTGATGTCTGCATGAACATGTAGGGTTAAAAATTGGCATCTAGATAAGATAAAAGAAAAAAAATGGTTCGGGTTTCGTTGTATCTCTTCGGTTTGCTACGGCAAACCTAATGTAGCCTTCTTGGTTAGGTTGGGCGTCTAGGCCGGGTTGAGGGGGTTACAACTCAGATGGGCATCAAACTCCTATTCTCTACCAATCGGTGCTTTGGTAATATTTGGTCCATCGCTACCAACAACAACTCGACATTCTCTCTGGTATTCCTTCCTTTCTGCACTGCTTCACTCTGCCAAACCTGTCCTTTTCTACTGAGCCTGCAATAATGCCAACAATGCAACCCTTCACACTGGCATAACACAATTCCTAACTCCTTATGCAAATGCATGAATTTTAAGGCTAAATGCAACTAAACACACTTAAAGGCAAGCAAAGAAAATGTGAAACAAGCATAAGATTTAGTACTTTTGATGAGTTAACACCCCCCCAAACCTAGCCTATTGCTTGTCCTCAAGTAATGTAAATAAGCTAAAAACAAAATGGTGAAAATAGTACCTCAGAAAAATTTTGATCGAAATGCCAACACGTGCTGGCAAGCAAAATGAAGCTCCAGTTCTGTCCTCAGATAACTCAGTGCAATAATGCCAAGCAGGTAGTAAATTCAAGTGCAACAATATAACTCTAGTCTAGGGCATGACAAGTGCACAAAGTGTAGGTAATACACATCAAGTATCCGTTTACTCCCTTAGTCAAATTTACTACCTAAACTCAAAAATTTTCTTTTATTCCTACCAAGGGGTTCTTCTCTTTTTTACAACTGGTATTAAATTAGGGTTCGCGTCATGGCACTATTTGGCCTGAGTAATAAGAGGGAGCATACCACGAGTCCCCACGTTAGTTTAGACTACATCACTAAGCTAACCCATTACACTCATACCCTTAAAGTTTTTGACCTAAGCACCAGCGAGGGAGTTCCACCAAGCCCTAGGCTATATATTATCTCTAAGGCAGATGAGTGTTCCATTTTTTCTTGCCTTGGAAAAACATTGTTGCCTTATTAATTTCTTTTACCATGACATAATCTTTTTGTTCTGAGCTTAGTTTTAAAAATTCTAAGTTTGCTTAGGAACTAGATGTATACTACGTGTTAAGTGAAAGTCAAATCCCTAAGCTAGAGATCAATTGCCAAGCAGACCTGGCATTACTATTCTGCTGGCATATGCAACTAAAGATTAAAAAAAAATTCCTTCATCGGATAGACTACCCTAGAACACATTAAACTGTCCTAACAAAGTGTTAACATTCTTTAAATTTTGACCAAGGCAAAATTTTCTTTTTCTATTTTTAGTGGTTCAGTATGCTTGGCATTAATCTAGGCATGTCAACAGAAATGTAAACATGGATGTATGGCATGGCATAAATGTGAGGCAACGCACACCCCCAAGCCAAAGATGTGCATTGTCCTCAATGCATGAAACAACACATATATAAAAGTAACAGAAAAATAAAATGCATGAACATGTGAAATGCAAAGGAATAAAATGCAAAGGAATGAAATACACATGAGTTTTGGAAGAAGAGGACTTCCATGTGGAGACTTCCTCTCGTGTGACGTGAGTTTTTCTCTTGATAAATGTCCCAGGATCAAGGGCCATTCTTTTCCTTTCTTTCATGCTTGGCTTTGAGGCAGTAGTGGAAGCTCTAACTTCCTTGATAATTTGCACTAGCTCTGATGCGACAGGAGTAGAGGTGGCATCAGACGGTGTAGGCATTGTGGTAAGTTTCTTCTGGACTTCTTCTTCTAATTCTGACGGTGTTTCTATCTTGGCAGATTCAACTTAAACTGACAAAACTAGGACGGTGGCTTCTGAGTGTGTCAGGTTATGAACTGAGTGAGGGCTATCTGGCATGGCATCATTGCTGGCAAAGAGCTCGTCAGGGAATTTAGGGAAGGTTAGCATAACTCTTGGAGACATACTCGCAAAGGTCTCCTTGATAGCAATATCCCTTGTATGAATGTAATGCCAGAGCTTGACATTTTGCTCCTCAGCTCTCTTCAATTTCTGGAGAATGATCTCTTGGCAGTGGTGGATCTAGGAGAGTAGTGCCACTGAACTAGCTGGCATGGGAGCATCAGGCTCTACCTTCGGCACCTTAGGCTTGGGCATTGATTCCTTAGCCTTTCCCTTGCCATTGTCTTTTGACTCGGTGGTAGTGAGTTACCTCTACAGGGCGGCCGTGATTGTTATTCCTTTGATTATTTGGGCTTTAACTGTAGCAAGATTGGGCACAGATTGTTGTATGCAAATGTTAGAAATTAACAAAGGGAAAAACAAACTACCATTACCTCTTTCAGCACATTTATAAGTTTCATTGATGATAATCCGACCTACATTAATCTTTTGGCCCGTAATAATAAAATGCAATAATGCCAGCCTCTCTTCCGAGACAGTCTCATTGTGGGTAGTTGGCATTAGATTTGCCTTGGTAAAATGGTTCTACCCCCTCGGCTGTGATTTTAAGGCCAGCCGCTTAACCGTCCGGTGTCCCTTGGATGACATAGTCCATGTAGTGCCATGTTCTCACAAATCTGTCAACTTCTTCTTTCTCTTGGCAGTGTTCATGGAGTCGACAAACTCCTAGTGTTCATCCTCTACACTAGCCAACTTAAACATGGTGTTAATGTACCCTTCATCGAAATGCACACACGTACCCCGAATCATCAAAAAGGGTGAATCTTTGGTGAAAAATGAGCATAGAATTCTCGGACAATGTTGGGGTAAACATCTCCCTTCTGTTGGCATAAAAGCTCCCACTCGTGCTTGGTCACCACCGACATGAACTCTGGGTAAATCTCAAGTTTGGTTTGTCCTTGACCTCAAAGGTTTTCTCGTAACAGAATGATCTCAAAGCAAAATTGTCTTCATACTTCTTGTGGATCTTTTCGTTGAAGAAGGTTTTGAAGGGAGTCGATGAAGAAGTCATTGAAAAAGATTGAAAAAAACTCATGCGTTTTGGATAAGAGAAAAAGATAGTGAATCTTGGTGTTCTTGATAAAGAAAAAGGGAAAAGTGAAAAGTTTTTAGGTTTTGAACGGCTAGGGTAGATGAAAGGTAAATAGGTTGAGTGTTTTAATTAGGGTAATAAAGTGGCCGATTTAAAAGGGGTAAGGGTTTAAATGATAAATATGATGTGATAAGGGTTTAAGTGATAGGGTAGGTTTAAAAGTGGAGTGATAAGGTGATACGATTAAGTTGAATTTAAAAATTCAACTTATCATTTTGGGCGGCTAGGGTAAAAATTCAAAGGAAAATTTTCACTTTTCATGGGCCAAGTTTTAATCAAGCCTTGGGTAAATTTCTTTCTTCCAAATTTCTAATCACCGCATGCCAACCCCTGTCCTGGCATTGTATCTAGAACACAGAATTCTCCCAATTTGCAATCGCCGCTTGCCAGGTCCCTGTCTCAGCAATATGTCTGGCACATTAAGTCTGCACATTCTCAAAGAAAACCTCTCAACGCTGAAAAACCAAAATAAAAAGAAAAAAAGAAATGAAAATTACTAAAAAGAAAAAAAGAAATGAAAATTACTAAAAAGAAAAACAACTAACCTACTATTTACAAAAATTACACATTGATGATGATCACTGAATCTCTGCCAAGAGGATAACCTCATTGGCATTCCTCGAAGTGCCTTCCAAATAGTACTTCAATCGTTGATCGTTTCCCTTGAAAATTTCTTCCGACTTCAAATTTTTAATGTCCACAGCACCATGGACATATGGATTTACAACTTCAAAAGGGCATGGCCACCTTGACTTAAGATTGCCTAGAAACAATTTAAGCCTTGAGTTAAATAACAGAACACGTTGGCCTACCTTAAATTTTCTTGGCATTATCCTACTGTCATGCCAACGTTTGGTCCTCTCCTTATAGAGTCTGGCATTTTCATAAGCTTGTGTTCTGAACTCTTCCAACTCATTTAGGTCTAGTAGACTTTTTTCTCCAGCAGCTCTCTATGCCATATCAAGAGTTTTGATTGCCCAATATACACGGTGCTCCATTTCCACCGATAGGTGGCATGCTTTTCCAAAGGCGAGTATGAATGGTGAAGTACCCAAGGGAGTTTTAAAAGCTGTCTTGTAAGCCCACAAAGAGTCATCTAGTCTCAAAGACCAGTCCTTCCTAGATGGATTTATAGTCTTTTCAAGCATACTTTTGATCTCCTTGTTTGAAATCTTGACTTCCCCATTTGTTTTGGGATGGTATGTCGTGGCAATCCTTTGCTGAATTCTTTATCAGCATAAGGCTTTAGAGATAAGATTGCATTTAAAATGGGTACCCTCATCATGAATAATCACTCTGGGGGCACCAAATCGAGTAAAAATATGTTTGTGAAAGAACTTGGCAACGACCTTGGCATCATTCGTTGGTAATGCAACAACCTCAACCCATTTTGAAACGCATTCAACAACCATGAGCTCGAATGTCTCATTCCAATCCGGTGCCACCACTATAGGGGCATTAATCAACTTCTTTTTAAGTTCCTAAAACGCTCTTAAGCAAGAATCATCAAATGCAAAAGCGACATTTTGTTCCAAAAGCAAGCATAAAGGTTTAGAAATTTTAGAAAAATCTTTAATGAAACGACGGTAAAAACCTGCATGTCTCAAAAAACTTCTAATACCTTTTACACTTTTAGGTGGTGGCAATTGCTTGTTTACCTCAATTTTTGCTTGGTCGACCTCTAATCCCTTATTGGTTACCTTGTGCCCGGGAACAATGCCCCCTTTCAGCATGAAGTGGCATTTTTCCCAGTTCAACACTAGGTCTGTCTCAATGCACTTCTTCAAGACTTGCTCCAAACTCTGAAGGCATTCCTCAAATGTTTTGCCAAACACTGAGAAATCATCCATGAATACTTCTAAATTTTGTTCAATCATGTTGGAAAAAATAGACATCATGCAACGTTGAAATGTTACCGGGGTATTATACAACCCGAATGGCATTCTTCTAAAGGCAAACGTCCCATATGGACACATGAACATGGTCTTCTCTTGATCTTCTAGAGCTATGGCAATTTGGTTATATCCTGAATAACCATATAAAAATAGTAAAATGCCTTACCTGCCAATCTGTCCAACATCTGATTAATGAAAGGCAATGGAAAATGGTCTTTCTTGGTGGCACTATTCAGCTTCCTATAATCCATGCACACTCTCCATCCAGTAATGGTCCTGGAAGGAATTAACTCATTCTTGCTATTTTGAACAGGTCATACCACCTTTCTTTGGCACACATTGCACCGGGCTGACCCATGAGCTGTTGGAAATGGGATAGATTATCCCGACATCTAGCAACTTGATAATCTCCTTCTTAAGAACCTCTTTTATTCTTGGGTTCAATGTTCTCTGACCCGTAATGGTCTTCCCATGATATTCTTCCAAGATGATTTTGTGCATGCAAATAGTTGGGCTTATTCCTCGGATCTCAGCCAAGGTCCATCCCAACAATTGCTTGTAATTGCTTAGAATTTCCAGCAACCATTCCTCCTAATCATTAGTTAGATCAACATCAATGATCACTGGCAAGGTTGAGTGTTTACCTAAGTGAGCATACTTGATATGGTATAGCAGTGATTTGAGCTCTAGTTCGGGTGGCTCCTCAATGAATGATTTTGGTGCCACAATCTCTCTCCCAGCCAACTCTAATGGTCTTGGTTGTCCAAAATAGCTTACTCCACTAAGGATGCTCCTTCAGTGTCCTCACTTGTTTCACCTTCACTGTCACTTTCGCTGGCATCATCATCAGTATCTTGGCACAGTTGTGCCACGTCCACCTTAAAAATAGACTCCATCTTATAATTTGCTTGACATTCATCTTATTCATCTGCACATTTCAAATCTTGAAACACATTAAATGTACCTTGCTAATCATTCATGCTGCGCATAGTTAATTTACCTTTATGAACATCAATCAAGGTTCTACCTGTGGCAAGGAACGACATGGCCAATATAATTGGGACATTTAAATCTGCCTCATAATCTACGATAATAGAGTCAACTGGAATATGAATTTATCTACCTTTACCAACACATCCTCAATTTTACCCTTAGGATGTGCAAAGGATCGGTCCGCCAACTGAAGTGTCACCATGGTAGGCCTTGCTTCTATGCCAAGCTTCCTGAAAACAGATATTGGCATCAAATTGATGCTGGCTCCCAAGTCACACAGTGCCTTACCCATGAATCTGTTGCCAATGGTACCGAGAATAGTAAAACTTCTCGGATCTTCCAGCTTTGGGGGTAACCGATTGATTATCATTACACTGCATCCCTCAGTGAGAGCTACAGTTTTGAAATCACCCAGCTTCCTCTTTTTGGAAAAGATGTCCTTCATGAATTTGACATAGTTGGCCATTTGCTCGAGAGCTTCCACCAATGGTAAATTGATTTGCAATTGTTTAAGTAATTCTAAGAAGCACTTAAATTGTTGATCCTGCTTGTGCTTTTGTAGTCTTTGTGGAAACGGTGAGGGTAGATAAACGTATGCCAGCTCTACCGGCTTTGCCAAGGTTCTTCTGACATCCGAATGAGGTCTGGCATTGCTTATGTCCGCTTCTTTCTTCTCTGGTTCTTTTGGCTCATCTACTGGTAGTTTATTCTTCTCTTGGCAACTATTTGGCTACTTGACAAATGTCCCAGCCTCGCATTGTTTGCCACTCCGTAAAGTCACAACTTTGCATTGTTCATTATAGTTTTGCCTGGCATCCTCTGTATCGCTTGGCAAAGCTCCCTAGCGTCTATTGCTGAGTACATTGACAATCTGTCCAATTTGTACCTCCAAGTTTTGTATCGATGTTGTCAAACTCTGGACAGGTGCATCATTCATCTCTATGTATTCTGTCAAAGTCCCCTGGTTGTTCCTTTGCCCTGCATAAAAAATGTTTTGTTCCCTTTGTGGCATGGCATTCTGGTTGACCCCTGGCATGTCATTGTTCTGACGCTGGGTATTGTATTGAAGTTGGGCATGGTTGTTCTGCTGTTGGGCATTATATTGGTTGTTTCCTTGATTCCCCCAAGCTAAATTTGGGTGCTGCCTCCATCCTGCATTGTAAGTATTGGAATTTGGATTATAATTACGATTAAAATTGCCAACGAAATTTACTAACTTAGGGTCGGTAGGGCAATCTTTCATGTGATGATCCTCTCCACATATTGTACAGAATAGGGCTACCTTAAATTCTTGGGCCTCATAACTCTTTTGCAAAGTTCTGACCATGCTAGTAAGATTGGAAATCTCAACATGGATGGATGTGAGCTCATCTATCTGTAATTTCCCACCAGTTTTAGTGCCAGTCCCAAGTCTGGCAGTAGGATATTAAAAATAATTGATTGAAATCCTCTCAAGGATGCCAACTGCCTCTGTATAATTTTTGTCAAGCAATGAGCCATTTGCCGACGCATCAACAACTGTTTTGGTTTGCGCATTTAGTCCATTTTAGAAGGTCTCTATTTGGGTCCATTTTCGGAATCCATGCATGGGACATCTCCTCAATAGATCTTTATCTCTCTCAGGCATCATGTAGGGTCTCATCATCAGCCTTTCTAAATGTGATTATCTCACCCTTCAGCTTGGCGGTGAGTTTAGGTGGCTAGAATTGTAACAAAAATTTCAAGTATAGATCCCCTATGAGGTGACAGAACCAGGTAGCAAATAACTTAGCCACGCTTTTGGTCTATCTCTTAAATAAAATGTAAACAACTTTAGCTTCACTGTATCATTCGATAATCTAGGCTGCTAAAATAGCTGGCAAACTTCCATGAACTACTTCAAGTGTTGCCTTAGATCTCCAGTAGGTGCTCCATGAAACTGTCCTACATTCAAAAGTGTTTGTATCATTACCGGTTTGAGTTTAAAATTGGGTATATTTACCTCGGGACCAATTAGTCTTGGCATCAAATTGTCAATGTTTGGTGCCGAGTGTTCTCTAATAGGTCTCTCTTCCTCTACATTTACAGCTGGGGCAACAGGAGCTAGTGGTATTCTATTGTTATTGGGTGGATTTTCCTTATTGTTTAACACACCTTTTCCTCTATTGACTTGTTGAGCCATCTCTCGAATTTTTTTCTTTAACCTTTACAGGGTTCTTTCGATTTTCGAATCGTATAGCCAATCTTCCACCACATGACGATTTTTGGTCATACATCGGTCAAAATAGAGAAATAAAATAAAGAACAAAAATAAAAAGAAGACAAGTAAAAATTTAAAAACAACAAACTCCGCTGTAATCCCCGACAACGGCGCCAAAAACTTTGTTTGGCTGTATGAGTGCTTGGCAAAAGGTTGGAAAAATGTATTGGAAATGTATAAAAACAATGCCAAGACTAAGTCTTTTTCTTGCAAGTATACACGGTCTACAAGTAATACAGCAGTAAGGTGGTTATCGATCCCACAAGGATTGGCCAAAAGTTTGTTTGCCTTACTTGTTTACTCTTTAAAAGGAAAGTATTGTTGATTTGAAGTGGGTTTTGAAAATAGTTAAAAGAAAAGAAATAAAAGGAAAACAACGTTGGCACAATGAGAGTTTAAATGCGTGATGAGTTTTGGAAAAGGGATGCTTGTTTTTCAAGCTTTTCTTGCCAGCCTTTAATAATTGTTTGCCTTGATATTATTTGGCGAGCAGATTCAAAGTCGGCATTGCCTCTGTCAATGGTAATGCCCAAAATTAACCATGTAAAAACCCTTGCATCTCTATAATGAAATTTTTCATAAATCAATTTGATTAAGTCCCAATCTATACTCTTAAGGGGTAGACTTACTCCCGAAGTAAGTTCATATACTTGAACATCTTCCGTCGAAGCATCTCGCCTTAGTATGTAGCAACTAACCGTTGCCCCCTAAGTCTGTTAAGATATTAAGGTGCAATAAGCATACTATGCAAGTAGTCGCTTGGCACAAAATTTAGAAAAATGTAAAACATGCCAGATAGGGAAAACAATACCCAAGTATTTTTTATTATTAAAAACTAAGCATGAAAACAACATTCAAACGCAAACATCCCCCACCAACTGTAAAAGTTTAGTTCATGGTGGGGGTATCCATCCAAAAACCATAATCGTATCTCAACATCATCATCATTAAAAATAAAAACAATTTAAAACAAAGAGAATGAGCTAGAAGGGGTCTGTCAATGAAGCCCTTCAAGGTCCAAGCTCTCGGTCAAGCTGGTTTAACCACGTCTCCTTGGTGTAGCCTTTCTCTCAATCCGATCGTCTCTTTCGATCCTCATCCTTCTTGGTGATCGATCTTATTTCCTCTTTAAATAGGCAAGCACAGGATGCCTAGGACAAGCCTTGAAATTTGAATTTTGAATGCGCAAGGGATAAAGGATGTGATCATCTTATCCTATATTTGAATCCTAGGGTTGACGTCATCATGGTCCAACAGCTACTCGGTCGAGCATCAAACTCCCATTCTCTGCTAACCAGTGCTTTGACAATTTTTGGTCCATCGCTGCCAATAGCTACTCGGTATTCTCTCTGGCAATCCTTCCTTTCTGCGCTGCTTTGCTCTACCAAACCTGACTTTCTCTGCTGAGCCTGCAATAGTGCCAACAAAGCAACCCTTCATATTGGCATAACACAGTTCCTAACTCCTTATGCAAATGCATGAATTTTAAGGCTAAATGCAACTAAATACACGTAAAGGCAAGCAAAGACAATGTAAAATAAGCATAAGATTTAGTACTTTTGATGTTAATAATAGTCAACCAATAGAGCAGTCTTTTGGTGAGAAAGATGTGCCTAACAAAGATGCTATGGCAAATGTAAATGATAAGCCCTCAGTAGTTGCCACGGCAAGTTCATCCAACGATGCCAAACCAGACAAGACAAGTAAAGGCAAAGGGATCAGACTGCCACCACCATTCTCACAGAGGTTGAAGAGGTAGAAGCACGAGTACCAGTTCAAGAAATTCCTTGACATCCTGAAGTAAGTTCACATCAACTTGCCATTGGTTGAGGCGACAGAGTAGATGCCTAATTACGCTAAGTTCCTTAAGACATTATCGCTAAGCAAACAAGGCTGAGCGAGTTAGAGACAGTTGCCTTGACAGAATAGTGTATGGTAATGTTGCACAACCGATTGCCACCCAAATTAAAAGATCCAAACAGTTTCACAATACCTTGTTCCATCGTCAATCACTATGTTGGAAAGGCACTGTACGACCTTGGACCAAGCATAAATCTTATGCCAAGATCTATTTTTCAACAATTAGGCATACGGAAGACGAGGCCCACCACAATCATGCTATAGCTTGCGGATAGATCTTATGTTTATCCTGAGGGAAAAATCAAAGACATTTTGGTAAGAGTGGATAAATTCACTAATTTTATTATTTTGGATTGTGAAACAAAAAAGTTTACTCCCATTATTCTTGGAAGACCGTTCTTAGCAAAGGGAAAGACTTTGATCAATGTTAAGAGAGGGTAGCTCACTATGCGGGTGAATGAGCAGCAAGTCACGCTTAACGTTTTTAAAACCATCAAGTATGCCAATGATCCAGAAGAATGCCAAGCTATTCAGGCTATCACAAAATTTAACTTTGATGTGGATGGGTATTGCCACCATAATTTCATTGTGGAGCCTGAAGAACTTGAGGAGCCAGATTTGAATAGCAAGGTGCAACAAGAGGCGAATTGGATTCTAAGTCAATCGAGTAAAAGTTTCGAATATCTTGATTATTCAAGTAAGAACCTTAAACCTAACAAACCTTCCATTGAGTAACCCCCTATTTTAGAATTAAAACCATTGCCAAAGCAATTGAAATATGTTTATTTGGGAAATGATAACACCTTTCTCGTGATAATTTCTTTTAAGTTGCAGTCTAAACAGGAAAAGAAATTGACTGACGTGTTGGCGCTACATAAGAAGGCAATAGGTTGGAAAATTGTAGATCTACAGGGAATTAGTCTGGTAGTGTGCATGCACAAGATACTGTTATAAGAAGGCCACATTAATTCAATTGATGCTCAAAGTAGACTTAACCCAACCATGAATCAAGTCTTGACGAAGGAGATCATTAAGTGGCTTGGCGCCGGTATCATATAGCTGATCTTCGACAGCTCATGGGTGAGTCTGGTACAATGTGTACCGAAAAAAAGAGGTATAACTGTGGTAAGTAATGAAAATAATGAACTCATTCCAACTAGAACTATTACCGGTTGAAGAGTCTGCATGGACTACTGAAAATTGACTAAGGTTACTGTTAACTCCTTAGAAGATCTACTATTTACATATATATTGCCATGCTATTGCTTGACTTTGAGTACATATTTATGCATTTAGTAGGTAAATTTATGCATTTGCATCTAGGAGTTAAGGAATGCACACTTTTTATTGCAGAGTGAAGGGGTATTTTCTTGATGTGATAGGCAGGTCAGGAGCAAGTTTGGCAGAGCTGGACAAGAGCAGGAGGAGTAGAAGAGAAATACCGAGTTCAGTTGGAAAAAATAAGACGAGGATTGCCAAGCTCGGTTGGCAATTGAAGGATGAACCGATGTCTGATCAGTTACCTGTTAGTTAAGACCAAGTCAACCCTAATTCAAAAAGAGGATAAGAAGATAACACATCTATCTTGGTGTGTAACAGACTTTCAAGGTTCAAACCTAACTTAGGTTTTTCCATGAACGCCTATATAAAGGAAGCCTATCGATGAGCCAAAAAGGCAACGCCGTGGTAAAGAAAGAGTTCAGAGGGCAAACTGTGGTTCGACCATGCTGTGATTGATAGCTCTGGATCCATTGAAATGTTGCATCGAAGGATCTCATTCTTTGTCTATTTCTCTTCATTTTTATTTTTGATATGATGGTGATTTTTAAAAATGATATTTTGTTGATGGTTTTCGCAGCCATGAACTAATTTTCTTAAAGTTGGATGGGATGTTTGAGATGAACGCTTGATTTAGGTTTTTAATAATTGAATGCCTTGACATTTTTGTCTATTCTGCTAGTGCTTAATTTTCTTATATTCTTTGCCATACAAAAGTTGGCATTGCATGCTCATTGTCCCCTAATATCTTAACAGACTTAGGAGATAAAGATTAATTGCCAAATACTAAAGAGAGAAGCTTCGATAGAAGATGTTCAAGTAGATGAGCTTACTTCAGGAGTGAATCTACCCCTTAGGAGTAAAGATTAAAACTTGCCAAGTTAATTGTTTGAAAACTCACGATAGACATATATGTGTTAAAAGTAATTAATTTAGGGTATTACCATCGACAGAGACAATACTAACTTAAAATCTGCTCGGCAATAAAACCAAGTCTAAAAATTATTGAAAGTTGTCTTCATTAGCGTGAATCCAAGCATCCCTTACCAACGTCAATCCATCATCTTGACTCATTTGTTTGACAATTTGCCTGATTATTTACTTTATTTTCCTTAGTTATTTTCTTAATTAAAACCTTATCTTAATTACCAATTTATTTATTTCATTCCACAAGTAATTATCGTGGCATTAAATTCCTGGACAATCCTTTGGATACGATACCCAGCTTAATGTTGTATTACTTATTGACCGTGTATACTTGCATGCAAAAAGACCTAATCTTGGCATTATTTTCCTGTATATTTACGATAATTCATCAATTGTTTGCCAAGTATTAGTCAATCGACAAGTTTTTTGGCACTATTGTCGGGGATTGCAACAAAATTGATTGTTTTGATTTTTATTTATTTTGTTTATTTTGCTTATTTTGTTTTGTTTGGTGTATGACCATGAGCCGCACTGTAAGGGAAGATTTATTATACGATCCAGTAATTGAAAGAACCCTACGCAGGATAAAAAGAAAACTTCAAGAAATGGCTCGTAACAGAAGTGGTGGTCTAGAAGGTGTCATAAATAATGCCAACAACCAGGAGAATCCGACAATACATGAAGAAATTCCACCCGCTCCTACTGTCTTTAGGAAGAAGAACGACCTATCAGAGAACACTTGGTACCAACTATGGATAATTTGATGCCGGGATGGTTAGCCCAAAGGTAAATATAGCTAATTTTCAACTTAAATCGGTAATGATACATACGCTTTTGAATGTAGGTCAATTTGATGGATCACCTACTAGAGACCCAAGGCAACACTTGAAACAATTCATGGAGGGTGCCAACTATTTCAGCAACCTGGTGTAGCTGATGAGATAGTGAAACTAAAACTATTCTCATTTTCTCTAAGAGATAGAGCAAAAACATGGCTAAGTTCTTTGCCACCTATTTTAATAACTTCGTGGACAGAATTATGCCAGAAATTCCTTTTGAGATTCCAGCCACCTAAACTTAATGCCAAGCTGCAAATTGAAATCATTACTTTTAGGTAGGCTGATGATGAGACTCTATATGATGCCTGGGTTTCAAGGCCTGTTGAGGAGGTTCCCCATGCATGGATTTCCTACTTGGACCCAAATGAAGACCTTTTATAATGGACTTAATGCTCATGCCAGGACTATGGTTGATGCTTCGATGAACGGTTCATTGCTTGACAAGAAATATATAGAGGCATTGTTATCCTTGAAAGGATTGCCACTAATGACCTCTAGTATCCTACTACTAGATTGGGAACTAGAACAAAAGTCGCTACGAAATTAGAACTTGATCCATTATCATCTATAAATGCTCAAATTTCCAACCTCACTAATATAGTGAAGATGATGCAGAAGCCTATTGAAATTCGAGAAGTGAAGGCACTAGAACTATTCTGCACTATTTGTGTAGAAGATCATAATATAGATGAATGTCCAGCAAACCCAAAATCGGTAAATTTTGTTGGGAATTACAATTGCAATACTAATCCACATTCCAATACTTATAATGCATGTTGGAAGTAGCACTCGAACTTTTCTTGGGCAAATCAAGGAGGCAACCAATACAATGCCTAATGTCAGAACAATAATGCACCACCTAGTTTTAACCAGAATGTGATGCCACATAGAGCCCAAAATAATTTCCATCCAGGGCAGAGATCTACTCAGGATAACACTTTAGCAGAGTACATAGAGCGAAACAATGCAACTGTCTAGAGTCTAGCAGCATCTATGCAGAACTTGGAGGTTCAACTGGGATAGATTGCCAATGTACTCAGTAATAGACCCTAAGGGACTTTGCCAAGTGATACAGAAGATACTTTGCAAAAAGGGAACGGACAATGTAAAATAGTCACTCTTCAGAGCAGAAAACAATGCGAGAATGAAACACCTGTCAAACAACCAATCATTTGCTAGGATAAGAAGATAGTATTAGTAAATAAGCCTAAGGAAGCAAAGAAAAAGGAGGCGAGCACCGATAATGCCAGACCTCAATCTAATGCCAACACTACTTTGGCAAAACTAATGGAGCAAGCATTTACCTATCCGCCACCACCTTTTCCATAAAGTCTCCAGAAACACAAGCAAGATAAGAAGTTTAAGCGTTTCTTGGAAGTCCTTAAATAACTACAAATCAACATACCATTAGTGGAATCTTTCGAACAAATTCCCAACTACGTCAAATTCATGAAAGACATTTCATCCAAAAAGAAAAAGCTGTGTGATTTCGAGACTACCTCTCTTACTAAGGGATGCAATGCAATGATAACAAGTAGATTGCCAACAAAACTGAAAGATCCAGGAAGTTTCACTATTCTCTGCACTATTGGCAATATATTTATGGGTAAAGCATTGTGTGACTTGGGAGCCAGCATCATTTTGATGCCAATGTCAGTTTTCAAAAAGCTTGGAAATGAAGCAAGACCTACCACAGTAACACTTCAGCTAGTAGATCAATCTTATGCACATCCCAAGGGTAAGATTGAGGATGTGTTAATGAAGGTGGATAAATTTATATTCTCAGCTGATTTTTATTATTTTAAAATATGAGGTTGATGATAATGTCCTAATAATTTTGGGAAGACCATTTCTTTCCAAAGGCAGAACTTTAATTGATGAACAAAAAGGTGATCTTACTCTGCGTATAAATGACCAATAAGTTACGTTTAATGTATTTTAAGCTCTTAAGTGTGCAGATGAATTTGAAGAATGACAAGCCGTCGAGTTGATAGAGTCTATTTTCAACACGGACATTGCATAGATTTGCCAATACAGGGAAACGTCGGTACACCCCATGACGCAACTGAAAAATTATCCGTGAATTCCACCACTAGTGATCCATGTACGAGTAATGAATTTAGGGTGAAAAATGATGAAACGTTACCTTAATTGAATATGATAATCCCAGGAACGTAGGAGAATCCAATTCATTCAACATGTTGTCGAATTCTAGTCGTCATAACAACGTTCTGACCTCTACGTAGTCCACACGAATGAAACGAAAAATATTTTACTTCTCTAACTGTTAGAGAGATTTTTAGCAGTAGGCATATCTTTGGCTGCTAGACCTTATGCCTTTATATAACATTCAAAACCCTAATCCTAATTAAATTTGGATTTATCAAATATACAATATATTTAAGTGAATATAATTAATTATGTAGAATTTAATTCTATTTCAATTATGTTTCTTTAGGGATATATATTTTAATAGTGTTTGATAATTATAATAATTATCTAGTATTATATATATATATATAAACAAAATTATATAATTAAAATAATTATAATAATTTTGGTTTTTAGTAAAATCATATATATATATATGTTAACTAGTTTTGTGTACAACAAGTTTGTACAAATTCTATCTAGTCGATATATGTTAGTTTCAATCATAGGGTGTAACCCTTGTAGGTTTGTGTAACGTTAATAGTAATATCTAGAACTATTCTAATATTACAAGCAATGAGTGGCATCTAGCAATACATCGTTGCTACCTAAGTTATAGGAAGTCGTGGTTCGTCATAACCTTTTCGTGATTAACTTTTTTCATGTATTACATCCTTTTGTCTTTATATCTAGATTGGACACAAGTCATGGAATCATCACACTTGTATAGTCCATCTAATATTTCTTAATATCTTGAGTAGACTATTATAAACGAATAACTATGATATCTAATATTAATTTATTCGAGCATGGCCATGCATTTCTAGTCTCACTCAATCAAGTGGCCTATGATATTACTCCTATTATGTATGAGGGACAAATCCTATCTTGATCAACCATATCCCACTACATAGATTATGATATATCCAATATCAGTCTTTATAGTGTAATCAGTTTCGACACACGTTTGACTATATCAAAATATGTCACTCACAATGTTGAAATAATGATGATATCAAGTATGAGGATCATGCATGTAGTTATCACTATGAGCAATGTTGTGACTGTCACATAATAAAACAAGAAACATGCTCATAGCGGGCCAGTCAAGTATGTCCTTCTCTAACACATACTTATGTATTGATTTTGACATCTCCATGTCAATAAAAACACTTTTTCATCAATAAACTACATATTAGTCTTAATATAGTATTGTTGTCCATGCCCACAATAATACTCGACTAAGGACATTTAAGAATAACCATATTATTCTAAGGACTTTATTATAATTCAATTTATTTATATATGCGCAGAATAATGACTATAATAATAATAATGGCTTTGTATTAATAAACAAGATAATTAACTATGTCTTTTACAATCATCTTATGATTGGTCTTTGGGCATACTCCAACAGCCAAGACACAAGCGATGATGCCAGAGAACTGGATGACGAAGATATAATGAGTGAAGAACCTGAAGAACCAATCATGCTAAATGAGGTCATGAGTTATTTAGGGAGACCTAAGCCACTTGAGCTGGTTCGCAGAGAAATCAAGGCATCCAAACCATCTATAGAGGAGCTACCAAAACTATAACTGAAATCTTTGCCAAGCCACCTCAAATATGCTTACCTGAGAGACAACTCCACCTTACTAGTGATTATTGTTGCGGACTTAACTGATGACTAGGAGGAGAGATTGTTAGAGATATTGGGCAATTTTAACGAAGCCCTAGGATGGACCTTAGCTGATATCTGAGGGATAAGCCCAACAATTTGCATGCACATAATCATTTTAGAGGATTCCATGGCAAGACAGTTGAGGCCCAAAGGAGATTGAATTCTAGCATGAAGGAGGTAGTTTAGAAAGAATTCATAAAGTGGTTGGATGTTGGGATAATTTATCCTATTTCTGATAGTTCATGGGCCAGCCCAGTGCAGTGTTTGCCAAAAAAGGGTAGGATTACCATGGCTCATAACAACAAAAATGAACTGATCCCCTCGAGGACCGTGACAGGCTGAAGAGTTTGTACGAATTACAGGAAGCTAAATAATGCCACTCGAAAAGACCACTTCCCATTGCCTTTTATTGATCAGATGTTGGACAGATTGGCAGAAAAGACATTTTATTGGTTCTTGGACGACTACTCGGGCTATAATCAGATTGCCATCGATCCATAAGATCAGGAGAAAACTATGTTCACTTGTCCATATGGGACATTCACTTTTAGAAGAATGCCCTTTGGATTTTGTAACGCCCCAACAACGTTTCAGCGTTGCATGATGTCAATTTTCTCGGATATGATCGAGAAAACTTAGAAGTCTTCATGGATTACTACTTAGTATTTGGTAAAACTTTTGAGGAATGCCTTCAGAGTTTGGAACTTGTTCTACGGAGATGTATTGAAACCAACCTGGCCTTGAACTGGGAAAAATGCCACTTCATGGTAAAGGATGGCATAGTTCTCGGACTCAAAGTGACCAAGAAGGGACTGGAAATTGACAAAGCAAAGGTAGAGGTAATCAAAAAATTGCCAACCACCCACAAGTGTCAAAGGTATTAGAAGTTTCTTGGGACATGCAGGTTTTTATCGTTGCTTTATTCAAGATTTCTCAAAAATTTCCAAACCTTTATGCTTACTTTTGGAACAAAATACTACTTTTGCATTTGATGATTCTTGTTTGAAAGCTTTTCAAGAATTGAAAGACAAGTTAATTAATTCCCCCATCGTTGTGGCACTAGATTGGAATGAGCCATTCGAGGTCATGTGCGATGCCAGTGACTATGCTGTTAGAGCTGTGTTAGGACAAAGACATGGTAAAATTTTCTATACCATCTATTATGCCAGTCGCACATTGAATGAGGCCCAGCTTAACTACACAACAACTGAGAATAAGTTTCTTCCAGTTGTCTTTGCATTTGACAAATTTAGATCTTACTTGGTGGGTAGTAAGGTTGTGGTATACACAGACCACTCGCCACTCAAATACCTATTGGCTAAGAAAGATGTCAAGCCCATACTGATCCGATTGGCACTCTTGTTGCAAGAGTTTGATCTTGAGATTCGAGATAAGAAGGGAAGTGAGAATCAGGTAGCTGATCATTTATCTCGTCTTGAGTACCACCATGAGGATGACAACACTGCTTCCATTAGAGATGACTTCCCTGTTGAACATTTGCTTGTGATCACTACTATTCCATGGTATGCTAACATAGTCAACTACCTAGTCAGCAGAATATTGCCACCGGTCTTTTCAAGTAATGCCAAGAAGCGATTTTTGAGAGATATCCGACAATATTATTGGGATGAGCCATTTTTTGTTCAAATAATGTGCCGACCAAATCATTCATCATTATGTGCTAGAATGTGAACAACAAAACATTCTTCATATTTTCCATGCAACACCCTATGGAGGACACTTTGCTAGAATGAAGACAACATCTTAAGTGCTATAGTTAGGATTTTTTCGGCCTATGCTGTTCAAGGATGCCTAGTATTTTACCAAGGCATGTGACATATGCCAGTGTACTGGAAACATTTCCAGTAGACATCAATTGCCTCTTCAGAATATCATGCCAGTAGAGTTGTATGATGTGTGGGGGATAAACTTTATGGGTCATTTTCCCCCATCGTTTGGAAATTTATACATACTTGTGGCCGTAGATTATGTCTCAAAGTGGGTTGAATCTGTTGCTCCCCTAGCAAATGATGCCAAGGCATTTGCCAAGTTCCTACGCAAGCACATCTTTACCAGATTCGGTGCCCTTAGAGTCATCATTCATGATGAAGGTACTCATTTTAAATGCCAATTAATCGCTAAAGCTCTGTGCAGGTACGGAATCTAGTAAAGAGTTGCCACTGCCTATCATCCTCAAACAAATGGCCGGGTAGAAATTTCAAACAAGGAGATCAATAATATCTTAGAAAAACCTGTAAACCCAACTAGGAAGGACTGCTCTTTGAGGCTAGATGATTCCTTGTGGGCATACATAACAACTTTCAAAACTCTATTAGGAACTTCCCCATATAAGCATGTATTTCGAAAATCATGACATTTGCCAGTAGAGCTAGAGCACCGAGCTTATTGGGCAACCAAACAGTTAAACATGGAATGAAGGGTTGCAGGTAAGAAGAATTTGTTGGATTTAAATGAATTGGAGAAATTTAGAGCACAAGCCTATGAAAAAGCCAAGCTTTATAAAGAAAAAAAGAAAGAGTTGGCATGACAACAAAATTTTGCCAAGACAGTTTGAAGAAAGGGCAAAAAGTTCCGTTGTTCAATTCAAAGCTTAAGTTATTTCTAGGCAAACGCAAATCTAGATGGCCAGGACCATTTGAAGTTGTCAAGCCTTAAGCTCATGGAGCAGTAGATATCAAAAACTTGAAAACGGAGACAACGCTCAAAGTGAATGGCCAGAGATTGAAACATTATTGGGAAGGAAGTTAGAAGAATGCCAAGGAGATGATTCTCGTGGAAGAGTTTCAATAATTTTTTCTATCTCAGTTTGATCATTGTAAATAGTTAGGATAGTTATTTTCTTTCTAGCATTTTAGTTTAATTATTTTAGTTTTACTTTTTCTGTTTTAAAAGGTTTTTGTGAGTGTTAGTACATGATATTTTGCCAGGACAAGCCAGCATTTGGACACTCATCATCACAAGACTAGACAATATGTGGACTCTATGCAAGATCAGGCCCAAGGGAGAGTGATTTTTTGCTGAGCAGGAAAACCCTAGCCGCCGCCCAAGTAAATATTTAAACTTTGAAAAATTTTACCCCTTTCTTTCCCGCGCCGTTAAAACCCATAACTCCAAAACCCATCATTATCCTACTCGCCATACACGCATAACTGCCACAGCATAATTATCTCCACTAACCTCACCATTAAACTATTCCAACCATTTCCCTTACCACTTATTTAACTCCCATAATTCCCCTAATCAAGAATCTTTACTCTTTTCACTCTCTCGCACCGCAAGAAAAGCAAGAAACAAACTTCCTTAATATTTTCGATCATCGCTAATTTCCCCAAATTTTTCAATGGCATCCTCATATGCAGCACTTCAAATCTTTTTCAATGACGTGATCAAGAAGAAGTATGAAGAAAACTTTGCTTCTCGAACCTTTTTCTAAGAAAAAAGGTTCAAATTCAAGAATGGACCCAACTTAAGGATTTCGCCGAAAGTAGTTGCCATTGTCAAGAAAAACAAACGGGAAACCTTTTGCCAACAGCCCGGGGAAGTCCACTCCACTATTGTTCGAGAATTCTATGCCCACCTAACCACCAAGGATTTACCTTTTTTATTTGTACGAGGTACGTGTGTCCAATTTGATGAGGGGTATATTAATCGTTTGTTTAAGTTGGATGGCGTAGAAGAAGAGCATTCGACATTTATTGAGTTCATGGATGCTGCCAGGAGATAGTTGTTGCTGAAGGATTTGTACAAATCAGACACAAAGTGGAACTTCTCTTCCAAAGGCAAGGAACCATGAAAAAGCTGGCATTGAAACCAAAGCTGAGAGGATGAAACCATTTCTTGACAGTCAACCTCAAACCGACCACACACAATGATATCGTTTCAGAGGAGATGAAGGCTTTGCTACACTCAATCATGATGGGGAGGAAAATGAGCGTGGTTCGTCTGACTGTTGACGTGTCCTACAAATGTGCCAGTAAGGGTTATGGCAGTTTGATTTTTCCTTCACTAATTTCTAAAATTTGCATGCAGTATAAGGCGCCAAAGCTCGACTCAAACAATGTCAAAAAATTCAAGAGAACCATCGCTCATGCTCTTTGGCAGCAATTGATTATGTAACGCCCCGAATTTGGGCCTAGAAGTTAGCTAGGTAGATTAGACGGATCGGGTGAACCGGATTAGTCGGTTCAATCTAGTTTCAGGAATTAAATCATAATAAATATTTTAACACAAAATAAAATATGGAAAATGGTGAAAAATACGTAATTATTATTTTGAGGGTTTTGGTAAACTCAATTTAATGAAATAATTTCGAATTAAATGACATTTTGGTTTAGTGACTAAAATGTAAAGTTTTTAAAACTATTTTGGCGACTAAATTGTAAAATGGTCAAAACTTAGAATTATTAAGGAGCTAATTTACCAATATTTTTAATCAGACTTTTCCCTTAATTTAGGTTATTTTTAAATAGTTTTTAATGTTTATTAAATAAAAATAAAGTAGATTTTATTAAAACAATTTTTAAAAGGTGATTTACTTTTCTCACGTAACAACTTTTCTCTCAATTTTCCTAGCAGCCAAACTACCTCTCTTGCTCCAAAATGATCAGGAATCAATTCTTCTTGATCTCATTTTAATTGATTTCTTTGATTTCTACATCAAATCTTGTTTTCTTGGAGATTTCACTCAAATCATGCCAATTAAGGGAGAAGCTAACCATTAGAGGTGATTTTCGATTTTCTCCTCTAATCAAAGGTTCTTTGTAAAAATTCCCAAGTTCTTGATCTTTTACGATTGGTTTTTGATGTGTAACCCCCTTGACCCAGTCTAGTCACAAGACCAAACCGAACGAGCTACACTAAAGTTTACCAAGATAAATCCCGAAGAGATTACAATCAAAACGGTTCATTTTTTTCTTATCTAAATGCATTTTTAGGTCCTAAGGTGATCATACAAGTTGTGGTTAAAGTTACAACCCAATCGGGCATCATTTCGGCATCGAATTTCTCGAAATCGCTTTATAGGGACTAAAACATAATTTCCAATATTTATAAGGGCTTCCACGAAATTAAAGTTACCAATCCTCAATTAGTCATGTTTCATGCCTTTGTGTTAAATCTCAACTCAAAACGACCATTCAAACTTATTTGATTGCACAATTAGGAAACATGGACCAAAATGCAAAGATTTCAAACATCAAGAAGCATCTCAACTGAATTAACGGCCAACGTACCGGTACATGTGTTTACCTTATCGACACGAAACTAAATAACAAGGGTGTACCGATACGTTCCTCAAGCGTATCAGTACGAGCTTGTGTGTTTTGAAAATTTGGATTCCAGTGGCCAAAGATCGTATCGAAACGGTAACCTGTGTACCGAAACCATCACTGTTATTCAACTATACGTACCGATACGGTTACCAGGGGTATATGTACGCCTAGGCTATTTTGAACAATCTGAGCCGAGATAGATCCCCACGTACCGAAACCCAGAGGAGTCGTATCGGTACGGTGAGACCTGTAATGACCTCTAGGTCTAACATATAACACTTTGGCTCAATCTAACACCCTCAATTCAACCCCTACTCATCACATAGCATAACAAACATCCAATCATCAAGCATGGCAACATAGCAAGTGATCATACTAAGCATAGCATAATCAAACATTCTCTTAAGAGCATGGTTTCTACCCAAGCATGCTTAATGTCCCCCAACCCCTTAAAACCAATTATAAAGCATCATACAAGTCCAAAACATTAATCCACACTTATACAAACAAGGAGTAGCTCAAAATACATCTCCTAAAACAACCCGATCACATTGTCTTCTTATTACTACTTAGCACATATAAAATCATACTTTGGAATGTAATGTTCCTTGGATCCTCCCTTGCTCATGTGTTGTCCGAGGAAGCTATTTCTCTGCATTAATGAGGAAAAGAGGGCATAAGCTATAAGCTTAGTGAGATAATCACAGAAATACTCATCAATGCATTTAAAATCATTTAATTCTAATCACATGTAATAATCTCATGGCAAAACATCTCATGCTTTTCATGACATATCAAATATGCACATTTAAATCATTTTCAACACATGTGTCATGGATTCAATCTCTACCTCAATTTAAGCCTCACATCACAATACCTTTATAACAAGCTTAAAGAGTACCACATGCATAAATCACATTATACAAATTTAAACCATTTCTCATGATACATTATCTCATATATTGGCTTTCAAGTGACTTAAAACCAACAACCTTTCATTTCATAAAACACATCGGATACATGGATTTCTCAAGTGGTTTCCACGACCACTTCACATACATACCTCAACCAGAGCAACGACACAATTGCACTCATCAACGGTTCAAACCAAAGTAACGAAACATTTACCCACCTCTACGGTTTGGATGTATAAATCCACAGCGGGAGAAAACGGAACATTTACCCACCTCAACCGCTGCGGTTCTCGTGGTGGAGAATACGGACAATTACCACCCCTCAACACACATGAGGCAACTTTTTATAGTGCACTTTAAACCCTATGGCTAGCCAACTATATCCGATAACATTTTAAACACATCCACTTGCCAATATATTCAATAAACAACATTACCTCATTGTTTTACATATGCATCAAATCAAACCAACAAAAATACGTTAAACCATGTATTTTAATAATCTCAAAAATACTTTAATAAACCATATGCCACTCTCAAAAGTCATCATCGATTATCATTTGCAAAATCTTTCACTTTCAAAACATGCATAATACGGTGAGTAATCAAACCGCATGTGCATGAGATTTTATTTTACAAAACCAAAATTGAAGAAAACTCAACCGATACTTACTTTTGAGCTTAGATAAGTATATCAAACTTTATCTAAACTCCCACAACTCCTTTTCAAACCTTTTAACAGCAGTAAAACACTTTCCCACTCGCCGACAATCCAACGCTTGCTTGCTGATGTGAGAATCAAGCTTCCAGAGCTTTCGCGCCTTCTCCAAAAGCCAAAGGATTTAACTCCCCTGCTTTACCCAATCAAAATAGAGGATTAAAACACATCTCTGTATCACAAACCTCCAGCAACCAACAAACACAACCTCACCTCCAAAGAATCCACCCAACACATTTCTAAAACTATCAGGAACACCACCCAACCTTACTTAAACAAAGCCTAGCCAACATCTAACAATTCAATCACATTAACAACATCAATTAACATCCAAACATATCTTAAACACGTCCTTATATCTCCAGCAACACTACAGCAACAAGATCACCCCAAAAACCAACTATAACCAACCTAGAAAACTAACAATTCACATAGTTTCGGGATCACATTGATTAATCAATTATTTCAAAATCAAAACACATCCAAATGGAGATCTAAATCAATTAGATTGATCACCAAAAATAGATCCAAATCAATTTCCAACAATTTTCCAAGAAAACTCAATTTAATCATTAAATCCATGTTAAAATCATAATTCCATAATATAAATCAATAAGAAAGGATCAAGAACTTGGGAATTTCATTAAAGAACCTCTAATTAGAGGAGAGAAATGAAAATCACCTCTAATTGTTGATTTCTCCCTTAATTGGCCAAGCTTTGATTAAATCCAAAGAGATTTTGCAATAGATTTTGAAGAAATCAATTAGAAATCAAAAAGGAAATCAATAGGAATTGTTCATGGAATTTTTAGAGTAGAAATCTTAGTTTGGTTGCTGAGAAAGTTGAGAGAAAAAGGTTAGAAGAAAAGTAGTTACGTTAGAAAGTGATTTTGACAATTAAAAAACCTTTTAATAAATTCCCTTTTATTTAATTATAAAACAACTTAAAAATACTTTAAAAATAGCCTAAATTAAGAGAGAAATCTGATGGAAAAGATTGGTCAAATAGCTCCTTAAAGATTCTGAGTTTTGACCCTTTTACGTTTTAGTCACCAAAAACAGTTTTGAAAACTTTCAATTTAGCCACTAGACCAAAATGTATTAAAATTAGATTTAATTACCTCAAATTGAATTCTCCAAATTACTTAAAATATTAATTAAGTAAATTTCTAGTATTTTTTGATATTTATTTTACCCAAAAATCAATTTTATAAAATACAAATTCCTAAAACTATTCAAATTGCCTAAATCGGTTCTCCCGAACCACCTACCCGATCCGGCCCACATCTAGGCCCAATTTCAGGGCATTACAACTCTCCCCCCTCTTAAGAAATTTCGTTTGGGTGATTTTAGGGCCTTTAACGCCATCCAAGAAGAATTCTGTTTGGGTGATTGTGGATAGGTTTGTGAAGTGTGCATATTTTCTAGCTGTGCATACGACGTATATCTGGATAAGTTGGCAAAGTTGTATATTATTGAGGTTGTGAGGTTGCATGGGGTGACGAAGTCTATTGTGCCGGATAGAGATCCGTGTTTCACCGCGAGGTTTTGGGAATATTTTCATAGGGCCTTGGGTACACGGTTGAACTTCAGTACCTTTTATCATCCGCAAACGAATGGCCAGTCAGAACGTGTTATCCAAGTGTTGGAGGATATATTGCGGTGTTGTATCATAGATTTTCAAGGAGCATGGGATAACCAGTTGCCGTTGGTGGAGTTCACTTATAATAGTGGTTATCAAGCTAGTATCCAGATGGCACCATACGAGGCTTTGTATGGTAGAAGATGTCGTATGCCACTTTGTTGGGTGGAGGCAGGAAAGAAGTATATTTCATTGCCAGATATGTTGAAGGATATCAATGAGAAAGTAAAGCTTATTAGTGATTGGTTGAAAGCGGCTTCAGATCGTCAAAAGTCTTATGCTGACTAGAAGCGATGGGAGATTGAGTATGCAATTGGTGATCATGTGTTTTTTAAGGTTTCGCCTTGGAAAAAGGTTATGAAGTTTGGACGGAAGGGAAGTTGAGCCCTAGGTTTATTGAGCTGTATGAGGTGTTGGAGCGCGTTGGTCCAGTTGCATATAGATTAAGGTTGCTGGCAGAGCTAGAAAAGATACATGATGTTTTCCATGTGTCGATGCTTCGGAGGTATAGATCGGATCCTTCGCATGAAATGTATGTTGAGGAGATTGAATTGAATCTGGATTTGACCTTGATGAGGAACTGGTGAGAATTTTAGATTCGAGTAGCAAAGTTCTCTGCGAAAAGACCATAGAGTTGGTAAAGGTGTTGTGGTGGCACCGCGGTGTAGAGTAAGCTACCTGGGAGAGCAAAAATGATTCTCTCTCATTTCTACTCGGGAACCCTTAACGGTTGCAACAACCCTGAAGAAAACTGATGCTCCGCCTTAACACGTTGACAAACCATACAACGAGCAACAAAATTTGCGATATCCTTTTTCAAGCCAACCTAGAAATACTCTTTATTCAAATCTTAATACATCTTCGTACTCCCCGAGCATAGCAAAATGACTCGAATGTGCCTCAGTCAAGATAGTGTGCATCAACTCTTCATCTATCAGCACCACCACCCGACTCTTAAAACACAAAACTCTATCCTCATTAAAACCAAAATTCGTTTGATTCTCATCCAAGATATCCTTAACATGTGGCACCAACGTTTCATCATATGGTTGTTTCTCTTTTATCATCTGCAACATCGAAGGCTTCATTTGCAACTCTGCTAGCAATCCACCATCTCGCGTCGCACTCAGCCACACAAACATCGCCCTTAACTCCACTGCGACCTTTCTACTCATGGCATCTGCTACCATGTTAGCTTTTCCCGGATGATACTCAATCTTTAGGTCATAATCCTTAAGCAACTCCAACATCTTCGTTGCCTAGATTTAACTCCTTTTGCGACATCAAATACTTTAAACTTTTGTGGTCCGTGTACACAATGCACTTCTCACTATATAGATAATGTCGCCAAATCTTCGAGACAAACACCACCACAGCCAACTCCATGACGTGCGTAGGGTATTTGCGCTCGTGCACCTTCAACTGCCTAGATGCATAAGCTACAACCATTCCTTCCTGCATCAGCACACATCCTAAACTCACGTAGGATGTATCACTATACACAACAAACTACTTCTCTAACTCAGGTTGAATCAAGATTGGAGCTTGCGTCAAAGCTTCCTTCAACTTGTCTAAATCTTACTGCCTAACTTTCGCCCACTAAAAACTCACATCCTTTTGCAACAATTTCGTCAAAGGAGCAGCAATCCTCGAAAAACCATCTACGAAACATCAATAATATCCCGCCAACACTAGAAAACTACAGACCTCTAATACAGACTTCGGTTACTTCAAATTCACAATGGCCTTAACTTTCTGTGGATCCACACGAATACCCTCGGTCGAAACAACAAGACCAAGGATAACCACCTGCTTGATCCAAAACTCACATTTACTTAGCTTGGCGTAATGCTTGTTGTCAAACAGAACTTGCAACATAATTCAGAGATGTTGATCATGACCTTCCTCGGTACGCGAGTCCCAAGAATGTCATCAATGAACACTACCATGAATTGGTTCAAAAATTCATGAAATACTCTATTCATCATATCCACGAACGTTGTCGGTGCATTTGTCAAACCAAACAACATCACTAGGAACTTGTACTGCCCATAATGCTTGCGAAAAGCTATCTTCGACACATCTTTTTCCTTCACCTTCAACTGGTAATACCCCGACTGCAGATCAATCTTAGAAAACACTATAGCACCTTAAAACTGATCAAACAAATCATCAATCCTCGACAAAGGATACTTGTTCTTAATTTTCAACTTGTTTAGTTGTCGATAATCAATGCACATTCTCATGTGCCATCTTTCTTTTTCACAAACAACACCGGTGCTCCCCACGGTGACATACTTGGCCGAATGAACCCACGATCCAACAACTCTTGCAACTGCGTCTTCAACTCCTTCAACTTTTTCAGTGCCATACGGTACGGAGTAATCGATACCGAAGCCGTATTCGCGTACGTCTCAATGCAAAACTCCACCTCCCTAACCGGCGGTAAACCATACAACTCTTTCGTAAACACTCTTGAAAAACCAAAAACTGTGTGAATATCCTGGGCACACGCTTATTTCATATTTGGGTTCATAACATAGGCTAGGTATGCTTGACCCCCAAACTCTAACAACCTCTGGGCCTCCAATGTTGAAACCATATTTGACATGAACTTAACATTTTCTCCCACAACCACAACTTCATAATCTTTGGAAAGTTTCAAAGAAACCCGCTTAGCCTCAAAATCCACTACAACCTTGTGTTGAGACAACCAACCCATACCCAAAATCACATCGAAACTGCGAAACAGTAACTCCATCAGGCCCGCTTTGTGCCACAACAACCAGTAAATGAGCATGACCCTCTTTGGCCAATTGCGGACAATCCCTCCTGAGATGATCTCTCAATCCATAGCTCTAATAAGTGCCCGTAGCACCCCAGCATTCCCCCGAATGCCTCCTACCATATCTCATACACTCGAAAACTCCAACATAGGTATTATGTCCCTAAAAACCAAGCCCAGCACCATTTCCTTCACGCATTTGATCCGAACGGTACCTTCTATATCTATGCCTCTTATAACAATCCTTACCTGTAACCCCCTTGACCCAGCCTAGATGCCTAACCGGACCAAGAAGGCTACATTAGGTTTATCGTAGCAAACCGAAAAGTTACGATGAACCCAATCCTTTTTTCTTTTTATCTTATCTAGATGTCAATTATTAACCCTACTTGTTCATGCAGACATCAGGTATAACCCCAACTCAATCGGGCAACAATTTGACATCTAATTGGTCACATTTATAATTTAAGGACCAAACTGCAAATACAAAAAATTTTAGGATTAAAGCTCACTTTTAGGTTACCAACCTTTAATTAGTCAGGTTCCGAACATTCATCTCAAATTTTAGCTCAATCCGATAATTCTATCACATGCAATTGCATTGACAAGATTCAGGGACTAAATTGTAAAGATGACAAAACTGCCCCAAAGTGACATAACAGAATTAACGATCATCCGTACCGATACAGGTAAACTCGTACCGATACGGATTGAAAAACCTCGTTTTGGTACACCTTCATGCAGTATCGATACACCTAACTGAAATATCGAACTTTTGAAATCTTTTATGATCGTACCGATACGGCTCTCTAGGGGTTTTGGTACACGGGATTGGGATGAAAAAGTTGATTTCCAGTAGCTGAAACCTGTACCGAAACACCCATTGCTGTACCGGTATGCTAAGATCAAAATGGCCTAGGCGTATCGAAACACCAACACCCGTACCGATTCCTCAAGCTTAAAAATGCCTAGCCGTACTGATGCGGTCCCCCCGCGTATCGGTACGCCTGGACCTGTAATGTCACGTTTTGTTGGTTTTTCAATTCACAAGCATACTCAAACTATTCCAACATGCCTAAAACACAATACCAACATACCAAACATATCGCAAGAAAACTAGCATTACAATTCTAACAACTCAACAAGGCTTCACGCATTAAAAAAAATTATAGGCATGCTTCATAATTTTGCATCCAAGCACACATCAAAAGACAATCCAACACAAAATCAATCTTTAAAGGCCATTTAAAACTCGAGAGCAACTAAAGAAACATGCTCAAACAGGGACTTCAACAAGTCATCTCCCAAATCAAAACAAGTACCCCATTTCCTTTATTCTTATAGTCTAATCCAAAACATACTTTGCTAACCAAGTCTTGCTAGGATCCCTTTGCTTCTTGATGCCTTCTGAGACCTCAATTATCTGCATTGATTGACAATGAGAACGTAAGCACACTAGGCTTAGTGAGGAGTGCTCAAAAAACAAACACCATCAATGCATTTAAAACCATTCATTTAACAGCGTCCTTTAAAACATCACACCCTTTCTAAAACATGCACTTTATATCATTAAAACCAGCATATTACACCACATGCTACATGTATCATTAATCAACAACAAGTCACATTGCTAACCCTCTACTTAAGCCTTCCCATGCATTATTACCAAATGCAAAGCTCAAGGAGAAACATGTATAAATCACATTATACAACATAGAACATCTCAATGATACATTAACAATTATATTGGTTTACAAGTGATCATTAGACAAGTCCAATACCAAAAGAGTTCATCGGATACACGGATTCAACAAGTGTTAACCTAACACTTCAAGCCATCTCAACCGGAATAGCGATACAATCACAATCGTAGTACATTAACAACCGGGTATACTTTCGACCCACGAGGACACCAACCCCTTTCATCGGTTAAACGCTTAACCCACTAACGGGAGTTTTCGGTACTGCATAACCCTTCAACCATTAGGGTACTTGGATGGAGTATTCGGTACACCGTATAAACCCCTCAACATCCAAGGTGACTTATTTACAATGCACTCAATCCCATGGTGGCCAACTATATCTGATAACAATTTTAAAACCACATCACTTGCCAATATAATTAACCAAATAACATTTACCTCACTGTTTTTAACAAGCATTAAACCATACCATTTCGAAAGCAACAACCATGCTTTAAAGCATGAGTATAAACCATACTTACAAGGATCACTTACCATGTGCATCCTTCAGCAACTCATGCTAAAAAAAAGTAAATCAAATACTTTAAAATGATTAAACAGTAGGCAACATGTAAATAAATCAAGTGCATCAACCATTTCGTAAAAGCACGACCGAGAGATTAAACCATTTTATACTTATTTTCGAGTCTAGGTAAGTATTTCAAGCTCTACCTTAACACCCAAAACTCTATTCCAAAACATCAAAATGCTTTATACCACATTTTCACTCACCAATACGCGAAACCTCGATTCGCAAACGCGAAATCAAGTGTTCGAAGCCTCCAACGCTTCACCAATCACTTCCGGATCCACCTCCCCTATTTTTACCAAAAAATAATAGAGGATTAATGCATCATAATGCATTCTAAACACAGCAACCACAATCCTTCTCGGATCTCCATAATTCTATTAAGATTACCCATCCATAACAACCGAAAACATCACCAAAACACTTCGATTCACAACCCAGCCAACATCTATCAATCTAACATCATTTTCAACAATAATTAACACTTAAAAACAGAGTCAAAACAACCTAACACCTCCAGCAACCAAACAACAACCAAAACACCCCAAGAACACAAATCTTGCAACCTAAACAATTAGAGATTCAAGAGTTTCGAGATTCCATTGATAAAATCGTCTTAACAACATTATTAAACATCCAAAATATAAATCAAAGAATCCTTAATTACTGAAAATTAAATCCAATCCGTGAATCAACTCATTTTCCCCAAATAACTAAATTAAACATTAGAAAAACATCAAAATCAGATTAGAAACACAAAAACAAGGATCAAATGCTTGGGAATTTCAGTAAAGAACCATACAATAGAGGATATCTCAGACCTTAATCCTATTGTGAAGTTTCTCCCCCAATCGATTTGTGAAAAGCTAAGAAAACACAAGATTATTGTGAGATTTTGTGTAAACAATCTTTGTAAAACAATTTGAAGCAGTAAAAATCAAGCTAGAAACCACCTCACCTTTGGAAATTTGATGAAAACCTAAGTGTTTGGCTGAGGAGATAATGGAAAGAAAAGTGAAGAGAAAAATGACATGATTTTGGTTTTGGAAAAAGATAACTAACTTTTAACAAAAATCATCCTTAATTAATAATTAAAACTCATGTTAAAATATCTTCAATTAAGGGAGAAACCATCAGAAACCAATTGGTAAAATAGCTCCTTAAAGATTCTAAGTATTTGACCCTTTTCATTTTAGTCACTAGAAAATCACAATTTTCAAAAGTTTCATTTTGGTCACTACCCAAAATGTCCAACTTCCAAAACTCATTTTTCAAAATTGATTCCACGGTTATTAAATACATAATTAATAATCATTTTTCTATAATTTTTCTAACACAAAAAATATATGATCCCGAAATCGACTCGAATCTCTACTCCGGTCCACCGGACCGTTTAATAAATCACCAAACCGCTAAGCCCTAAAACCAGGGCGTTACAACTCTCCATCACTTATTTCGTCCCCAAAATTTACCTGGAGGAAACACGTGTGGAAACTGTTTCACCATATCCGACTTGCGTTCCCACGTGGCCTCCTCAACACTGCGGTACTTCCACAACACCTTAACCAACTCGACTGTCTTGCTACGCAACACCTTACTGCTGGTATCAAGAATCTCTACTGGTTCTTCATCATAAGATAGGTCTGGTCTCAACTCAATCTCCTCCACCGGTATAACATGAGATGGATCCGACCTATACCTCCGCAACACCAAAACGTGGAACACATCATGAATCTTTCTAACTCCGGAGGTAACCTCAACCAATACGCAACAAGACCCACACACTCTACCACCTCGTATGGTCCAATGAACCTCGGGCTAAGCTTTCTTTTCCGTCTAAATCGCAACACCTTTTTCCAGGGTGACAACTTCAAGAACACCCGATCACCCACAACGTACTCTATATCCCTACGCTTCAATTCTGTATAGGATTTTTGGCGATCCGTAGCCACTTTTAAGCGCTCACATATCAACTTTACTTTTTCGGTCGCACCTTTCAGAACATTAGGCATGGATACAAACTTTTCTCCCACCTTTGCCTAACACACAGTCGTACGACATTTCCTGCCATATAACGCCTCATAAGGTGTCATCTGTATGCTAGCATGATAATTGTTATTGTAAGTAAACTCCACTAAAGGCAACTGCTTCTCCCACGTTCCCCGGTACTCGATAATACAACACCTCAGCATATCCTCGAGAACCTAAATCACGCGCTCTAACTGACCATCCGATTAAGGATGATACGAAGTGCTGAAACTCAACTGGGTTCCTAAAGCACGATGCAAACTCACCCAAAATCTTGTGGTGAACCGCAAATCCCTATCTGAAACTATAGATTTGGGCACCCCGTGCAAACGTACAATCTCAGATATGTACAACTCAGCCAACCTGTCCAAGGTATACATAGTATGCACTTGTACAAAATGCGCACACTTTGTAAACCGATCCACAATCACCCAAATAGAATCCTTTTTGGTCGGCGCCAAAGGCAGCCTATACACAAAATCTATTTGGTTCTTTCTTACTTCCAATCCGGTATCCTCAATGGTTGCAACAACCCAAAAAGAAACTGATGCTCCGTCTTTACCCGCTGACAAACCATACACCGAGCAATGAAATTCGCCACATCCTTCTTCAATCCCACCCAATAGTAATCCTCCTTCAAACCTTGATACATTTTAGTACTACCCGGATGAATAGCGAAAGGACTAGCATGTGCCTCAGTTAAAATAGTATGCCTCAACTCCTCGTCTTCCGGCACCATTATTCGACCTTTGAAACACAACATCCCATCATCACTGAAATAAAAATCTGTAGGATTCCCAACCCTGATATCTTCCACATGAGGTACCAAACTCTCATCAAACGGTTGTTTCTCCTTGATCATCTGCGACAAGGACGGCTTCACTTGCAACTCAGCCAACAACCCACCGTCACGTGTCACACTCAAACGTGCAAACATAGCCCTCAAATCCACTGATGTTTTTCTGCTCAAAGCATCCGCCACAACATTGGCTTTCCCTGGATGATACTCAATGGTCAGATCATAATCCTTAAGCAACTCCAACCATCTGCGTTGCCTAAGATTCAACTCTTTTTGAGACATCAAATACTTCAAACTCTTATGATCTGTGAAAACCACACATTTCTCCCCATAGAGGTAATGCCTCCAAATCTTCAAGGCAAACACAACCGCTGCAAGCTCAAGATTGTGAGTAGGGTAGTTACGTTCATGCACCTTTAACTGCCTAGACGCATACGTCACTACCTTACCCTTCTGCATCAATATACAACCAAGCCCAACATACGATGCATCACTATAAACAACGAGCTTCTTTCCCGATTCTGGTTGAACCAAGACCGGAGCTCGCGTCAAGGCTTCCTTCAACCTTTCAAAAGCTCGCTGCCTATCTCCCGTCCACTCAAATCGAACATTCTTCTGTAGTAGCTTAGTTAACGGAGCCTCCATACTGGAGAACCCTTCCACAAACCTTCGGTAGTAACCCGCCAAACTAAGGAAACTCCTAACCTCCATCACAGACTTAGGCTCCTTCCAACTCATTACAGCCTCAACCTTATACGGATCGACATGGATTCCTTCGGCCGGCACAACATGCCCGAGAAACACAACTTCCCTAAGCCAGAACTCACATTTGCTTAACTTGGCATACAACGAATTCTCAATCAACTTCTAAAGCACAATCCGCAAATGGCTATCATGATCCTCCTCGGTACAAGAGTACAAGAGGATATCATCGATAAACATAACCACAAACTTGTCCAAAAACTCATGGAACACCCGGTTCATCATGTCCGTAAAAGCAGCTGGTGCATTGGCCAGACCAAAAGGCATCACCAAAAACTCATAATGCCCGTACCCCGTATGAAAGTCTATTTTGAGCACATCCACCTTCTTCATCTTTAACTGATAGTACCCCGACCTCAAATCTATCATGGAAAACACCGAGGCTCCCCTGAACTGATCAAACAACTCATCTATCTGCGGTAAGGGATACTTGTTCTTAACTGTCAACTTATTCAGCTACCGGTAATCTATACACATCCGTAACGTACCATCTTTCTTCTTAACAAACAGCACCGGTACTCTACGGTGAAATACTGGGTCTAATGAACCCACGGTCAAGCAACTCCTACAATTGCGTTTTCAATTCCTTCGGAGCCATGCGGTACGTAGCAATCGATACCGGTATCATACCCGCAAAGACCTCGATACCAAACTCTACCTCATGGTTAGGTGGCAACCCTGGTAATTCCTCCAAAAATACACCCGAAAACTCACATACAGTGCGAACATCCTGCACCATCAACTCCTTTGATCCAGGATTCATTACGTAGGCCAAGAAAGCCTGGCATCCGAATTTAACATTCGACCTGCTTCCAAAGCCAAAACAATATTAGACAAAAACTTGGCATTCTCGCCAACAATCACCACCTCATAATCATCCGACAACCTCAAGGATATCCGTTCAGTCTCAAAATCCACCATAGCTTAATGTTCTGTCAAACAATCCATACCCAAAATCACATCAAAACCACGGAATGGTAACTCCATCAAGTCCACGACAAACACATGTCCCTGAACCATCAGTGGAGACCTACGGTACAACCTCCTAACCACGACTGTCTCCCAAGAGAACTAGTCACTCTAGCACCCACATTAAGAATTTCAACAAATATATCAAGCAACTCAGCATGCTCACTCAAAATGTATGAATGAGTAGAACTGAAATCAACCAATGAATACAATGATAGAAACTGAAGGGTAAAAGTACCTGCAATCACATCGATGTTATTGCGAACCTCACGGTATGCATACACCCTAGTCGGTCTACCTCCCTCGGGCTGGATAGCAATAGTATGAGCCACAGTTCTCTGTCCCCTATCTTGCCGCTGAAACGGTCTACGTCCCCACTGCAGAGCAACAACAGGTGTAACACCCTGCCCACCTCGAGCCAACAACAGACAATCACGCCTCTGATGGTCGCCTGACCTATAACTTCAGCAAGCATTAGCCACCACAGGCGCAGGTGCCTGAACCTCCCTGGCCAAACGCGGGTAATCTCACCTCATATGATCTCGGGATCTACAAACCCAATAGGTGTTAAACGAAGCTCTAGCCTAGGCACCCTGCCCCTAGACACCAGGTCTAACAGTACCTCCGTTATGCCTTGATTCTGGGTGAAACCTTCTGTCACGGTGTCTCTTAGCCTGACCACTGCTATAACCCAAATCAGCAGCTTTCTTACCCAAGCTAGAACCTCGCGATCCAGAATCCAAACCCAAAATTTGCTCCACATCCTTGGCTCGCGAAACCAGTACATCAAAATCGGTGTACTTAGCAGCAAGCATGTATGTCTTAACATTTTGCACAAGCCCATAGCGGAAACGATCACATCGAGTACGCTCGTCAGGAACCAACTCAGGTGCATACTGACCCAACCTCACGAACTGTACCTCGTACTCTGCAATAGATATACTGCCTTGCACAAGAGCCATAAACTCACATTTCTTCTCGTCCTGGTATCAGACTCCCAAAAACTTCTTCCGAAAAGCTTCACATAAGAGCTCTCAAGTCACATCATCTGTCAACATACCGAATATCATAGTAGTCCACCATGTATAGGCATCACCCTACAGTAGGGAAATAGCATAACCCATCTTACGAGCATCGGTGCACCCTATCTGGCCTAGTATCCCCTCAGTACTGGCCAACCAACCCTCAGAAGCCTCATGAGATAACCCTCGAAAATCTACTCCACCCAAACTGCGAAGACGCTCAAGCGGTAACCCTTTCCCAACCACCGGTGGTGCTGGCACATGAACACCCGCAACAGCTGCCTGAAAAGCACCGAACATGGCCTGTATTAATGATGCCATATCACCCATCCCTGGCCTAGCCGACGTAGGTGGAACTTGTTCCACTCCCTTAGGTGGAATAGATGGGGGTGGTGGCAACCTTCTAGGAGGCACAACATCTCCCTCAACACCATACCCAATGGCAGCAGTAACCGTACCTGATCGCAACTCTCTCCTTGGTCCTATCGTGCTACAATATATCTATGGCACATTAATCATTATAAACCAAAACAGTCAGGCCAGCTTCAAGCAAGGATCCTAGACTTTCATTTCAAAAATAAATTTCCAAGACTATAATAATAAGGCAATGGGTACCACAAGACTTCCCAAACATAGCATACAACAACCAACGTTCAAATATCAACCATCGTTCATATCAAAACAACAGAGCATAACTCACGCTAACAATACAACAACCTCCCAAACGAACCAAACCTAGCTTTGATACCACCAAATGTAACCCCTTGACCCGGCCTAGACGCCCAACCGAACCAAAAAGGCTACATTAGGTTTACCGTAGCAAACTAAAGAGTTACGATGAAACTGGTCTTTTTTTCCTTTTATCTTATCTAGATGCCAATTATTAACCCTACATGTTCATGCAGACATCAGGTATAACCCCAACTCAATCGGGCATCAACTTGACATCCAATTGATCATATTTTCTATTTAGGGACCAAATTGCAAATACAGAAAATTTTAGGATTAAAGCTCACTTTTAAGTTACCAACCTTTAATTAGCCAGGTTTTGAACATTCATCTCAAATTTTAGCTCAATTCGATAATTCTATCATGTATAATTGCATTGAAAAGATTCAGGGACTAAATTGTAAAGATGACAAAACTACCCAAAGTGGCTTTAACAAAATTAACGGTCATCCGTACTGATACAGGTAAACCAGTACCGAAACGAATTGAAGCACCCTTTTTTGGTACACCTCCATGCCGTATCGATACGCCTAACTAAAATACCAAACTTTTGAAATCTTTTATGATCGTACCGATACGGCTCTCCAAGCGTTTTCGTACACGGGATTGGGACAAAAAAGTTGATTTCCTGTAGCTGAAACCCGTACCGAAACACCCCTTGCTGTACCGGTACGCTAAGACCAAAATGGCCTAGGCGTATCGAAACACCAACACCCGTACCGATCCCTCAAGCTTAAAAATGCCTAGCTGCACCGATACGGTCCCCCGCGTATCGGTATGCCTGGACCTGTAATGTCACGTTTTATTGGTTTTTCAATTCACAAGCATACTCAAACCATTCCAACATGTCTAAAACACAATACCAACATGCCAAACATATCACAAGCAAACTAGCATCACAATTCTAACAACACAACAAGGCTTTATGCATCAAAAGAGAATCTATAGGCATGCTTCCTAATTTTGCATCCAAGCACACACCAAAAGACAATCCAACACCAAAATAAATCTTTAAAGGCCATTTACAACCCGAGAGCGACTAAAGAAACATGCTCAAAAAGGGAGTTCAACAAGTCATCTCCCAAATCAAAACAAGTACCTCATTGCCTTTATTCTTATAGTCTAATCCAAAACATACTTTGCTAACCAAGTCTTGCTAGGATCCCCTTGCTTCTTGCTGCATTCTGAGACCTCAATTATTTGCATTGATACAATGAGAGCATAAGCACACTAGGCTTAGTGAGGAGTGCTCAAAAACAAACACCATCAATGCATTTAAAACCATTCGTTTAACATAATCATTTAAAACATCATGCCCTTTCTAAAACATGCACTTTATATCATTAAAACCAGCATATTACACAACATGCTACATGTATCATTAATCAACTGCAAGTCACGTTGCTAACCCTCTACTTAAGCCTTCCCATGCAGTACTACCAAATGCAAAGCTCAAGGAGAAACATGTATAAATCACATTATACAACATAGAACAACTCAATGATACATTAACAATTATATTGGCTTACAAGTGATCATTAGACAAGTCCAATACCAAAAGAGTTCATCGAATACATGGATTCAACAAGTGTTAACCCAACACTTCAAGCCATCTCAACCGGAATAGCAATACAATCAAAATCGCGGTATATTAACAACCGGGTACACTTTCAACCCACAGGGACACCAACCCTTTTCATCGGTTAGATGCTTAACCCACTAACGGGAGTTTCCGGTATCGTATAACCCCTCAACCGTTAGGGTACTTGGATAAAGTATTCGGTACACCGTATAAACCCCTCAACATCCAAGGTGACTTATTTACAGTGCACTCAATCCTATGTATATCCGATAACAATTTTAAAACCACATCACTTGCCAATATAATTAACCAAATAACATTTACCTCACTATTTTTAACAAGCATTAAACCATACTATTTCCAAAGCAACAACCATGCTTTAAAACACAAGTATAAACCATACTTACAAGGATCACATACCATGTGCATCCTTTAGCATTTCATGCTCAAAAATAGTAAATCAAATACTTTAAACATGCTTAAATAGTAGGCAACATGTAAATAAATCAAGTGTATCAACCATTTCGTAAAAGCACGACCGAGAGAGTAAACCATTTTATACTTACTTCCGAGTCTAGGTAAGCGTTTCAAGTTCTACTTAACTCCGGAACTCTATTCCAAAATATAAAACACTTTATACCACGTTTTCACTCACCAATACGCGAGACCTCAATTCACCGACGTGAAATCAAGTGTCTGAAGCCTCCAACGCTTCACCAATCACTTCCGGATCCACCTCCCCTATTTTTACCACAAAACAACAGAGGATTAATGCATCATAATGCATTCTAAACACAACAACCACAATCCTTCTCAGATCTCCAACCGAAAACATCACCAAAACACTTCGATTCACAACCCAGTCGACATCTATCAATCTAACATCATTTTCAACAATAATTAACACTTAAAAACAGAATCAAAACAACCTAACACCTCCAGCAACCAAACAACCACCAAAACACCCCAAGAACACAAATCTTGCAACCTAACCATTTAGAGATTCAAGATTTTCGGGATTCCATTGATAAAATCATCTTAACAACATTATTAAACATCTAAAATATAAATCAAAGCATCCTTAATTACTAGAAATCAGATTCAATCCGTGAATCAACTCATTTTCCCCAAATAACTCAATTAAACATTAGAAAATCATCAAAATCATATTAGAAACACAAAAACAATGATCAAATTCTTGAGAATTTCAGTAAAGAACCATACAATAGAGGAGATCTCGGACCTTACCCTTATTGTGAATTTACTCCCCCAATCGATTTATGAAAAGATAAGAAAACACAAGATTATTGTGTAAAACAATTTGAAGCAATAAAAATCAAGTTAGAAACCACCTCTCCTCTAGAAATTTGGTGAAAACCTGAGTGTTTGGATAAATAGAGAATGGAAAGAAAAGTGAAGAGAAAAATGATGTGATTTTGGTTTTGGAAAAAGATAATTAACTTTTAACAAAAATTCTCCTTAATTAATAATTAAAACACATGTTAAAATATCTTCAATTAAGGGAGAAACCAATTGGTAAAATAGCTCCTTAAAGATTCTAAGTATTTGACCCTTTTTATTTTAGTCACTAGAAAATCACAGTTTTCAAAACTTTCATTTTGGTCACTACCCAAAATGTCCAACTTCCAAAACTCATATTTCAAAATTGATTCCACCATTATTAAATACATAATTAATAATTATTTTAGAACATTTTTCCATAATTTTTCCAGCACCAAAAATATACGATCCCGAAACTGACTCGAATCTTTACACTGGTCCACCAGACCATTTAATAAACCACCAAACCGCTAAGCCCTAAAACCAGGGCGTTACATTACCAACATTATACTCTGCACTCCTCTTTCCTATTGAAGAACTCCAGAACGAGCAGACAAACCCAAATTATGTTCTATGTCATTTACCTGAGAAACCAAAAGATCAAACTTTGTGTAGTCTGTAGCTAACATGTACGTCTTCACTTCTTTGATCAACCCCTAACAGAACCGGTCACACCTTCATCGCTCATTCAAAACCAACTCAAGAGCATAATTACTCAACCGAATAAACTGGATCTCATACTCGAAAATAGATATGTTTCCCTGCTCCAAAGCCATGAACTCTTTTTTCTTCTCATCCTTATATCAAGTTCCCAAATGCTTCTTCTTGAAAACCTCACAAAAGAATTCCCACGTAACATTGGTAGGTTTTAATCCCGCGATCACAGTTGTCCACCAACTGTAAGCATCATCTTGAAGCAACGACACAATACACCCCAGCTTGCGTATATCCGTACACTTCATCTGGCCAAAGATCCTTTCAGTATTAGCAAACCATTCCCCGGCTACTTCAGGAGCCAAACCTCTGAAATCAACACCACCTAGGCTACGTAATTTCTCTAAAGGTAATCCAATATTAACAGTTACAGGTGTCGGTGTAGGCACATGCACCCCAACTAATGGCCGCCTAGAAAGCTCCCGTCATTGCTTAGACTAACGGTGTCATATCACCAAAAATGGGTACTTGGGGTTCCTGAGGAGCACCTCTCTCTACTCTAACACCAGCAGGAGTAATCGATGGAGGAGGAGGCAACTCACCATCATGTGTATCCACCACACTACCTATGTGAGCTCTAGTCTCTCATCTCGGTCCCATACGCGAAAATATGAGTCTAAACATGATAATGCAATAAAACAAAATAATTAGGCCAGCTCGCAGCAAGAATCCAAGTTACTCTTGTTAAAAACAAAATCATTTAACTCAAGTAGTAATCAGGCAATGTGTCCCAAGTTTAAACACCCCAAACATACCACATATCGAATATAATTTCACAAATTCAATCACCATACATGTCAAACAACATACTCACACAACATCAACCAACCAAACAACCATAACCCACCTCCCAACAATCATAACCTGGCTCTGATAACACCAAATGTAACCCCCTTGACTATGTCTAGTCGCAAAACCGAACCGAGCGAGTTATATTAGGGTTTACCGAGATAAACCCCGAAAAAATTACAATTGAAATGGTTCATTTTCTTTTTTTCATATCTAAATGCATTTTTAGGTCCTAAGCTGATCATACAAGTTGTGGTTAAAGTTACAACTCAATCGTGCGTCATTTCGACATTCAATTACTCAAAATTGCTTTTTTAGGGACTAAAACATAATTTATAATATTTATAAGGGCTTCCATGAAATTAAGGTTACCAATCCTCAATTAGTCATGTTCCATACCTTCGTGTTAAATCTCAATACAAAATGACCATTTAAACTCATTTGATTGCACAATTAGGAAACATGGACCAAAATGCAAAAGTTTCAAACATTAGAAAGCATCTCAACCGAATTAACATCCAGCGTACCGGTACAGGAGTTTACCGTATCAAAACAGCACCAAAGGACAAGGGCATACCGATACGGTCCTCAAGCGTATCGGTATGGGCTTGTGTGTTTTGAAATTCTGGATTTTAGTGGCCAAATACCGTATCGAACAGTAACCTATGTACCAGAACCATCACTGTTCAACTATGCGTACCGATACAGATACCAAGCATATCGTTAGGCCTAGGCTATTTTAAACAATCTGATCTGAGACAGATCCCTGCATATTGAAACCCAGAGGAGTCGTATTGGTATGGTGAGACTTATAATGACCTCTAGGTTCAACATACGACACTTTGGCTCAATCTAACACCTTCAATTCAACCTCTAATCATCATATAGCATCACAAACATCCAATTATCAAGCATGGCAACATAGCAAGATATCATACTAAGCATGGCATAATCAAACATTCTCTTAAGAGCATGATTTCTACCCAAGCATGCTTAATGTCCCCTAGCCCCTCAAAACCAAGTATAAAGTATCATACAAGTCCAAAACACTAATCCACACTTATACAAACAGGGAGTAACTCAAAATACATCTCCCAAAACAACTCGATCACATTGCCTTCTTATTACTACTTAGCACATATAAAATCATACTTTGGAATGTAATGTTCCTTGGATCCTCCCTTGCTCATATGATGTCCGAGAAAGCTATTTCTCTACATTGATGAGGAAAATAGAGTGTAAGCTATAAGCTTAGTGAGGGAATCACAAAAACACTCATCAATGCATTTAAAACCATTTAATTCTAATCACATGTAATTATCTTGTGGAAAAACATCTCATGCTTTTCATGACATCTCAAATATGCACATTTAAATCATTTTCAACACATGTATCATGGATTCAATCTCTACCTCAATTTAAGCTTCACATCACAACACCTTTATAACAAGCTTAAAGTGTACCACATGTATAAATCACATTATACAAACATAATCCATTTCTCATGATACATTATCTCATATGTTGCCTTTTAAGTGACTCAAAACCAACAACCTTTCATTTCATAAAATACATCGGATACACAGATTTCTCAAGTGGTTCCCACGACCACTTCACATGCATACCTCAACCGGAGCAACAACACAATTTCCTGCCTCAATGGTTCAAACAGAAGTAACGGAACATTTACCCACCTTTACGATTTGGATGTATAAATCCATAGTGGGAGAAAAGAGAATATTTAATCACCTCAACTGCTACGATTCTCATGATGGAGAATACTGACAATTATCACCCCTCAACACACATGAGACAACTTTTTATAGTGCATTTTAAACCCTATGGCTAGCCAACTATATCCGATAACATTTTAAACACCTCCACTTGCCAATATATTCAATAAACAACATTACCTCACTGTTTTACATATGCATCAAATCAAACCAACACAAATACATTAAACCATGTATTTTAATAATCTCAAAAATACTTTCATAAACCATATGCCATTCTCAAAAGTCATTATCTATGATCATTTGCAACATCTTTCACATTCAAAACATACATAATACGGTGAGTAATCAAACCATAAGCATGTGCATGAGATTTTATTTTACAAAACCAAAATCAAGAGAAAACTCAACTGATACTTACTTCCGAGCTTAGATAATTGTATCAAACTTTATCTAAACTCCCACAACTCCTTTTCAAACCTTTTAACAGCAGTGAAACACTTTTCCACTCACCAACAATCCAATACTTGCTTGCCTATGCATGAATCAAGCTTCTGAAGCTTTCGCGCCTTCTCCAAAAGCCAAAGAATTCAACTCCCTTGCTTTACCCAATCAAAAATAGAGGATTAAAACACATCTCTATATCACAAACCTCTAGCAACCAACAAACACAACCTCACCTCCCAAGAATCCACCCAACACCTTTCTAAAACTATCAAGAACACACCCAATCTTGCTTAAACAAAGCCCAGCCAACATCTAACAATTAAAGCACATTAACAAGATCAATTAACATCCAAAAACATCTTAAACAAGTCCTTATATCTCCAGATACACTACAACAAGATCACCCCAAAAACCAACTATAACCAACCTAGAAAACTAACAATTCACATAGTTTCATGATCACATTGATTAATCAATTCTTTCAACATTAAAACACATCTAAATGGAGATCTAAATCAATTAGAATAGATCCAAATCAATTTCTAACAATTTTCCAAGAAAACTCAATTTAATCATTAAACCGATGTTAAAATCATAATTCCATAATATAAATCAATAACAAAGGATCAAGAACTTGGGAATTTCATTAAAGAACCTTTAATTAGAGGAGAGAAACAAAAATCACCTCTAATTGCTGATTTCTCCCTTAATTGGCCAAGGTTTGATGAAATCCAAAGAGATTTTGCAATAGAATTTGAAGAAATCAATTAGAAATCAAAAAGGAAATCGATAGGAATTGATTCCTTGGATTTTTAGAGTATAAATCTTAGTTTTTTTGCTGAGAAAGTTGAAAGAAAAAGTTTGAAAGAAAAGTAGTTATGTTAGAAAGTGATTTTGACAATTAAAAATCCTTTTAATAAATTCCCTTTTATTTAATTATAAAACCACTTAAAAATACTTTAAAAATAGCCTAAATTAAGAGAGAAATTTGATGAAAAAGATTGGTCAAATAGCTTTTTAAAGATTCTAAGTTTTAACCCTTTTACGATTTAGTCACCAAAAATAGTTTTGAAAACTTTCAATTTAGTCACTAGACCAAAATGTCTTAAAATCAGATATAATTACCTCAAATTGAATTCATCAAATTACTTAAAATATTAATTAAGTAATTTTTATTATTTTTCCATATTTTATTTTGCCCAAAAATCAATTTTATAAAATAAAAATTCCTGAAACTATTCAAATTGCCTAAACCGGTTCTCCTAAACCACCTACCTGATCCGACCCACATCTAGGCCCAATTTTAGGGCGCTATGTGATGTTTGTTGATGACTAAATTAAGATTAAAAGGTTTAAAGTTAGTTTTAATAAGAAATTGGTGGATCTTTGTTATAGATATGATTTGTGGTGGTTTTTAATTGATCTAGAACACATCTACGACATGTTTTAATGTTATGAGAAGAGATTTGTAAAAGAAATCCCGAAACTAATTGAATTGCTAATTTTCTAGGTTGTGAATAGTTAGATTTTGAGGTGATTAGGGTGTTAGAAGGTTGATGGAGGTATAAGCTAAAGTTGAAAGTGCTTTTAGATGTTAATTGATGTTGATTAGATGTTCAAATCGTGGGGTTATGGCTGGGCTTTGTTTAGGTTGTGTTTGGTGATGTTTTCAGTTGTTTTAAGGAGACATTTTATGGTTTTTGGTAAGGTGATGTAGGGAATTGGTGTTGCTGGGATTATGGATGCAAAATGATACTTTGATCCTCTATTTTTGTGTGGAGCTTTGTTTTATCGGTGAGTGGATACAAGAATTACAGCCTTGTAAAGGTTTGAAAATGATTTTTGGGAGTTTAGATTAAGCTTGAAACTCTTTTATAAGCTCAGAAGTAAGTATTAGACGATTACGCTCTCAATTTCAGTTTGGTAAAGTTGATTTTCTCATGCCTATGTTTATGATTTGAAACCTACTGTTATATGCATGTTTTGGAAATGGATTATGATACAAATGATCTTATATTGATGATATTTGAGCATGGTAAATGCTTTATGAAAAGTATTTCGATGTTATGAAATGCATGGTTTGTTGCATTGGAAATTGGTTTAAACGATGCATATGGAAAATAGTGAGGTATCATGTTAAATATGGAATATGTTGGCAAGTGAAATGATTAGATGTTATCGGATATAGTTGGCATGCCATAGGATTTAAAGTGCACAATAATAAGTCGCCTCATGTGTGTCGAGTGGTTATGATTATACCGTATTCTCCACCATGGGTACCTCAGTGGTCAAGGGGTTGTGATTGTACCATTTTCTCCCACTGATAGGTATTATACATTGTAACCGTCGAGGGTTTTATTATACCGTTTGCTCTGGTTAAATGTATGTTTAAGTGGTCTGAGGAACCACTTGTGAAATTCGTGTAACCGATGTGTTTTGATAAAGGATTTGGGTCACTTTAATGCCAATATATGAACTAATGTATCATGATGGATGGATTATGTTTTGTATACTGTGATTTATACATGTTTTCTCTTTGAGCTTTGCCATTGGATGAATAAGCATGTGAATGCTTAAATTGAGGTTTTGCATATGGGATTATGCTTGAGATCCATGATACATTTTTTTGCATATAGTTTAATATACATGTTTTTCAAAGGTAAAAATGGCATGATATTTTTAGCATGATGTTGAAAATGTAGTTTGATTCAAATGGTTTTAAATGCATTGATGAGTGTTTTTAGAGCGTCCCTCACTAGGCATTATATGCTTACACTCTCCTTTCTCATCATTGTAGAGAAGTGAGTTTTTGGGTCAGCAAGCGAGCAAGGAGGAATCCAAGAATCGATTTACTTCAAGTATAATTTTAATAAATAAACTTGTAGTAATAAAGGGAAATGTGACCAAGTTGTAATTGGGAGGGTTGTTTGCTTACTCCCTATTTTTTTACATGTTCTATTTGGTATTTTGGACTTGTATGAGGTTATATGGTTTGATTGTGGGTTTGGGATGAGAATTGCATCTTTGGGTAGAGACCATGCCTATAGGTTCTCTTGATTGATTTGCTATGAATTGAATGTTTACCTAGCATGTTTTGATGATTGTGGAAATGATGTTAAACATGTTATATGACGTTTGTTTGATGTTTGAAGCATGTTAGATTGAGCCTAAGTGTCATATGTTTGCCAAGACGTCATTAGAAGCCTAGTCGTATCGAAGGAATACCAGCCAGCCCCAGTCTGTTCACATTCTGACCCAACAATCTGATGCCACAGTACCTGACTCTCTTATCTAAGTAGAATATGCTCGAATCGAGACTTTACAAGAATTTAATGAGGATATGCCTGTCAAAACTGCTATACCACCTGCTACTACTACCTCTTCCATTGCTCTCGTAGCTCCTGCTGCATCTGAGTCGACAAGGGTGATTGAAGAGGTCCTGCAGGACATGAAGGCCTCCACTGTTGCCTCAAAGCCACAACTAAAAAGAAAGAAGCACATGGTACCAAGTCGAGGGAGCTTCGTCAAGAGAAAGACCCACGTCTCTCACCAAGAATATTCAGAAGGGGAGTCTTCTTCCCCTTAACTCCTTAATTTCATATCTCTTTTTTATCATGCATTTCATTTTTATATATGTGTTCTCATGCATTGAGGATAATGCACACCTTAGGATTAGGGGTGTGTGTTGCCTCACATTTATTGCCACGATATTCATGCATATTTCTGATTGCATTTTGTTGCCATATAGATTTTCATGTATATTAGGTTGACACATGCATACCAAACCATTAAATTTTTTCTCAACTTAATTTTGGACTGATAATTTTGCCAACGTAATTGCTAGCATAGTTAGAATTCGCACTAGTATGCCATGTTCGATGATGAAATTAGAATCTCTAGTAGCATGAGCCAGCATATTAAGAATGACAGGTTGCTTAGCAATTTATATCTAGTTTAATAAACTTTACTCTCACTTAAACACGTAGTATCCATCTAGTTTCTAAGACAAACTTAGGATTCTTGAAATTGAACTCAGAATAAAAAAAGAAAAAAACAATGTCAGGGTAAAATGAAAGATAAGGCAACAATGTTTTGCCAGAAAAAATATGTATTAGAACACTCCTCAACCTTAGAGACAATAAGTAAATTGGGGCTTCGTGGTTTGCTCCCTCTTAGTTCTCAAGCCAACAAAACTTTAGGGTATGCGTGTAATGGGTAAGCTTAGTGATGTAGTCTAGATTGACGTGGGGGTTCATGGCTTGCTCCCTCTTGCTTCTCACGCCAAACATTATTATGACGCAAGCTTGAATATATTACCAGCAGAAACCTTGGTAAATAAAAAAGTTTTGAGTTTGGATAGTAAGGCTTTGCTAAGGGAGTTGAAGGATACTTGATGCAAATTGCCCGCACTTCATGCACACTTCATGACCCTAGATTAGAGTTATATTGCTGCACTTAAATTTGTTGATATGTTGGCATTACTGCTCTGGGATATCTGAGGACAGAACTAGGGCCAGAACTTTGCTTGCTAGCATGTGTTGTTAATCAGAACAATTTTGCCGAGGTACTCTATTTTAATTACTTTTTTTTAGTTTTTAGTTGCATTACTTGAGGACAATAAATGAGCGAGGTTTGGGAGTGTGTTAACTCCTCAGAAGATCTACTTTTTACATATATATTGCCATGTTATTGCTTGACTTTGAGTACATATTTGTGTGGTTAGTAGGTAAATTCATGCATTTGCATCTAGGAGTTAAGGAAGGCATAGTTTTTATTGCCAGAGTGAAAGGGTATTTTCTTGTTGTGATAGGCAAGTCAGGAGCAGGTTTGGCAAAGCAGGATAGGAGTAGGAGTAGCAAAAGGGAAATGTTGAGTTTAGTTGGCAAAAATAGGACGAGGATTGCCAAGCTCGATTAGCAATCGAAGGATAAACTGATGCTCGGTTAGTTAGCCGTTAGTTAAGACCGGGTTATTGTTAATTTAAAAAGAGGACAAGAAGATAATGCACCTATCTTGGTGCGTAACAAACTTTCAAGATTCAAACCCAACCTAGGGTTTTCCACGAGCGCCTATATAAAGAAAGCCCACCGACGAGCCAAGAAAGCGGCGTCGTGGTAAAGAAAAGGTGTAAAGGGAAAACTGTGGTTCGACCAAGCCGTGACCGAGAGCTCTGGAGGGCTGTATTGAAGAATCTCCTTTTTTCATTTCTCCCCGTTTTTATTTCTTATATGATGGTGATATTTAAAAATGATATTTTGTTAATGGTTTCCCCAGCCATGAACTAATTTTCTTAAAGTTGGCTAGGATGTTTGCGATGAGCGCTTGATTTAGGTTTTTAATAATTGAATGCCTTGGCGTTTTGTCTATTTTGCTAGTGCTTAATTTTCTTATATTCTTTGTCATACGATAGTTGGCATTGCATGCTCATTATCCCCTAATATCTTAATAGACTTAGGAGATAAGGATTAATTGCCAAATACTAAGGAGAGAAGCTTCGACAGAAGATGTTCAAGTAGATGAGCTTACTTCGGGAGTGAATCTACCCCTTAGGAGTAAATATTAAAACTTTGCCAATTTAATTGTTTGAAAACTCACTATAGACATATAGCTGTTAAAAGTAAATAACCTAGGGTATTGCCATCGACAGAGGCAATACTAACTTAAATTTGCTCGGTAATAAAATCAAGGTTGAAAATTATTGAAAGTTGTCTTCGCTAGCGTGAATCCAAGCATCCCTTGTCAATGCCAATCCATCATCTTGACTTATTTTTTTGCCAATCTGCCTAATTATTTACTTTATTTTCCTTAGTCATTTTCTTAATTAAAACCAGATCTCAATTACCAATTTATTTATTTCATTCCACAATAATTATCGTGGCATTAAATTCTTGGACAATCCATGTGGATAGATACTCAGCTTATTGATGTATTACTTGCTGACCGTGTGTACATGCACGCAAAAAGACCTATTCTTGGTATTATTTCCCTGCATAATTACTATAATTCATCAATTGTTTGCCAAGTATTAGTCAGTCGATAGTTACTAGGAAAAATCATTTTCCTTTACCCTTTGTTGACCAAATGCTTGACCTTTTTGCAGGAAAGTCCTTTTATTGTTTTCTTGATGGATACTCCGGTTATAACCAAATTGCCATAGAACCAGAAGACCAGGAAAAGACCACCTTCACGTGTCTTTGTGGTACCTGTGCATTTATGAGGATGTCGTTCGGATTGTGCAATGCTCCGGCAACCTTCCAAATGTGCATGATGGTGATTTTCTCCAATATGGTGGAAGATTTCCTAGAAATATTTATAGATGACTTCTCGGTATTCGGAGATAGTTTTGATAATTGCCTCGATAACTTGGAGAATGTGTTAGCACGTTGTGAAGAATCAGGCCTAGTTTTAAACTAGAAGAAATGCCACTTTATAGTGGATGAAGGCATCGTGTTGTGACACAATATCTCATCTAAGGGAATCGAAGTAGATAAGGCCAAGGTGTATGTGATCGAGAGATTGCTGCCACCAAATTCAGTTAAAGGGATCCGAAGTTTTCTCAGACATGCAGGTTTTTACAGAAGGTTTATTCATAATTTTTCTAAGATTTCTAAACCTTTGTGTAATTTTCTTGAACAAAACAAAGCCTTCAATTTTGATGATTCATGTGCCTCGGCATTTGAAGATCTAAATAAGCAAATTTCCACGACACCTATTGTCGTTCCCCTTTATTTGTCCCTACCTTTCGAGCTCATGTGTGATACGTGTGACTTTGTGGTAAGAGCAGTCTTAGGCTAGTAGAAAGGTAAAATTTTCTATGTGATATACTATGCTAGCAAAACACTTAATGGTGCTCAATTGAATTACACCACTACTGAAAATGAGTTGCTAGCAGTAGTGTACGCCTTTGACAAGTTTTGTCCTTACTTGATTGGTACTAAGGTAATTGTTAACACTGACCATTCGGCAATTAAGTATTTAATTGCTAAAAAAGATGTCAACCCTCGTTTAATTCATTGGATATTACTTTTACAAAAGTTTGACATCGAAATTAAGGACAAGAAAAGAATAGAGAACTAGGTTGCAGATCACCTATCGAGGCTTGACTGGGGAAATAAAGATGGTGATTGCTTTGAAATCCGTGGCATATTCCTGAACGAGTAGTTGCTAGTTGCCACAACAACTCCCTGGTATGCTGATATAGTGAATTTTCATGTGAGCGATATTTTACCTTATGACCTTACTTATCAGGGAAAGAAGCGGTTCCTACATGATGCTAAGTATTATCATTGGGACGAGCCCCTTTTGTTTAAACAATGTGCAGATCATGTCATATAAAGGTGTGTTCTCGAGGAGGAACAACAAAATGTGCTTCTACAATGTCATTGATCACCCTATGAAGGACATTTTAGAGGTACTCGCACAGTGACCAAAGTCTTATAGTCAGGCTTTTACTAGCCAACTCTTTACAAAGACGCCTATAAATCCTACAAGAGTTGTGATCGATGCTAGCAAACGGGGGATATCTTCAACGTGTGGGGCATCAATTTCATGGGGCCCTTCCCATCGTTATTCGGCAATTTATACATCTTGCCGTAGACTATGTATCCAAATAGGTTGAGGCAGCTGCAGTTCTCAAAAATGATTCAAAGACCCTGTAGAGATTCTTGTAGAAAAATATATTCGCATGGTTTGGAATACCGAGAGAAATTATCAGCGATGAAGGCAAGCACTTTGACAATAAGCTCATTTCCAAGATGTTGTTGCGTTTTGGACTCACAAAGTTGACATAACATATCACCCATAGACTAACGGGCAAGCAGAAATTTCTAACTGTGAGTTGAAAATTATCCTTGAGAAGGTTGTCAATCCTTCACGGAAGGATTGGTCTGCGAGACTTGATGACGTACTTTGGGCCTACCGAACAACATTTAAGACGTCCCTAGACATGTCTCCAGACAGACTTGTCTACGGCAAGACTTGCCACCTCCAGGTGGACATCGAGCATAAGGCATGTTGGGTGATCAAGACAACAAACATGGACTAGGAAAAATTAGGACAAAAGCGCTTACTAGAATTGAATGAGATGGAAGAATTTCGGGCAGCAGCTTATGAAAACGCCAAGCTCTATAAAGAAAAGACTAAACGATGGCAAGGCAAGAAGCTATTGTCGCGGCAATTCTTGCTAGGGCAATTGGTGCATCTCTACAATTCTAGAATCAAACTTTTTTTGAGAAAATTGAAGTCAAGATAGTCTGGGCGATTCAACATAGTTAAATCCTATTCCCATGAGGCTGTTGTGATCAACACAACTACGGATGGACGCGAATTTAAGGTCAATGAACAGAGATTGAAGCATTATGTTGGTACTTCTTTCGAGCGTGATAAGAGAGTGGTATACTCAGCAGATGCATAAGAATGCTCTTTCTAAGTGTTTTTAATTTTCTTTTCTTGTTAATTTTTTTATTTTTTATTTTCTTTTGTTTTTCTTTTTAAAATTTCGTCTATCTTTTCTTTTGTTGTTTTAAATTGAATTAGTCTGTATCTTTATCTTTAATTTTTTAAATTTTGATAATTATATCTTTCTTTATTTTCTTTTATTTTAGGATAAGAGTTCAAGAAGATTGAGAGAAGTAAGGAGATATGGATTGATAATTTAAATAAAAGAGGGTTTCCAGCTCTTACAATTTTTGAAAACCTAAATTTTGTTTTCCCTCTTTACAATCAAACCCTAGTCGTACCCTTCCCTCCCATTTTCCCTCATGATTGCTTTGATACAATCCCATTATCTACTCATCTTTCAACCAAGTCACTTTCATTTTCTCTCTAATACTTTTACCATTAAAGCATAACACCCATCTTCTTCATCTTTCTACCATTTTCTTACAACTCTTGAGTTTAAATAAAAGAGGGTTCCAACTCTTACAATTTTTGAAAACCTAAATTTTGTTTTCCCTCTTTACTATCAAACCCTAACCGTACCCTTCCCTCCCATTTTCCCTCATGATTGCTTTGATACAATCCCATTATCCACTCATCTTTCAACCAAGTCACTTCCATTTTCTCTCTAATACTTTTACCATTAAAGCATAACACCCATCTTCTTCATCTTTCTACCATTTTCTTACAACTCTTGAGTTTCTTTATTTTCTATCTTTTTTTTTCTTTTGCTCACCATGGCCAAGAACGTTGAAACCTTACCCAGAGCCAGTTCGTCGAAGGCTATTGACGCGTCTTCTTTCCTCCATTTTGCAACACCAAAAATCAAGAAAAGATTCGAGAAGAAGTTTGCCACTTGAAATGTTTAGGAAGAACAAGGTTTCGCCTATGATCTCACCAAACTGAAGTATTGTCTTGAGGACTCCGTCTACACCATTATTGCGGATCATAAGTGGCCAATTTTTTGCAAACAACTGGGACCGGTTAACATCTCATAAGTAAGAGAATTTTATTCACATATTTTCAATCTGGATAACACGTATGTTTATGTGCATGGTAGGGCTATTTTTCTTGATGCCACAACTATCAATGCCTACTATGGGTTGTTCTTTACACATGGCGAGCACACCGTGTTTGTAAATAACATCACCCCAGAAGAGACAGGCTGAATCCCCAAGGACCTCACTATTGAAGGAGCTAAATAGAATGATAGAGACTTGAAGGGGACTGTGAATCAGGTCATGTTGAAACTAGCGAAAAAGTTGTGGAATAACTTTCTCAAAATTTGTTTGATGCCTACAACTCATAATACTATTATTTTTTCCTCTTGTATATTTTTGCTAGACTCTATTTTGCATAATCGTACTATTAATGTTGGATAGATTATTGTTGATGAGATTTATGCTTGTAGCAAGAAGGATGCAGGTGCACTATATTTTACTAATTTGATTTTGATCTTATGTGAATAGGAGAAAGTACCGTCTGATGCTACGGATGAGAGGCTGCCCAAGAAGAATGGGTGGACTAAGACTCAATATATGCGGATGATGCAAGAAGGCCCTCTAAGAGCACCAACAGTTGCAAAGAAACCCCCTATTCTATAATATACCCCAACAAGTGAACATGCCGCGATAAGTGTTCCAGGGTTGGCAGATTTCCTTCGTCCTTTACTACAAAGTTTGGATCATATGAAGATGAAACAACAAGTGCTTTGTCGATATATGAAGGATCGAGATATTGCTCTAGAACGAGTAATCTTGGAGAACTATCCCAATAGCATTGTACCTTTTTTGGTGTTTTCTGCTGAGTTACTTGTCCTAACAACGGATGTTGAGCCGGATACAAATGACATTGCCACAGAAACCACAGCCCCGCGTAAAGGTAAGGAACTTGTTCATGAACCGAAACGTACTGAATTGTGTCATGATTTTTTATATTTCAAAAAAATCATGTCTACATTGTTAAAGTCCCCACCTCCAGTTGTATCATCAAAGCAAGCGTTGAAGCATAAAGCTTCAACGCAAAAGGATGCCAAGAAAAAGGGTAAGACGGTTGAGGAGGTCGAGGAAGTTGAGGCTCATGACTCTGCACCAGCTACACGAAAACAGCCATAGTGAGGCAACAGACGCACCAAACAAATGACCAAAAGGAAGCTATGACTTTGAGGTGACGACCTCTCCGATTAACTCATTTACATCTTGTTTTATTTTGTTTTGCATGCATTGAAGACAATGCTTCTCTCGAATTTGGGGGTTTGTTTTTTTTGTCTCATGTTCATTTGCATTTATTTTGTTTGTTTCATGATAATTTGCATATGGTACTTACCATGAAAATTTCCTGATAAAGCTGTCGAGATCTGCCCTGATATCCTATGATGAGTTAATTAGCATGGAATTTACTTGATATTTTGCTATGTTGCTGCTTATTTTCACACTGTGTGACTTGTTGATCGAAAGATACCTAGTAAACTTTAGGGTATTAAAAATTGAGAAAATATGTTGGGGGCCCATTTGGTTCTAACCAAAATAATAATAATAAATTGAATAAATGATAATTGATTAACAGAGGTGCCCATCAGTCTCTATTTTTTAAATATTAAGAATCGCTAGAGATGCCCATCTGGCTCTAGCTGTAAAAGATGAAAAATCGCTAGAGGTGGCTAACTGGTTCTAGCCTCATAAATTGCCTCGGCAATCTAATAAAAACTAAAGTTTGCTTAGGAATCCTGTTGATTGACTTGTACACAACTCTGCACACACTTACACCAGAATTATAGCCTATTTTGGGTATTTATCTTTGCTTTTCGAAGGTCGAAAGGTAATCAACTCTTATTGACATGGTTCTGAGGATTTAAGTCAGGTGTGAAGCATGTTTTGGTGGTGAATGCCTTGGCAGGTAAATATTAGTGTCTGCATTGCATGAGGACAAGCAATAGTTTGAGTTTGGGGGTGTGTTAAGTGCGAAAAAGTATTATATTTTTTGCTCTTTTTACTTATATTATTTTTAGACTTAGGCCCATTTTAGTTATCGAGCCACTTGCCAAAGGTTACCCTGGAAAGTCGCGATAAAGCTTTTATCTCCAGGAATTAAGTCAAATGCATTGGATAATTAACCATATTCAAATTCAAAAGCTGAGTTAGTTAGAGATCAAATCCCATGGATTTCACACTCATTCGAACTCTTCTCCTCACCTATTTAAAGAGATCACATCGATCGTGAGAGAGAGATCATATCGAAAAGGAGGATTCACGCACAACCATTAACGCAGATTATAGGAGTTCATCTTCTCTATTTCTTTTTATTTTGTATCGTGCGAGCCACATGTGTCTGGGTTTTATCCATTGTTGTTTTCTTCTAACCTAGCCATGAACTAGAATAATTTGGCTTGTGTTATCGGGTTTATGGTGTGTAAGGACGAATGATTGGTTTTGGTTTTTGATTCTATAAATTCAGTGTTTGTCCATTCTTGGTTCTTAATTTAGCTGTAAGGAAACTTGAGAAAGGAACTTGAATGCATTTATTTATCTAGACTCGGGAGAGTTGTATTCATGAAACGAGTGGATACAGTTTCCATTTAAACAACCGTTGGTGGAAACTAATTCACCTTAGGAATAAGGAACGAATTTCAGCTGCTAAGAAGAGTGAAATGATTGATGTTGTCCATCCAAGGTTAACGCAGGGATATATCACCAAGGCTTGCACATTCATCGGTTCTTCGGTTAGGGATAATTCGAAGGCATTGAAGAACACTCTGCCGAACATTGAAGGGAAATTACTTTCCACGACAATTACTTGCCATGACAGTTCATTCGGCAATCACACCATTACTTACGATAACCCAACATATTCTCTCATATTGATTGTCTCTTTTTGTTTAATTAATTTCTTTTACACTTAGTTTATTTTACTTGATATTTATGACCATCTATCACCACCATTTCTATTTTCTTTCAGTGCGAGAAGCTAAAAGTCAAGTTTCACCAATCCCTGTGGAGACGATCTTAATCTATATTATTACTTGTGACGTGTTCACTATCACTGTTTGCGTTGCACTTAAATCATGCAACAATATGCATCTGGGAAATAATTAGTGGTTGATCAGGTTTGTCAACTAGTTGAGGTAGAATATTGTTTCTTAACCTTTTATTTTTCTTTGTAGTATTCGTTTTTGATGTCTATATTCAACCGGATCAACACATATCTGGACATGAGCATGGAGATTCGAGTATATGACTACTGTGAAAACCCTAAAAATATATGAGCTCTCCATTATTTTTCAAGCCAGTTTATGGTGTCAAAAATATTTTTGGTGCTAAAAATAATAAAGTAAAAGATTAAAGATTAACTTTTAAAATAAAAGTGTTTTTAAGTCAGCTTTTTAAAACTAAAACAAATTGTTTTTTATATAAAATTATCAAAATATCATTTGAGATTTTTTTTTTTTACTTTTCATAATACTTTTTTATGACAATATCAACCCTATTAGTAACAAACCATACTTTTCAATCGTTTGAAATTGATAACCTAGAAGTTGTCAAACAACTCAAGAATCATGACATCATTAGACATCCATGTAGGGATGGCAACTGAGTGGGGCGGGTACGGATACCCCTTTCTCCATACCTATACCCACTTAGAATTTTTATATCCACCACCTACCCACCACCCACCATCCACGATGGGTATTATTTTTTAATCCACACCCGTCCAAACGGCCACATTCTCAAATTCACCCCTATACCCACTACCTAATTGGATGTCCACCATTCAACCCGTACCCGCTCGTACTCGCCCGTACTCACTTGGCAAGCAACCAATAATATCGAATTATCTAAAAATAAACCATAGACTTGTATAAAGAAGAGTAAAACTTCGCGTATTTTATTAATTGGTCAAGTGCATATATATACTACATTTACACATGTATAAATTTAACTACAAGTAACTAACTATAGCTAATTTAACTAAAGCACATTTATACCGGTATAAATTTTACTTAACTACATCTAAGTAACTAACGACGGTAGACAATTGCAAAGAATGTTTATACCCTAAGATTTGGTTAAATTATAAGGTACATCCTTTAAAATCTTAGGATTTACAGAATAGGTTGTGAACTTATTCCTAAATTCATAATGGTCAAAATTCATATGGTAAGTAGTTAGCTAGCGGAACGGGTGGATGCGGGCTGATGCGGTGCGGGTAAGGTCTCAAATCTATCACCTACCCAGTACCCACGACATGTATGACGTTTTACATCCATACCTGCTCACTACTCATCAAACTCATACCCATCCCCGCCCCAACTGAAGCAAGTGCGGTGCAAAATTCGCAAAACTGTACCCGTTTGTCATTCCTACATCCATGTGTTGTAATAAGAGAGGTAAAAAACTTGTTAGTTCGTGATTAGGATGCTTAAATAACTCATTGTTCAACGGAAGAAAATTATCTAGATGAGTCAATGGCTGCTCTTGATACGCACAAACATTTGGACTTACATGTGTTCATTTCTCCTCATGAAATATTACATATTTCACATGATGATATTAGTGGCGTGCTTCGCATGCGAATCTGTAAATTGTTTTTATTTCTCTTGTAACAAGAAAACATACTTTCTCACTCTAACCTGGTAAATAACGTTTTGAGTAAAATTTAGAAATTTAATTAATCTAATCTGTTAATTTGAATGTTTGATAAATAACGGGTTGTAATAGCAGATTTGAAAAACCTGCTAAAAATGATTTGACTAGACAAACCTTTTTAAAATTGTTTTTCAAATCTAACAACAATAAAAAAGGAAACTACCTTAATTGTACCCCCACATGTTCTCACATAACTGTTTTGGTACCCCAAGTATTTTTTTGACAAAATAGTACTTAACGTTACGTTTCATTTTTATTTTGGTATCTCGTCGTTAAAAAATTAACAGCATGCTGACAAGGAGAAAGAAAATCACACGTGGCAGGATGCCACATCATTTTCTCTCTCCTAGTTAGCATGCCACATGTTCTTTTTTATGATTTTAGTCCAGATGATATGCTGACTAAGAGAGAGAGAATGATGTGGCAACCTGTCACGTGTGATTTTCTCTCTCATTGTCAGTCTGTCGTTAATTTTTTAACAGCGGAGTACCAAAATAGAAACAAAACGTAACGTTAGGTACCATTTTGTCAAAAAATGTGTGTACCAAAACAGAAATACAGGTAAAGGTGGGATACTAAATATATAGTTTTCCCTAAAAAAATTAACTCTAAGCGATCCACTAATTAGTCTAGTGACTGAGAATACTCATATTGTATCATCTTGTATGAGTTTGAATCTCGAATATAAAACCTCTTTACTCTATAAAAAAAACTGACCCTAAGTGCTCATATACCGTAGACGTGAATAGTCGAAATTTTTAATTTTTTGGAAAGGGTTAAAATTGTAAAATATTCATTTAATTAAGATGTTAAAAATGATTAATAAAAATATCATTTTTGAGAGGGGTTAGAATTATAATTTTCAAATTTTAAGTTAGCGGACGAAGTCCCCTAACTTAGCCCTGAATCATACTATATGATGTTAATATTTGACATATATATAAATGATTCAAATACATTAAGAACTTATATAATTTTAGTAAATTTACATCTGATTTTCTTGATTTCGTCTTTTGGTACAGCTTATATATTTAACTAAGAAGAAGCAGCATCAAACAAGGTCTCTATAATCGATCAGCCATGCTCCTTTTAGTCCCAACTAGAACCATCTCCTCTACTCAGGGGTGGTTCTGATTTCTGAACATGCACAATAAGAATAGTTTGCATAGGACCCCAAAAAATGTAAAATGACTTAAATTAAATACTTGTAATATAAAAGTAAAAAATTAATTTTAGATTAGAGATATATTTGAGATTAATTTTTTGTTTAAAAGTCAGTGCATTACATATAAAATTAATAAATATTTATTTATTTTTAATTTGAAAGTCTCATTTTTTATACCGAAGACAACCTGGTTTTGTTGTTTCCACCAGTGCCAACAAATGACAGCAAAGAGCCAGTCCCAATCATTCGTGTTCGGCCCAAAGTACTGGGGCAGCCTATTGCCTTTTATCGCAATATAACGTGACTTTTGCGGTAGTTTTTAGCATGTATAATAAAAGCGGCCCTATAAGGTTTAAAAAATATATATTTTAAGTTTTGTTAGATTACTACTTGTATAACAAGTCAAGAAATATTTTTTTAAATTGACACTATATTTTAAAATTATATAAGGTTCTTTAAATTTTTGAACCGACCGTGACTCGAGGGTAAGAATAAAGTTATAAATTTATTATCATTTGTAACTAATTATATAACAACTTGATCTAAATCTCAATCTAAAACACTTTACTAACATGGGATTAACTTTCAGCCACTAAGTTGAAGAACAAAATTAGCCTGTATGTTATAGTTAGATGCATTAAACTTAGGGTAAAACTTTGATACACATATTGTGTAAAATTAATTTTACACAAGCCTGTTAATTTACACTATAAAAACTTAAATCCTAAATTCTTAATCCTAACCCTAAAAAATTAAACCTCACGCCTTAAACCTTAAACCCTAAATTCTAAACACTAACCTTAAATTCTAAACCCTACAACCTAAACCCCTAAACATTAAACCCTAAACTAAAACCCTAACCCCTAAAACTAAAAGGCGTTTATACCCTGAGTATCAAAGTTTTTTCCTTAAACTTAACTCAAATTTAGCAAATTATGAATAACCGATTGTTTCCCTTTAGTCCTTTTCTCTTCCCTCTTTCTTCTTTATTTGACAACAGCCCTTAAGGCCAAAGCTAGGCATTTCAAGATTACAACAAAAACTGACAACATACAGAACCATTCCGGCAGAGTTGCCACGGCCGTCGTTGAGCATGATTGTCCAAGCACGAGAACAGCTCAGATCAATTCTTGGTTCGCAAAGAAAATGGGAAGACATGATCAAGATTCAAGCGTTAAACTTACCCCCGAACGTAAACGAAGCTGCACGAAGAATTCGAACCAACACCGTGTTTTTTAAGACCAACTACGTGATCGTTGTGGCGCTTCTTCTCTTCCTCATCCTGCTCTTGCACCCTGTGTCGTTGGTCATCATCGCTATCATAGCGGGGGCATGGCTTTTACAGTACTTCTTGCGCGACAACCCTATGTCGATTTACGGCTTTGTGATCGATCGTAGCACGATCATCACAGTCCTGACATTGTTCACCATAGCCGTGTTTTTCCTAACTGACCTGATGAATAATAATCATGACGGGCTTTTTTTTTCGGATTGACGGTTGTTTTGCTCCACGGATTATTTAGAACTGTCGATGATTTATCCACTGGAGATGAGAAAGATGTCAATGGATCGCAATGTTAATGCACCATTTGTGGTGGAAGCTACCGCCTACGCCATCGAAGAACGCTGTCTCCTCTTGAATGCCTCCATTGTTGTTCCAATTTAGAATCATACATGTAACATGGAAAGATGTAAGTCATTGCTTGCTGTTTAAGTTTAATTGTATTTTCATATAATATCTCTTCCTTTCTACATGAAATTCAATGTTGTTTATATAAAGGAGATTACAGTTTATGGATTTCGGATTTTTATTGTGATTGAATGAACAATTAGATTAAATATTACGTTTATATTTTAGTAAAAAAATATTAGGAACTTCAATTTTTTTTTCAAAAACGATCGTATTAATGTATAAACAAAAATCTTTTGTCTCTTCTCGGATCTATTTTTATGTTATAACACTAAAAAATTAAATTTTAAGTACTAAACCTAAATTCTAAATCCTAAACCTTAAACCTAAATCCTAAAAATACACATTACCCCAAATTCCCTAAACACTAGCCCTAAACTTTAACCTCAAACCCTAAACATATTTTTTAGAGTGAAATATAAATATGAGCACCGAAAAGAGATAGATGATTTCTATTACTTATTTAAATTTGAATTTTAATATTTGTAAATATCATGTGTGAGTTTAAAGTTTCGATTTATTATAGTTTAAGTCCTATTAATTTGAGGCCTTGTTAAATTGACATTTTGATTCAGGTTTGCTTCTATTGTGATTCATTTGTATTTAATAATGATTAATTTTTGTTATAGTTATATGAATATAAATTGTATTCGTAATTTTATTGTATATTATATAGATTAATAGTCACACTAACGGATGAGTCTACTGCAAATGTTATACCTCTCTATAAACCACTATTTCTATAATTTTTTTAAAAAATTTCGGAGTCGATGTTTGAGAAACGGGAAAACGACAGCAGGTTTGGGAAGGATGAAATGACAAATTGGTTTAAGGTTTCTAATATATAATTAATTAAGAACTAATTTTGCCAATATATAATGGGTTTAAATTTGATACACAAGTTGTGCAAAATTTGTTTATTTATACTATAAATCAAAATTAAACATAAACCCTAAAAAACTAAACTTCAAACCCTAAGCCATAAATTCTAAACCCAAACCTTAAATTCTAAACTCTACAACCCAAACCTCTAAGTTCTAAACCCTAAACTAAACCCCTAACTCCTAAAATTAAAAAACTTGTGTAAACTAAAGTTAATTTACACAGCCTGTGTATTAAAGTTTTTCTCATATATAATAATAAAGGCTTAAAGGTCAAATTGGCACTCAACGAAAAATTAAAAAATTAATTAAGTCTTTATAAATTTTTCACTCAATTGGGCCCTCATAATTCAAATTACGATCAATTAGGCTCTCAAAATTCAAATTGCGATCAATTTAAACCTTCTGTAACGTTGACCGTTACAGTTGACCGTTAACTCAAAAGTAGTTATTATGATGGTGACACGTGGCATACTCTAAATGTGTCACGTTATTAAAATCGTAAATAATTAATTAAAAATTTAAAAATATTTAAAATTATAAAATAATATATTTAAATTTCAAAAAAATATTTAAAATTATAAAAAATTTAAAAAATCAAGAAAAATCTAAAAAAATATTTAAATGTGTAAAAAAATAAATTATGTATAAAATTATAAAAATATTTTTTACTTAAAATCAGAAAATATAAAAAATGTAATAATTATTAAAAATATATAAAAATATTTATAATGAAATAAAATTTAAAATTTGTATAATTTTTTTAAATATTTTAAATTATAAAACCCCAAAATTTCAAAAATTTTCAAAATGCCCAAAATTTTTGAATCCCTAACCCCAACCCTACATTCCCAAATCCTCAAATCAGTTTAATCGACGTTGAAAGTTGTTGGTACTAGCAGACAACGGTGGTGGTGAGAAGAAATATTGAGGGAGAATGGGTTGGATGATGCAAGGGGTGTCGAACGGTGAGGATGGGTGCAAGGACGACGAAGATGGTTTTGGTTAATCAAATCATCAAAAAATGATAATTAATACTTTTTATGAATTCAAATTACGATCAATCAGGCCCTCAGAAAAAATATTATTTTATTTTTTATAAAAAACTTATAGGAAAATAAGAAAAAATTAAATTTATTTTATATTTTATATTTTTAATATTCATGAATTTTTTATAATATTTTATAATTTTGTAGAATTTTTTAGAGAATTTTATAGATTTTTTAAGAAATTATTTAAAAATTGATTTTGACGACGTGGCATGTTCAGTGTGTGTCGTATGTCCTTCTATCTTTGACCGTTAGAAGGCATTGATAGTCAACGTAACGGAGGGGCTAAATTGGGTGCAATTTGAATTTTGAGTGATAAATTGGATGAAATTTTTTATAAGGGCTTAATTAGTTTTTTTAATTTTCATTGAGGGTCAATTTGACCTTTAAGCTTATAATAAATTAATCTTTTATTATTAGATGGAAAGGTTGGACATGCACTCTCACCAAATTTCAAATACAATTAAAAAAAATGGGTTAATTGTGTTTTGGGTCTCGAAACTTTTAAAAGTTATTTAAAAAATAAATAAATAATAATAATCATGTATATATATAATATTAGTGGTGTATAACAGTGTATGACAATCAATCAACAAGTGATTCCAGTAAAAAATAGGATAATGTTCATCCTACGAGTTTCGGGTTCAAATCGTTTTGTTTACAAGGTGTGTGTGCATTATCAAAGGGCTAAGAATATGTATAAATAGATATTACATTGTAATCACAAAAAACACAACAACAACAACACTATTCTTGAACAACCTGGAGACATGCTTTCCTTTCGCACTATTACGAATACGAAAATAATGAAAAAAGTTGAATTCAACTGTCAACCGCTCCTATCGGAAATAGAATTGACTACTGATTTGAGCCATATACACATGGTTTCATGAAATCGTACGATTCGCTCGATCTAAATCAAGCAAGTCTTACATAAAGAAGGTTTGCCTCAACATGTTTTATTCGATACGAGTAAAAGTGATATTCTTAAAACTATAGAGGAATCAAAACTAAGTCAAAATGATACGGATCAACCTTTTTTTGCGCCAAAAATCTTCCCATTTTTGAAGGAACTGGAGTTACATCTCTTTTCAGTTCCATTCAATAATTCTTATGACTATTGAAAACAGTGTACAACACTCCTAAAATTTTTTCACACAAATATATTATTTATTATCGCAATTGTAACAGAACAAAATCAAGCACTTACATGTTGGATAAATCCTTAAAGAAACTAATCGTTCGTGTGTATATATATTGCTCGGCAAAAGTATGATTTTATTAGAAAGATCATACAAGTCACCATTCTCATAGACCTTACTAAAAACCTCTTTAATTTTAAGTGGAGAAAAAGAGTACCGGGGAATGTACAAAAACTACAAAACACGCAAAAACCAGTAACACCAACTAGACCCTACCAACACCAGCACGAGTCAAGTCCCACTACACCTCAATCCACACACTCTTACAAGCCACACACCCTCGGCACCACCCGCAAGCATCACGCACAGGCAGCTCGCAGTACCCACATTCTTCACTCACAGGCAGCCCGCAAGCATCACGCACAGGCAACCCCAAGCAGCTACGCCAGCACCTGGAACCAATTCCGATGGCAAACACTATAACAATACAAACCACACAAAACATTGGATCTTTAGTGGCACCTCCAACTTCTAAATCGCTGACAGTTTCGCATCTCCCTCAAGACTAAACGATGCTATTAAATGAGACAGCATTCCCACTGAAAAACAACCCATCTTTGAGTGTTTCCAAACCTGCCTATCTTCGATACTATCATGCAGCACACATGCTCCAACAATGGCCTTGAGATCGCTTAGTTGCCGCTCTTCAAAGGGCCATAACCGTCTACTAAAGCAATCGAACCAATAATTGTGACCAAACCTATTGTCTTGCGTATAATCTTTCACCAACGCCCATTTGTTCCGAGTTGCTCAAAATAGTCTAGGGAATACCACATACAACGGCTCATCGATACACCTGCAATCTCTCCAGAACAAAACCTTCGCCCCATTCCCTATTTTCCATATAAAATTTGACATCCTCATAAAGCGTTGAACACACGCGTCATCTTGTACTTCCACAATTTGATGCCAAACTGTTGACATGTTTCTCTTAGCTGCCACCTTAAAACGCCATCATAACACATCCTCTCCATACTTCGCCACAATAATCGAACGCCAAAGAGAATTACCTTCCAATGCGTAATGCCAACTCTATTTGGCAAGGAGCGCCAAGTTACACTATCTTAAGTCCACCATCCCCAAACCATTATTTTTTTTCGAACGACACACAACACTCCAATTAATTCTACTCATCATCCGATTTGATTTTGATCCAACCCACAAGAAAGATCGTCTAATGCGATCAATACGACGAATGATACTCTTTGGCACAAGAAACACCCCATGTAATACAAAAGTAGTGATGAGAGAACATAATCAATAAGTACCAATCGAGCTACAAATAAAAGGGAACCCCTCTTTCAACCCGCCAAGCATTTGTGAAATCTTTGTATTAACGGCTCCCAATATGTAAGCTACGCGGATTTACACCAATTGGAAGACCCGGATAGATCATCGGTAGCACACCATGCTTACACCCTAGAACATTGTCCATTTCCTCCAACACTTTATCTCCCACGCCAACACCATAGAGATAGGACTTATCATGATTTATTTTTAGGGTAAACTACACCAGTATTCACCGAACTATGGTTTCTTTCCTATTTTGGTCACCAAACTATTTTTTTGGCAAAAACATCACTAACGTTATGTTTCTTTCCTATTTTGGTCACCGAACTATTTTTTTGGAAAAAAACATCACTAACGTTATGTTTCCTTCCTATTTTGGTCACCGAACTATTTTTTTTTTAATTTTCCATGTCATTTCTTCTCTATCCTCGTAAGCAATATATGTTATTTTATAATATTTTTATTCAAACTAACAGGATGGTGACACGTGTCACTGTCTATTAGTGTAATAAAAGGAATGAAAAATCAAGCCCCTTATGCAGCCATAGAAATTCGACTAATAGGCAGTTACACGTGTCACCATCCTATTAGGCAGTTACACGTGTCACCATCTCTCTGGCTGCATAAGGAGCTTGATTTTTCATTCTTTTTATTCCACTAATAGGCAATGATACTTTTTACCATCATGTTAGTTTGAATAAAAATATTATAAAATAACATATATTGTTTACGAGGAGAGAGAAGAAATGACATGGAAAATTAAAAAATAATTCGGTGACCATAATAGGAAAAAAAACATAACGTTAGTGATGTTTTTGCCAAAAAAAATAGTTCGGTGACTACTGATGTAGTTTACGCTTATTTTTAAACCAAAGGCATACTCAAAACATGTCAAGACACACTTTAGATTAATAGAAAATTGAACCTTACCACGTTAGAAAATTACCGTGTCATCCGTAAATTAGAGATGCGACACAAAACAATCTGTTGCCACTTGAACCCCCTTAATGTAACCCTTCTCTTCAGCCTTTATCATTATCTGGTGTAAACATTTCCGCCACAACAACAAATAACAGGGGGGACAGGGGGTCTCCTTACCGAAGTCTTCTTTGCATAGCTAATTCGCGAGTCGGATAGCCATTGATCAAGATCGAGAGTCGAGCTGTACTAATACACTCCCTTATCCAATGTCACCAAGTATCACCAAAACTCATACGATACAACACCTGATCAAGGCAATCCTACTTTATGAAATCGTAGACCTTCGCAAAATCCAATTTCAAAATTACCCCTTTCACTAAATTGACACTTTTGCATAGAGTGAATAACCTTATTGGTGAGCATTATACCGTCCACTATTTGCCTTCTCCGGACAAATGCTGATTGGGAGTCAATAATTAGACAAGACATAACCGTTTGTATACATTTCGCCAGGCGCTTCGCCAAGATTTTGTAAAGAGAATTCAAGAGGCACATAGGGCGAAAGCCCCCCATCACCCTCGGATTATCCTTTTTAGGAACCAGGACCACAAAAGTAGAGTTTACTCTTTTAGGCAAAGTACACGTATCAAAGAACTGGTGCATAAACCTCATCACATCTACCTTTAAAAAATCCCAACCCTTTTTATAGAGCTCGAATGTAAATCTATCTGGTCCTGGCACCTCGGACCCTTCACACCCCCAAATAACCTCATGAACCTCTTCTTCTGTGAAAGGTACCTCAACAGTTACCCCTTGCCTCATAGTTGAAACTCCAATGCCATATCTAAAGCTCCCAAGGACTACTGCTGTGAAAAATGTTTTTTAAATTCCCCAAAGAAAGCATGCTGCAATTGAACAGGTTTAGCTTCCTATCTGTCATTCACGAGCGGTCTATGGATTGTATTTTGCATTGCTCGGATTTTAGCCGATCGATGGAAGAAATTCGTATTGCGATCCCCTACTTTCAGCCACTTCACCCTTGATTTTTGCCTTCATACTGACTATCAATATCTATAAAGTTTCCATAATTCAGATTGTAATTTGCGCTTCTCTTCCACTGCTGTCTAGGACAAAATACCCTCGCCCGTGGCACTATCGAAGGCATCAAGACACTATGTTGTCACCTGAATTTGTTGGTCAATGTTTCTAAAAACATTCTTTTTCCAACCTCGTAGATTGCCTTTCAAACTCTTTAGTTTTAGCAACATTCCCTACAAAGCATTCTTTTCGGACAAACGAACCCACTCCCTTTCCAAATCTTTAACACGCTCCTTCGACTCAACCCAAACATTTTAGAAATCTAAAAGGTCTCGGACCCCAATCCATATCATCACTTACAAGCAACAAAAGGGTATGGTCTGAGAGACCTCTCGGTAAATTACTTAAAATCAATCTCGCAAAATGCTCCATCCACGCAAATAGAGACTAAGCACCTATCAATTATGCTGCATCTATTTCCGGGGCCGAACCACGTAAAAGATTTTCCTCTCATCAACACATAAACTAGAGCATTCCTAACAATAAAATCAAGAAATGCAGACATACCTCAGATCCTAGATGTGCATCCTAATCTCTCATTTAAAGTAGTGACCATATTAAAATCACCTATCAGACAGCACGGGATATCACGATTCACAATCACAGCCGAGAGCTCTTGCCATAGACTCAATTATTCCTCAAAAACACATGGGGCATAAATACCCACAATTCTACACTCTCAATTCTCAAGCAGCCAACGAACCGTATCTTGCCTTCACTGCCGATATCCCCACCTGGAAACAAGACTTGTCCCAGCTCACCAGAACACCCCCAAATTCCCCACTGAAGGCACGAATACATTCTCAAAATTGCCTGTCGACCATATTTGACTCACCATATTATCCGATACCACTTCCAGTTTAGTTTCCATTAAAAGCACCATCTCATAACGTTGTTGTCGTATTAAATTCTTAACAACCCTTTTCTTTAAAGTTGCTCCCAATCACCGCAAATTCCACGACAACATCCGCTTCCCTCTAAAATTACTGATGTTTACCTCACGCTTCAATAAGTCGCGCAATATCTTTTACGATTGTCACTGCACCCAAAATTTTTCCTAATTGTATCTGCACCCAAAAATTTTCTTAATTTCAATGTAACCCCTTAACCCGGCCTACCCGCGAAGACTGAATCAAAGACGTCACATTTGGTATGCCGAAGCAAACCCGAACTAATAACCTAAATCAGTCCATTTTTTCTTTTTATCTTGCCTAGATACTTATTTAACCCTAAGGTGTGACACACCGCACCGAAAGATGAATAAACATTCAATTCGCAAAACTTAACGTATTAAGGACCGAAACATAAATTCTATAAATTAAAGGATCAAATTACAAATTGCCATTACCATTCTTTAATTAGATTCATTACATGTCACTGTGTGAAAAACAATGACTATTTTACAAAGAATCGGTATGACTGGGCCTGTAGTGATCTTTTGGCCAAATATATGACATTTATGCTCAATCTAGCGTGCTTCAAACATCATATAACTTGCTAACATCATTTCCACAACCAAATCAAGCATGCTAGATGAACAATTAATCCATAGCAAATCACTGAAAAGATCATATAGGCATAGTCTCTACCCAAGCATGCAAATCACATCTCAACCCCTCAAATTAAACCATATAACCTCATACAAGTCTAAAATACTGGATGAAACATGTCCAAAACAGGGAGTAAGCAAACAACTCTCCCAATTACATCTTCGTCACATTGCCCTTTTATTACTACAAGTTTATTTATTAAAATTATACTTGAAGCAATTCGATTCTTGGATTCCTCCTAGCTCGCTTGTTGCTCCGGAAACTCACTTCTTTACAATGATGAGAAAGGAGAGCGTAAGTATATAATGCCTAGCGAGGGGCGCTCTAAAAACGCTCATTAATGCATTTAAAACCATTAAGTTAAACCACGTTTTCACTTCATGCTAATACATCTCATGCTCTTTTTACCTTTGTAAAACATGTATATTAAACCATATGCAAAACATGTATCATGGATCTCAAGCATAATCCCATATGCAAAACCTCAATTTAAGCCTTCACATGCTTATTCATCCAATAACAAAGCTTAAAAAGCATGTATAAATCACATTATACAAAACACAATTCTTCCATCATGATACATTAGTTCATATATTGGCATTAAAGTGACCCAAAGCAAAACCCTTTTCTTTACCAAAACACATCAGATACATGGATTTCACAAGTGGTTCCTTAGACTACTTAAACATACATTTAACCGGAGTAAATGTTACAATAAACCCCTCGACAGTTACAATGTATAATACCCATCAGTGGGAGAAAACGGTACAATCACAACTCCTCGACCACTGAGGTACCCATGGTGGAGAATATGGTACAATGACAACCTCTCGACACACATGAGACTACTTATTATAGTGCACTTTCAACACTATGGCATGCCAACTATATCCGATAACATTTAATCTGTCACTTAACAATATATTCCATATTAAACATGATACCACACTATTTTTCACATGCATCATTTAAACCAATTTTCAATGATGTAATCATGCATTTCATATCATCGAAATACTTTTCATAAATCATGTATCATGATCAAATATCATCAATATAAGATCATGTGTATCATAATCCATTTCCAAAACATGCAATAATAGTAGGTATCAAATCATAAACATGGGCATGAGAAAATCAACTTTGGCAAACTAATATTGAGGGCGCAAGTGTCTGACACTTACTTCCAAGCTTAGACAAGCATTTCAAGCTTAATCTAAGCTCCCAAAATTATTTTCAAACATTTACGAAGCTGTAAATCTTGTTTTCACTCACCAACAGCACAAAGCTCCACTTGTCGATGCAAAATCAAGTGTCCAAAGCTACCGAAACTTCACCAATCGTTGTAGGATCAATCTCCCCTATGGTTGGCTTCACCCTTAATTGGCATGATTTGAGTGAAATCTCCAAGAAAACAAGCAAGATTTGATGTATAAATCAAATAAATCAATTGAGGAAACAAAATGGAATAAAAAAGAGTTAATTCTTTATCATTTTAGAGCAAGATAGGTAGTTTGGCTGCTGGGAAAATTGAGAGAAAAGTTGAGAGCAAAAGTGGTTACGTGAGAAAAGTAATTCATCTTTTAAAAATCTTTTTAATTAAATCTATTTTATTTTTTTAATAAACTCTTTAAAACCATTTAAAAATAGCTTAAATTAAGGGAAAAGTCTAATTAAAAACAATGGTAAATTAGCTCCTTAAAAATTCTAAGTTTTGACCCTTTTACAATTTAGTCACCAAAATAGTTTTGAAAACTTTACATTTTAGTCACCAAACCAAAATGTCTTTTAATTCGAACTTATTCCATTAAATTGAGTTTATCCAAACCCTCAATATATTAATTAAACATTTTCAACATTTTCGATAGTTTAACTTACCAAAAATATTTATTCTGAATTAACTCCCGAAACTAGTTTAAACCGCCCAATACAGTTCACCCGAACCGTCTAATCTATCCTACTAACTTCTAGGCCCAAATTTAGGGCATTACAACTCTCCCTCACTTAATAAATTTTTTCCTTGAAATTTACCTAACGAAAAAAGATGAGGAAATTGCTTCTTCATGTCCTCATTCTTTTCCTACGTAACCTCCTCAACACTTCGATGCCACCACAGTACTTTTACCAACTCAACGGCCTTTCCACGAAGAACCTTACTACTAGAATCCAAGATTTTCACCGGTTCTTCTTCATAGGTCAAATCCAGATTCAATTCAATCTCTTTAACAGACATCACATGTGAGGGATCTGATTTGTACTTTTGAAGCATCGATACATGGAAAACATCATGCATCTTATCCAACTCTGTGGGTAACCTTAACCTATAAGAAAATGGACTAACATGCTCTAACACCTAGTAAGGCCCAATAAACCTCGGACTTAACCTTCCCTTCCATCTAAACCTTATTACCTTCTTCCAAGGCAAAACTTTTAGAAACACTTTATCAGCAACCGCAAACTCAATCTCTCTACGCTTCAAATAAGCATAGGATTTTTGCCTATCCAAAGCTATCTTCAACTGATCACTGATAAGCTTCACCTTTCCATTGGTATCTTTCAACACATTAGGCGGAGAAACATACTTCTCACCTACCTTAGCCCAACAAAGAGGCGTACGACACCTCCTACCATACAAAGCTTCATACAGAGCCATTTGAATGCTCGTTTGATAACTATTATCATAAGCAAACTCCACCAATGGTAGTTGCTTCTCTCACGTTCCTTGAAAATCAATGATGCAACACCGAACATATCCTCTAACACTTGGATAACACGTTCAGACTGACCATCCGACTGAGGATGATATGAAGTAATGAAATTCAACCGTATACCCAAAGCTCTATTGCAAGCACTCCCAAAACCTTGATGTAAAATGCGGATCCCTATCTGACACGATAGAATTAGGTACCCCGTGTAACCTCACAATCTCAGCAATATACATATCCGTCAATTTATCCAATGTAAACATTGTATGCACTGCCAAAAAATATGCACACTTCGAAAACGAATCCACAATTACCCAAATATAATTCTTCCTCGACAGCGTCAAAGGCAAACCCGTCATAAAATTCATAGTAATTCTCTCCCATTTCCATTTCGAAACTATCAAAAGTTGCAACAATACAGAAACAAACTGATGCTCAGCCTTAACACGCTGACACACCATGCACCGGGCAACAAACTATACTGCATCCTTCTTCAAACCAACCCAATAATACTCTTCTTTTAAGTCTTGGTACATCTTTGTACTACCCGGATGGATAACAAAAGGACTAGAATGAGCCTTAGTCAAAATAGTGCACCTTAAATAAACATCATTTGGCACAACTATTCGACCCTTAAAACACAAGACACCATATCATTAAAACAAAATTCTGTCAAATTACCTTCTATCACATCCTTAACATGTGAACCAACGTATCATCATATGGTTGTTTCTCCTTGATCAATTGTAATAATGATGGTTTCATTTACAACTCAACTAACAACCGACCATCTCTCGTCACACTTAATCGCGCAAACATTGTCCTCAACTCTACTACAACCTTCCTACTCAGGGTATCGGCTACCACATTAGCTTTACCAGGGTAATACTCGATCATCAAATCATAATCTTTAAGTAACTCCAACCATCAACGCTGCCTAAGATTCAAATCCTTTTGTGACATCAAATACTTCAAACTCTTGTGATCTGTGTACACGATACACTTTTCACCAAACAAATAATGTCTCCAAATCTTCAATGCAAACACCACTGCAGCAAGTTCTAAGTCAAGCGTGGGATAATTGCGCTCGTGTACCTTTAACTGTCTAGATGCATAAGCCACAACTTTCCCATCTTGCATTAACACACACCCCAAACCAACATATGATGCATCACTATAAACAACAAACTCTTTACCCGATTAAGGTTGAATCAATATCAGAGCTCGCGTCAAAGCCTTATTCAACTTCTCAAAAGCTTGATGTCTATCTTTCATCCATTCAAAACGAACATTCTTTTGCAACAACTTAGTCAACAGAGTAGTAACCTTCGAGAAACCATCTACAAAATGATAATAAGATCCCACCAACCCAAGAAAACTACGAACCTCTGACATTGACTTAGGTGACTTCCAACCCACAACCACCTCAATCTTCTGTGGATCCACATGAATACCTTTGGCTAACATAACATGTCCAAGGAAAATGACTTACTTTAACCAAAATTTATACTCACTCAACTTAGCATACAACTGATTATCCAGCAAGGCTTACAGAACAATCCGCAAATGTCGATCATATTTTTCCTCTATACGAGAGTACACAAGGATATCATCAATAAACACAACCATAAATTGATCCAAATATTCATGAAACACACGATTCATCATATCCATGAAAGCAATAAGCGCATTCGTCAACCCAAAAGGCATCACCAGAAACTCATAGTGTCCATAACGTGTGCGAAAAGTAATTTTTAGCACATCCTTATCTTTTACCTTTAACTGATAATACCCAAACCTTAGATCAATCTTTGAAAACATTGTAACACCCCAAAATTGATCGAAAAAATTGTCAATTCGTGGAAAGGATACTTATTCTTAATTGTCAACTTATTTAGTTGTTGATAATCAATGCACATTCTCATCGTGTTATCCTTATTTTTCACGAACAACATTGGTAGCTCCCTATGACGACATACTAGGTCAAATAAAACCACGATCCAAAAACTCCTAAAGTTACGTCTTTAACTCTTTTAAATCCTTAGGTGCCATACAATATGGAGCTATCGACATCGGAGCTATATCCGTATACGTCTCGATACAAAACTCTACTTCCCTATTCAGTTGTAACCCTGACAACTCTTCCAAAAAATCATAAACGGTACGTATATCCTGAACATGCCCCTCCTTCATATTTGGGTTCATAGCATAAGACAAATATGCTTGACACCCAAGCTCTAACAACTTTTGTGCTTCTAAAATCAAAACCACATTAGACAAGAATTTAACATTCTCGCCCACGACTACCATTTCATAATCATCAGCAAGTTTTAATGAAACTCGCTTGGTTTCGAAATTGATCACTACCCTATGCTTGGTCAACCAATCCATACCCAAGATTACATCAAAACCATGAACTGGCAACTCCATCATATCAACCGCAAACACATGACCTTCAACCATAAAAGGACATCTCCTAAACAACCTTCTAGCAACTACTATTTCTCTAAAGAACTAGTTACTTGCATACCCACATCTAACACTTCTATAGGTATATTAAGCAAATGTGCATGTTCGTGCAAGATATATAAATGTGTAGAACCAGAATCTATCAATGAAAGTAATGGCATGGACTGCAAAGTAAAAGCACCTGCAATCACATCCATGTTATTTCTTTCCTCGAAGTGTGCATAGCCCAAGTCCACCACCATCAGGTTGAATAGCCACTATATGAGCAACAGTCCTCTGATATTCCTCTTGACGCTGGAAATTACCTCGGCCATGACCATGGCTCTCTGCAGTATAACAATAGATACAAAAGCATTTCCATCCTTAGCCATCTGTGGACAATCACGTCTCATATGATCCCACAAACCATAACTCCAACATTATTATATGTAGCCCAACACTCTCTTGGATGAAGTTTCCCACAATGCATATAATCGGGTACTCCAATATAGCTTTTCTAACCCTATTGTCTACACCCGACATCACCTCTTTCACGTCTCTGATCAGGGCGATACTTCTTATCTTGATTTTTCTTGAACCGACCACCACCAATATCTGAATCAATGATCCTCTTACCAGAACTAGAGCTTCCTGAATGAGAAGATAATCTCAGATTATGCTCTATATCCTTAGCTTGAGTAACCAATACATCAAAATTAGTATAATCTGAAGCCAGTATATAAGTCTTCACTTTCTTGACAAGCCCATATTGGAAACGATCACATCACTGACGATCATCGAGAACCAATTCAAGTGCATACTAGTTCAACCAAACAAGCTTGACCTCGTAATTAGATATGATTATGTTACCCTAAACCAACACCGTAAACTCCCGTTTCTTTTTATCCTAATATCAGGAACCCAGATATTTCTTTCAAAAAGTAGCATAAAAGAATTCCTATGTCACATCTGTAGATGTCACACCCACGATAGTGGTAGTCCACCAACTATAGGTGTCTACCTGAAGTAGAGATACAATGCAGCCCAACTTACGTACTTTCGTATACTCTATCTGAAAAAGAATCCTTTTGCTACTCGCAAACCACTCCTCAACTGCCTTAGGAGCTAAACATATGAACTCAGTACCTTCTAAATACTCCAATAGTAGTCCCGTATTAAAAAATATTGTAGGTGCTGGTGCTTGAACATACACTCTAGCCACAGTTACTTGAAAAGCTCCAGTCATAGCCTGAATCAATGGCGTCATATCCCAAAAGACTAGACTAGGTGAAACTGCTAGTACTTGCCTAGCGTTTACTCCAGCTGGCAGGTTAGGAGAAAGAGGAGGCAACCCCTCAGAATGCACTATGTCACCCTCAACTCCCTGCCCACCAATAGCATTATTCGTATTCGACCTAAGCTCTCATCTCGATGGCATACTCAAAAATATATATCTATAGCATGAAAATATAACCAAAAAATAATTAGTCTAGCTTTAAGCAATGATCCAAGACGTTTACATTTTGAAAACAAAATCCTTTTACACTTATAGTAATAAGGCAATGTGTCCCCAAGGTTTTACCTCAATACATCACACTTCAGTAATAAAATCATATAATCAAACACCATATATATCATACAATAATCCACAACATCTCAAACAAACACAACTTACCTCCTAACTTTTGCAAAACTTTCGACCTTCGTATAACTGGCTCTGATACCATCAAATGTAACCCCCTTGACCCGGCCTAACCGCCAAGACTGAATCAAATATGTCATATTGGGTCTACCAAAGCAAACCCGAACTAATAACCTAAACCAGTCCATTTTTTCTGTTTATCTTGCCTAGATACTTATTTAACCCTAAGGTGTGACACACCACAATGAAAGACGAACAAACATTCAATTAGCATGACTTAACATATTAAGGACCAAAACATAAATTTTATAAATTAAATGAGCAAATTACAAATTGCCATTACCATCTTTTAATTAGATTTATTATATGTCATTATGTGAAAAATAATGACTATTTGCAAAGAATCCAAAATATAGCATGAAATTACCAAAAATAACTAACCTCATACTGATACAAGGTTACACTGTATTAGTACGAGTTTACGTGGCTTACGTGTATTGGTACATTTTGTCGAGTATCGATACCTATAGTTATCGAGGATTCTAGTGACTAAAACACGTACTAACGTGTATCGATCTCTAGTAATTTTCTTAAGAGCATACGGATATAGTGGCTACTCGTACCGATATCCCTTTGTTATTTTCCCCAAATTGAGCCATTTTAGACCTCGTGTACCAATCCCTGGAGAACCCATATCGATACGATTGGGCCTGTAGTGACCTCTTGGCCAAACATATGACACTTATGCTCAATCTAACGTGCTTCAAACATCATACAAACATCATATAACTTGCTAACATCATTTCCACAACCAAATCAAGCATGCTAGATGAACAATCAATCTATAGCAAATCATTCAAAATATCCTATAGCCATGGTCTCTACCCAAGCATGCAAATCACATCCCAACCCCTCAAATCAAACCATATAACCTCATACAAGTCTAAAATACTGGATGAAACATGTCCAAAACATGGAGTAAGCAAACAACCCTCCCAATTACTTCTTGGTCAAATTATGCTTTTATTACTACAAGTTCATTTATTAAAACCATACTTAAGTAATTCGATTCTTAGATTCCTCCTTGCTCGCTTGTTTCCCTAAAAACTCACTTCTCTGCAATGATGATAAAGGAGAGCGTAACATATAATGCCGAGTGAGGGATGCTCTAAAAACACTCATCAATGCATTTAAAACCATTAAGTCAAACCACATTTTCACTTCATGCTAAAACATCTCATGCCCTTTTTACAAAACCTTTGTAAAACATGCATATTAAACCATATGCAAAACATGTATCATGGATCTCAAGCGTAATATCATATACAAAACCTCAATTTAAGCCTTTACATGCTTGTTCATCCAATACCAAAGCTTAAAGAGCAAAACATGTATAAATCATATTATACAAAACGTAATTCTTCCATCATGATATATTAGTTCATATATTGGTATTAAAGTGACCCAAAAGAAAAACCCTTCTATTTACCAAACACATTGGATACATGAATTTCACAAGTGGTTTCTTAGACCACTTAAACATACATTTAACCGGAGCAAACGGTACAATAAGCCCATCGATGGTTATAATGTATAATACCCATCAGCGAGAGAAAATGGTACAATCATAACCCCTCGACCGTTGAGGTACCTATGGTGGAGAATACGGTACAATCACAACCCCACGACACACATGAGGCAACTTATTATATTGCACTCTAAACCCTATGGCATGCCAACTATATCCGATAACATTTAATCTATAATACCCCAAAATTTTCTAAAGTTATTAAGGGTCATTTAGTACTAAGATAATAGCTTAAAAGCTAACTTAGTGACTAAAATGACAAAAAAATTGCAAGGTTAGGATTTTCTTAATTATGGGTTTTAGAAAGAAAATTTCTTAGAATTAAAAGTATCATATGATAGATAGTGAACTGAGTTGGGTGCTTGCAAAGTTTGGTTAAAATTCGAGGAAATTTAGAATGGGAATTGAAGGTTAAAGTTCAGTGGCCAAAATGTTAAGCAGTCAAAACTTGTATTGTACAAGACTAAATATGAAAAGTTGAAGGACTAAAGTTGTAATTTCCCAAATTTTAGGGGTTTTCATTTCATAAAAAGATAGATCACCTAAGGGTATAGATCGAATGTGGAATTCTGGTATTGAACCAATATTTTGATTATTAGGAAATCACAGTCAAAGTTTAAATGGAATTCAGATAATCCGGATCGAACCAAAAAATTATGAGATTTTACCATATGATAAAGGAAGGTTATAAAAGTCCATTACAAGTGTTGGGAATATTTTTAGTTTGATTCAAGATGAATCCTACGATTTAATTCTGAGAAAAGGGTTAATTACCAGTATATCAAATTGAATGGAAAATTTTAGAGACCGAGCCAAAAGCCATGGAAAATTTATAAAATATTATTTTATAAATATTTTATTATATTTAGTTGGATTCTAACTAGATTTAGTTAGAATTTTACAAAATGACAAATTTGATGAAAAAGTGAATAGTTAAGGACATTTTGGTCATTTGGCCACAATGGCAATTTTGAAATATTTGGAAGATATAATGGCAATTTTGGAAGAATAAAAATGAAGATTTAATCTTGGCTTTTGATTGATGAAAAGATTAATCTCAACCGTTAGATTTTAATAGTTACAAGTGTAAAATAATGGTTAAAAGATGAACAAATGTTTATGTTTTTACAGCCATGTACCGTGGAAGCTAGGGAAAGAATAAAAAAATAGTGCAAAATCTTTCAAGTTCAATTTAAGCCTTGAATCTCGGTTTTTAGGTAATTTCTTTGACTGAAAAGTTGTTCTATGTGATTTTCTCTATCAAATGATACCAATATATCATGTTATTCTTGGCTGGTTTTTGAGTTTTGGTAGAGAGAAAAAATTAGGGTTATGTAAATTTTGGGAATTTTGAAGATTTAAGAAACTATGTTTGATTTATGTTGTTTCCATGCTTGGGACTAAATTGGATCGATGCCTAAAGTTAAGGGACTATTTTGTCTAGCATTTAAAGGTTAGGGGTTGATGTCTAAATCTGAAATTTTAAGAGTATTTATAGATTTGATGATAGTTGAAGCTTGAATTTGATGTTTGGAGGTTGAAAATCTAGTTATTTCAACTAGTGACTAAATAAGCAATTTGGAAATCTTTATGGACCTATTCGGTTTGATTGATTAAGATTAGGGACTGATGTTTTGTATTTAATAAGTTGTTATTGATTATATAAGGTTTTGCTAAGCATGAAATTGAAGTTGGAATGCTAAAATTTGGTGTTATCTTGATTAGTGGCCATTTTAGCAATTTATTAAATTGTAAGAACCAATTCGTCATGCTGGAAATTGACAAGGATCGGTTCTGATTTTTGAGTATAATTATGATTTTGATGAATTAACAATGATTGGAGGTTTAATTGCAAAGTTAGGAAGCTTGAATCCTTGGATTGTATTTAATGACCAATTCGGCAATGTGAGAAAATGTAAGGACCAACGTGTAACAATTTGGAAATCATGGTATTTGTGTGTTAGAAATGTGGTTAAATGTTGGAAATTACATTCGAATCAAAATGAATTCGAGTTTAGGGACCAAAATGGCATTTTGACAAAGTCAGGGATTTAGGGACTAGAATGTACAAAAGTTGTAAGTGAAGAATTTATGATGAATTTTATTAGGTAAGGATTCTATTGGTGATAAATATATTGAAAATGGCATTGAAATGGAAAAGATTTTCATTTTATTCTCTAAACCTTAAAGTGAATGAAAAATTGAATGGAATACTCGAATATGGAATTTGAAACATTTTGTATTTAAATGTTAGTTAGAAAGCTTAGAAGAATTATTGGAAGTTCAAATTGGTCACTAAGTACCATAATGTGTTTTTGAACAGTACAAGGAAGAAAGGAAAAATATTTGGAAATTTTATATTCGAATGATTATATTAGACAGCATGTTTAAGGTATTGTTAGATTTGAATCTAACAAATATTTTATTATATTCATGTGATTAATGAAGTCAAGTCTGAATCAAAGAATGTTCGAGGTACTATGAAAGAAATGAACGAACTAGGACTTAGTGAGGCACTGCGTTAAAGTGGCCAAGGTGATTGCAACATTTATATGTATGTTAATTATAAAAGGGAAGACTTGCAATAAGTAAACCCTGATATGAATATGAAAATGCATTATTTAAAAGTTATAAACTGGTCAGACATTATAATTTATATCTGCAATTGGTAAGATAATGGACATGATAAATTATTAACACTGTATGATAAAAATTACCTGATAAGTATGTTGGTATGTTATTCTGAACATGATAGACCGTGTGTCATGTAAAGTACATGGTCACTTCTATGATATACTGGAAGAATCGATGTGAAGCATAATACAGTAATGGCAAGTACATATGGATAATTATGATGAAATATGGGATGTGAATTGCCCGTTTACATGAATGATGATGATTGATTGATAATGAAATGAAATCTCAAAGTATTTATTTATGAGAGTCCATGGTATAGATGGCATGCCATAGAGTCATTAGCAGCTGCATCACTCAATTTATGATATAATTACATGTTTTTTTTACTACGATGGTGTCACATACACCTTGGGGACCCCAAGCCCTTGGTGTGCACCCTAAGGATCCACGCCCATAGTGCTAATGGCACTAACGAGGTGCTTTTATGAGGAACAAAGAGCGTCCTCGAGTACGTACTCATTTACATGTTCACGTTAGACACTCTGGTGTCTTATTCATGTGACTCGAGTACCTTGATCTCATATTATATACTTTAGGCTATCTTTAAAGAATGTTATATTGTAATTGATTACCTGATGATTGATGAATACTGATAGCATGATATTTATATTTATTATATGTTATGTTATAAATTGTACTGGGATTGCTTGCCATTTTGCATGTAACACTCTTACCAGTATTTATTAACCAATACTAGTATAGAGTGTCACATACTATTTAACAGTATTTTTATACTAACCAAATTAATCCAAAAATAACAATTTTTGAAAATTTATATTTATCGAGTAAAATCAATTACAAATTTTTAATTAGTCAAATAGATTCCGTTTTCAGGCAGGAATTTGGCAGTTTGTAACTACACCTTTTAATTAAGTAAACTGCCTAAAAACTGCCTAAATTAAAAATGATCTTAATTACTATAAAAATCAAATTTAGAAATTTACCCGATTTCCATTACTAGAAATATTTTTTTAACTAATATAAACCACATTATAAAGTAACCACTTATCTAGATATTAATATTACATACCATATCTAGACCAGTTAAAGTGAGCTATCATGCCAACTAGAGATAACCAAAATACATCAAAGATCTAAATTACCGATACAACTATTTTTCCTCGAGGTGATGATGCTGATATTCTTTACTCCTGCCCTGGATTACTACCTACGCGTGAAAACCATCACACATTAAGTAAACACTTACTGAGGCATTATAATCATTTAACATACATCAACATGCTTGAATTATATCAATAATATAATGAACATGCAATTTGATCACCATTGTTTTATTTTCCTCATGTTAATCAAATATCAACATAATATATTCCGGATTTATAAATCCTATTAATATCCTTGCCATTATTCGAGAATTTATCTACCCTCTAATTTTATTAACCATTTATTATCAAATAAATTATTTCCCAACATAGTTTGAGGACTTGAGTACATGAGTCAAAACCGCACCGAAGTGCTAATAAACCACATCGAACTGCTAAGAGACCGCACATAAGTGCTAAGAAACCACGCATAAGTGTTAATAAACCACTGGACTCTATGGCATGCCAACTATACTCTATACCTCAATTACTTATTTGGGCATATTTTCCCAATTCCATATTCGATTCATCCATGGAAATATAATTAAATACTGGCAGTTCATACCCTATAACACAACATATCAAAATTAAATTACTTGTGATCAATGCATGTAATTCTTCTACCTTTGAAAATTCTCAACATTTCAAATATAAATTCATAATATGGTTATCAAGAAACTATTCATGCACAAAAATGCACTCACCTCAACACTTTATACTTTGTCAATGTTCAACTAGCCTCACTAAGTTCAACTTTGATCTCGTTCCTTTCTTCGATTGCTTACTCGGTCTTGATTTTGTTCACAATCTACAGTGTATTAAAAATTACCATAAGTACATTCCAAATTATATGTTACTATCCTACTAACCCATAAACAATATAGGAAAAATTTTCCTAGAAACACCCCTAATATTTTCCAAATATTAGTTTTATGACACAAGTCATTTCATCCCCAATACTTTGTATTTCTTCCAACCCTTACTCAAAGAATGATTTATAATTCATTATAACCTTAATTCCATAATAATGCTTCCATGAAAATAAATTTTCACTTTAGTCCTTAAATTATTCCTAATTGCCGAATTGGTCCCCAATCTTTTCCAAATTTTCGAATTGATCCCTATGTTCTACAAACTTCCAAAATGGTCCAAATGGCATTTTAAAGCTTGTAAAATCATAATTTCAACATTTCCAAATTTATAGAAATTTTTCCATAATTTCCCTGAACTCCTTCAAAATGCCGAAATCACCTCTCTACTTTTCCAAGTTTCCAAATTAGTCTACTTAACACTTAAACATCATTTCCAAGCCTTCACAACCATTCCCAACTCAAAATCATTCCAAATTCAACTTTTCTACTAAATCCCTAACTTTGAACAATTTAGGGTTTAGCTATTTCCATGTAGTTTCAATCATCATACAACCTTGGTAATCACTTTCAACCTTGGAAATAACCCTTTTACCCTTTTAATTTCCATTAAAATAAGGCATGGAAATAACCCTTTTACCTTTGTCTTATTTTCCTAAAATATCTCATAAAAGATTTCTCATTTATTCGATTAAATCCGATTATTCGGATTTTTCCCAAACTTTAAAGCTTCATAGCTCTTCATACAAACTCCGTATCAAAAATTTGTGTATCACGAAAATGCCACTCCTGGGGGTGAACTGTTCATTTATAGGACTAACTTACATATTTTTGAAAATTACAACTTGATCTTTGAACTTTCCAAAGTTTACACTTTGGCACCAAACTTTTCAAATTTTACATTTTGGTCTCCAAACTTTTCAAGTTTTACATTTTGGTCACTAACCAAAATTTCAAGATATTACAATTCTTCCACCCTTAAGAAAATTCGTCCTCGAATTTTCCTAAGTACTAGGTTGAAAAAGATGTGGATACTGCTTTTTCATTGATTCCTCAGGTTCCCAAGTAACTTCCTCTACTTTGTGATTTCTCCATAACACTTTGACTAGAGGAATCTTTTTACTTCTTAACTGTTTTTCTCCATGAGCTAATATTCTCACAGATTGCTCCTCGTATGTCAGATCTTGCAAAATCTCGATTTCTTTTGGTGTAATGGCATGCGAATAATCTAATTAATACTTCCTCAGCATGGATACATGAAAAACATCATGGATCTTACTCATCTCAGGTGGAAATGCTAACTGATATGCCACTGGACCAACCCTTTTTAGAATCTCATACGGGCCAATGAATCTTGGACTAAGCTTGCCTTTTCGTCCAAAGCGTAACACCTTTTTCCAGGGTGATACTTTTAAAAATACCTTATCTCCAACTTCAAACTCAATATATTTTCTTTTAAGATCTGAGTAAGATTTTTGTCTGTCGAAGGCAGCTTTGAGATTGTCTTGAATAATTTTTACCTTATCTTCCATCCTCTGAACAAGATCTGGTCCAATAACCTTTCGATCCTCAAGCTTGAACCAATTCAACGGCGTTCTGCATTTCCTCCCATATAATGCTTCATAGGGAGCCATCTTTATGCTTGTTTGATAACTATTGTTATATGCGAATTCCGCTAATGGGAGATGTTTTTCCCAGGAACACGCAAAATTTATTACATATGCTCTAAGCATATCCTCCAATACTTGGATAGTTCTCTCCGACTGCCTGTCCGTCTGGGGATGAAAAGCAGTACTAAAATGCAATTTAGTTCCCAATGCCTCGTGTAAATCACTCCAAAATCTTGAAGTGAACCTGGGATCCCTGTCCGATATAATAGACATAGGAACACCATACAATTTAACAATCTCTTTGATATACAGTTTTGCCAGCTTGTTCAAAGAATAATTCGTGCGAACTGGTATGAAGTGTGCCGATTTAGTTAATCGATCCACAATCACCTAGATTGTATCATTTTTACTTGGTGTCAAAGGTAAGCCCGTTACAAAATCTATAGTAACTTTCTCCCATTTCCACTGTGGAATGGAAATTGGTTGAAGTAATCCGGATGGTACTTGATGTTCTGCTTTCACTTGTTGACAAGTCAAACACTTGGCAACAAACTCTTTGATGGCTCGTTTCGTGCCCGCCCACCAAAAATGACTTTTAACATCTTGATACATTTTGTTAACGCCTTGATGCATAGTTAAAGGGCTGTAATGGGCTTCAGAAAGTATTTCTTTCTTCAGGTCATCATTCTCAGGAACGTGTAAACGTTCTTTATAATATAAGCACCCATTAGAATTTACTTCAAAGTCCTTAGATTCACCACTTTCTATTTGTTTCATCTTCTCCAAGCACCTTTCATCTTTGGCTTGTAACTCTTTAATTCTCTCTATCAAAGTGGGCTTGATTTGAAATTCTGCCACTAATGCACCATCTTCCTGCATTTTCAACTGGGCATTCAGGGCTCTCAAGGCAAACAATGTTTTCCGGCTAAGTGCATCTGCTACCACATTAGCTTTTCCCGGATGATAATCAATTATTACATCATAATCCTTCATTAATTCTATCCATCTTCTCTGCCTCAAATTGAGCTTCTTTTGGGATAGCAAATACTTCAAACTTTTATGGTCAGTGAAAATATAGCATTTTTCACCATATAAGTACTGTCGCCAAATTTTTAGAGCAAACACCACTTCAGCCAACTCTAAATCATGAGTGGGATAGTTTCTTTCATGAGTTTTGAGTTACCGTGAAGCATAAGCTACCACCCTTCCTTCTTGCATCAGCACACATCCCAAACCATTATGGGAGGCATCGTTATATATTACAAATTCTTTTCCAGGATCTAGTTGTACTAGAACAAGAGCTTATGTCAGAACCTTCTTTAATTGATCAAAGCTTTCTTGACATTTTTTCGTCCAAACGAATGGTACATCTTTTCTTAACAGCTTGGTTATCGGAGAAGCAATCATTGAAAAATCTTTCACAAACCGCCGATAATAACCAGCTAATCCCAAAAGGCTTATCACTTCGGAGATGTTCTTAGGGACTTTCCATTCAAGGATTGCTTGAACCTTCTTGGGATCAACTCGAATTCCTTCGGTTGAAACTACATGCCCAAGGAAATTTACTTCTGATAACCAAAATTCACACTTTGACAGCTTTGCATATAACTTCTTTTCTCGTAAGATCTGGAGAACAACTCATAGATGAGCATCATGCTCCTCCTTGGTTCTAGAGTAAACCAATATATCATCAATAAATACTACCACGAATCGATCCAAATATGCCTGGAAGATTCGATTCATTAAATCCATAAACGCTTCTGGTGCATTTGTAAGTCCAAATGGCATTACTACAAACTCGTAGTGCCCATATCTGGTTCTGAAGGTTGTCTTTGGTATATCTGCTTCTTTGATTTTTAATTATGATACCCCGATCAAAGATTAATCTTAGAGAACACCGTTACTCCCTTAAGTTGATCAAAAAGATCGTCAATCCTCGGTAAAGGATACTTATTCTTTATCTTCGCCTTATTAAGTTGACGAAAATCCACACATAGCCTCATTGATCCGTATTTCTTCTTTACAAACAAGACTGGTGCTCCTCAAGGTGATATGCTTGGTCGAATGAAGCCTTTATCTAACAATTCTTGCAACTGAGCCTTCAACTCCTTGAGCTCTGTAGGAGCCATTCTATAAGGTGCTATTGATATTGGTGTTGTTTTAGGGAGCACATCAATACCAAATTCTACCTCTCGATCCGGGGGTAAGCCGGGTAATTCATTCGGAAAAACATCTAGAAATTTTCGCACCGTGGGTATGTTTTCCAGATCTATTTTTTGTTTCCGGAGCACTTATCATATGAACTAAATATGCTTCACAATCGTATGAGAATAACTTTCCAACAGCTACAGCTGCAATCTCCGAGCTCAAATAATTCTGTCTTTCACCTTCAAACACTATTTTCGAACCCTCTGGCCCCTTTAAAACTACTCTTTTTAATCATCATTCAACCATAGCATCAAATGCCGATAGCCAATCCATTCCAAGAATAATTTCAAATTCTTGGAAAGGCAATTCCATAAGATCGACATGAAATTCTACTTCTTGAATTTTCAAATGACATTTCTTGCATATCCTACTCACTTTGGCACTTTGTCCTATTGGGTTGACGACAACTATCTCACTCGAAATTAGTTCTATTGGGATATTTTTTTCAAGTATTACTCTAGAACTAATGTATGAATGAGTAGAGCTTGGATCAATTAAGGTAAAAATAGGTCTGGCAAAGAGTTCAATCATACCTGCAACGATTTCTACATCATTTCGATCTTTAACAGTTTTGATGTTGTATACCCAAGTTGTAGCTCTACTTTCTTGATTAGGTGTTGATGCAGATGCTCCTGGTTTTCCACCTTTGTTCCTCTTGCCCCTTGGTGGCGCTGCAGCAAACTGATGCGGATGAAGCTCCAGACAATTCTTCTTGAAATGCCAAGCTTGTAAACAATGAAAACATGCTTCGATCAACCAGCATTGACCAGGATGCCTCTTGCCACAATGCTCACATTCTGAAATCAGGCGAACTCCAGACCCTCGAGTACCCGCAGTATTCATCTATGACTACTTTGATTTCCCTCATGCATACCCCTTTTTAACTAAAGAGGCAGATGCTGGTGTGACATTCCCTTGCCGCGTTTAAACAATGATGCAGCAAATGACCCTCCTGACCTTTTCTGGTCTGACTATGCTTTTCTGCCTTCTCTTCGAGGTCCACTCTTTCTATAGCCTTGGCTCGGTTCACAATTTCTTTAAAAATAGTGAAATTACGGGAAACTAATATCCTCTTATATTGTGAATCCAATCCAGATATGAATCTGTCGATTCTAGATCTTTCGGTTGGGAGAAATTTCGTCACAAATCAGCTCGGTCTATTAAATTTGCATTTGTACTCATAAACTGATCTGCCATGCTATTTAAGCTGCAAAAATTGTTGTCTCATATCTTCCACAAATACATCTCCAATATACTTTTCTTTGAATTCTTGAAGAAAGAATTCCCAAGTAACCCGCTTCAGAGGTACTTGTGCAGTTATCACATTCCACCATATACTGGCTGGTCTCATCAGAAGGGATACTACTCCTTCCAATTTTCCTTGATCATCACAAGGAATTCTGCTTAACATAATCTTAATATTGTTTAACCAATAATCAGCATCCATCGGATTTGCATCAGTATCACCTCAGAATTCTGGTGCTCCGATTTTCCTTAGCTCCTTAGGGACTGATACTAGTGCTCGCCGATTTATAATCACATCCAAGGATTGTAAAAATAAACCTTGATCCCATACTAGCATATTTCTTTGTTCCCGAGCCGGTCGCTCTACATTTTGTTAGGTCGGTTGCTCCACATTTTATTGAACCTGAGGTGGATTCTGATTCACCTCATTACTTTCGCTTTGAGTAGGCACATCCTGCTCAACAGCCTGTCGTGATTCCCAATAATCCGACATCTGTTCATGTCACGACTATCTTAAATAAGTAAGGAGTAATCTACCAAATATCGAGTATCATCATAATCCTATACAATATCAATAATTTTTTATATCCTAGCGGCATGTATATAACTTTGACTTTCTATAGAGACTCATTTATCATCCAGAACCGGCTAAGCATGTAGCTCTGATACCAATAAATATAACACCCTTACCGGTAGTTATTAACCAATACTAGTATAGAGTGTCACATACTATTTAACCGTATTTTTATACTTACCAAATTAATCCAAAAACAGCAATTTTTGAAAATTTATATTTATCGAGTAAAATCAATTACAAAATTTTAATTAGTCAAATAGATTCCATTTTCAGGCAGCAATTTGGCAGTTTGTAACTACACCTTTTAATTAAGTAAACTGCCTAAATTAAAAATGATCTTAATTACTATAAAAATCAAATTTAGAAATTTACCCGATTTCCATTACTAGAAATATTTTTTTAACTAATATAAACCACATTATAAAGTAACCACTTATCTAGATATTAATATTACATACCATATCTAGACCAGTTAAAGTGAGCTACCAATATTTTATACATGCCAACTAGAGATAACCAAAATACATCAAAGATGTAAATTACCGATACAACTATTTTTCCTCGAGGTGATGATGTTGGTATTCCTTACTCCTGCCCTGGATTACTACCTACGCGTGAAAACCATCACACGTTAAGTAAACACTTAGTGAGGCATTATAATTATTTAACATACATCAACATGCTTGAATTATATCAATAATATAATGAACATGCAATTTGATCACCATTCTTTTATTTTCCTTATGTTAATCAAATATCAACATAATATATTCCAGATTTATAAATCCTATTAATATCCTTGCCATTATTCGAGAGTTTATCTACCCTCTAATTTTATTAACCATTTATTATCAAATAAATTATTACCCAACATAGTTTGAGGACTTGAGTACACGAGTCAAAATCGCACCGAAATGCTAAGAGACCGCACATAAGTGCTAAGAAACCATACATAAGTGTTAATAAACCACTGGACTCTATGGCATGCCAACTATACTCTATACCTCAATTACTTATTTGGGCATATTTTCCCAATTCCATATTCGATTCATCCATGGCAATATAATTAAATACTGGGCAGTTCATACCCTATAACACAACATATCAAAATTAAATTACATGTGATCAATGCATGTAATTCTTCTACCTTTGACAATATTTAACGTGTCAAATATAAATTCATAATATGGTTATCAAGCAACTATTCATGCATAAAAATGCACTCACCTTGACACTTTATACTTTGTCAATGTTCAACTAGCCTCACTAAGTTCAACTTTGATCCCGTTCCTTTCCTCGATTGCTAACTCGGTCTTGATTTCGTTCACAGTCTACAGTGTATTAAAAATTACCATAAGTACATTCCAAATTATATGTTAGTATCCTACTAACACATAAACAATATAGGAATAATTATCCTATAAACACCCTAATATTTTCCAAATATTAGTTTTATGACACAAGTCATTCCATCCCCAATACTTTGTATTTCCTCCAACCCTTACTCAAAGAATGATTTATAATTCATTCTAACCTTAATTCCAGCATAATACTTCCATGAAAATAAATTTTCACTTTAGTCCTTAAATTCTTCCTAATTGTCGAATTGGTCCCCAATCTTTTCCAAATTTTTGAATTGATCCATATGTTCTACAAACTTCCAAAATGGTCCAAATGACATTTTAAAGCTTGTAAAATCATAATTTCAACATTTCCAAATTTATGGAAATTTTTCCATAATTTCCCCTAATTCCTTCAGAATGCCGAAATCACTCCTCTACTTTTCCAAGTTTCTAAATTAATCTACTTAACACTTAAAAATCATTTCCAAGCCTTCACAACCATTCCCAACTCAAAATCATTCCAAATTCAACTTTTCTACTAAAATCCTAACTTTGAACAATTTAGGGTTTAGCTATTTCCATGTAGTTTCAATCATCATACAAGCTTTAATATGATTCTACAACATCATATTCATTAAAAACTAACCTTAATTCATTCTAAATCAACATCCCCTTCATCCATCAATTTCCCAAAACTAAGGTTTTAAATAAGAAAAGCATGAACAATGGGTACCAATAGATAGAGAACTTCATGTAGATAAATTTCATGTTTCATGCCTTCGTCAAAATTCCAACTAAATAAGCTTGAAAAATCAAGAAGAATTTTTTTTCTTACCTTGGGGTATTTGAACTTGGCTGAAAATTAGGGAAGAAATCTTGAAATTTCTTTTCCTTCAAATTAAGCCACTTGTATTCAATTTATTAAAAATGAATTTAAAATTCATTTTAAAGTCTAATGACTTTTTACCCTTGTAATCGAAAGCTCCATATTAAGCCACATGTCTACCTACCAATCCAAGGGCCCAAAACAATCCAAGGAGTTAGTGATTACCAACTTTGCCCTTGCCATCTTCAAAAATTACCATCTTTCCATTTTTCATCCAATGGCTAAGATTAAGCATGGAAAAGTAATCTTTAATCCAATGACCCATATTAATTTCCATTAAAATAAGGCATAGAAATAACCCTTTTACCTTTGTCTTATTTTAATAAAATATATCATAAAAGATTTCTCATTTATTCGATTATCCAGATTTTTCCCGAACTTTAAAGATTCATAGCTCTTCATACAAACTCCGTGTCAAAAATCCGTGTATCGCGAAAATGCCACTCTTGGGGTGAACTATTCATTTACGGGACTAACTTACATACTTTTGAAAATTACAACTTGGTCCCTAAACTTTCCAAAGTTTACACTTTGGCACTAAACTTTTCAAATTTTACATTTTGGTCACCAAACTTTTCAAGTTTTACATTTTGGTCACTAACCAAAATTTCAAGATATTATATTGCAGGAACTGTATTGCACAGCATAACAGAGGAATGACTTTGATATGTCAGTTTTATATGATTCTATATTTTTATATAATATACACAGTAATTTGTTTATTTATGTTATTTCCATACATTGAAATGCTTTACTTTAATTTATAGTTGCCTCACTAAGGGAATAGTTAGCGTGTGTTGTTTCACACGTAGGTTATTGGGAACTTACCGGAAGAGAAGTCAAGCATGTTAATCAAGCTGCAATCTGCCAAACATCAGTAAGACATTCTAACTTATGATATTCTCTAGTGGGCATGTATCAATTTATTAGTTAGTTGTTTTAAAGCAATAAGTCTGATTAATAGTCAAATAAATACAAATTATTCGTATGGTTAAAGAATTACTAGTAATGATATTTAATCGAATAAAATTTTATTTATCGTTTATCGCCAAACATGCTTATTTTAATAACTAGTAATGGTATTTAATAACTAACATGTTTTATAAACCAATTCAGGGTCAAAACTAGCAATTTGTAAATAGGCTATGAATACTTCAAAAGTTGAGAAATGGTTATTTTATAAACTAATTTTATGTCAGATGTTTAAAAAATTTACAAGTCTAGAATTCTATTAAATAATATTTTGGCATCCTTAATGTGTATTCGTACGACGAGTATACGTTAAGGGTGTTACATAATCATTATCACTTGCCAATATATTCCATAATAAACATGATACCACACTGTTTTTCAATGCATCATTTAAACCAATTTCCAATGCAACAAATCATGTATTTCATATCATCGAAATACTTTTCATAAAGTATTTACCATGCTCAAATATCATCAATATAAGATCATTTGTATCATGATCTATTTCTAAAACATGCATATAATTGTAGGTATCAAATCATAAACAAAAGCATGAGAAAATCAACTTTGCCAAACCGATATTAAGAGCGTAATTATCTAACACTTACTTCCGAGCTTAGACAAGCGTTTCAAGTTTAATCTAAACTCCCAAAATCACCTTCAAGTCTTTAAGAAGCTGTAAATCTCGTTTCCACTCACCAACACAAAGCTCTACTTGCTGATGCAAAATAAGCACCCGAAGCTACTGAAACTTCACTACTCGCAGTAGGATCAATCTCTCATCTAATGGTTGGCTTCACCCTTAATTGGCATAATTTGAGTGAAATCTCCAAGAAAACAAGTAAGATTTGATATAGAAATCAATTGAAGAAACAAAATGGAATCAAAAAGAGTTGATTCTTTATCATTTTAGAGCAAGATAGGTTGTTTGGTTGCATGGAAATTTGAGAGAAACGTTGAGAGCAAAAGTGGTTACGTGAGAAAAGTAAATCATCTTTTAAAAATCTTTTTAATTAAAGTTAATTTATTTTTATTTAATAAACACTTTAAAACCATTTAAAAAAAACCTAAATTAAGGGAAAAGTCTGATTAAAAATTGGTAAATTAGCTCCTTAAAGATTCTAAATTTTGATTCTTTTACAATTTAGTCACCAAATAGTTTTGAAAACTTTACATTTTAGTCGCCAAACCAAATTTAGTTTTGTTCGAACTTATTCCCTTAAATTAAGTTTACCTAATCTGTTTCACCCAACCGTCTAATCTATCTAGCTAACTCCTAGGCCCAAATTCGGGGCGTTACATCCAGCGTATCCCTTGCCTCTCGCAATATGCTACGCTTTCTCTGTATAAAATCCGAGTCAGACAGTAAACTATTCGCTAAACCCGGCGAGCCTGGTGGAGGATTTTTCCTAGATCTACCCATCCCTCTTTTCATCACTCTTGTCTCTGCTTCCACTCGTTTCTTAAGCGATAAAAAATTGAGCACAAGTTCATATATTTGCCTCACCCTTCTTTGTTTCCCTTTTTATACCACTAAAGAAGTTATACCAGCCCTAGGTAACTCGGTCTGAAGCCCAGCAACAATCAGTTCACGATCCCCATCTCCCGATCGCCTTTCATAGGCACTCTCATCCAAGCTTTGTTGACATTCTACAATTCTATCCACAATTCCCACATGCTCATCCTCCATCCAAGAATATGATACCCTCTGTGTAGTTTGTGCACACAATTCAGTTGGCGTATCCATCACACGCCAATCTTCTACTCGATTGTCCTCCCATAGCTGATTTAATTGACATGCTGACGGTGTAGCAATAGAGACTAAATTTGGTACCACATTCTCCTCCTCTAAATATTCATGTAGATTGAATGTCTCCTCAGTCCACGTATTAAAGTCATTGTCCTGCCCACGAATATCCATTGCACTTATTGCCTCTGTTTCCTCACCACTCGTACTATCATCCCCTCATATCGACACTCCGTAAACCTTCCCATTGACTCTTTCATTTTTCATAATTCTTAATCGAAATGGGGTTTCACCGATCATTATATCAATTGTTCCCACTGACTCTCTATTTCCATAATTCTTAACCGGATTGGGGTTTCACCGATCATTATATCAATTGTTTCATCAATGTGATAGAACCAATCAGTTTCAATCATAAAACGAGCCCTTTCAAAATATAACGGCGCTAACGTCTCCTTATCTACTGTACCAATTCTCCCCATAATGATGCAATATTCATGAATGTCCCTTCGGACCAGGCATGTATTGGGATCCCACAACCCGATAACCAGACTCTACGGTTAGGAATTGCAAATTCATGAGTCCAATCCATCATATTTTCCAGCCACTTATCTAAGCCGTTCGATTCTAGGATCTTTTTCTTATCTCCTGATTCACAAACATTAGTAGAACCAAGGATCCCGCGATACGCATAATTGTACAATCCTTTATATTTTCCTTATGTAACTCATTCGCCAGATCCATGATTTTCCTTGGTTTTCTACAAAAACCAATAGCACATTGTCGGAGGATATCCAATTTGTCTCCATCAATTACGCCATCCATCTTGCGATATTCAATAGGTTTCCTCATCGGGGAACCAGATAGATTCCTTAAAATATCCAAATTGTATGTCCCCTTTGCCATTTCTTCATTTAATGTTGATTGTTTGGTACTTTTCTGATTCTGAACGGCTCTGGAAGATCCAGATCATGCCCTTCTCCTTTGCCAAAACGAATCCCTTTGAGCCATACACACGGATTTTAGATCCATACAGCCAAAATCCATCAAATCTCTCAATCACTCTATCCGCATCCAATTTCGATTTCATCCTAACAAAACCAAATCTTGATACATCTCTTGCCTTTTTGTTTGGGACAAACACATAAACCACGACACCATGCTGGTCAAAGACTTGCCAGATCCCTTTCCAGTGCGATTGAATCGGCAGATTCGCAATGAACAACATCCAGCATTTTCTTCCCTCTTTTTCGAAAACCATCGATCCTAAATAACCCAAGCTTTCTTCCCAAAAAAAAGAGTAGTTTGATGATATATATATATATATATATATTGGTGTTTATGTTCGATGTTTTTTATAACCCTTTAACAAAGCTCATGTACCTTTTACGTACATATATTCAAACCCAAATTTTTTAAAATAAATATCATCCTCTTCTCTATTTAAATCACTCTTTGAGTTCTAATAGTACATGTTTATGACTCTACATTAAAGGTAAAAATGGTGTCAAGACTGGGATTCAAATATAGATAATCTCGCTGTCAACCTTTATAGTTGATTACTCAGCACTTATCCACTTTTCCCTAACCGTATAAATAAGATAAACATCGACAAAGTTACAATCTAGCCAGAATATATTCTTCGTTATTTTTCAGAAAATTATATTAAAATTTAAATATAACATTTTATTAAGATAAAATAGTTTAATTATTAATTTTTAAATAAAATGTCACATATGATAAACATTAAAAATTAATATGAACATGTATCTTTTCTCCAAAACTAAATTAATAATGTAAATTATATCAAATTAAACAAAAGAAACTAAAATTTAAATTTTAACATAATAAAAGGGCCAAAGATATATTAAGGACAATGCTTGGGTAAAAACCGCAATTTAACTAAAGTAATCAAAGATATATTTAATAAAAGGACAATGCTTGGGTGTCACTCAATTGATAAATTCATTTTCCTCATTGAAGTTTGCTCTGCATCTGGGACAACTTTTTTTTGATTAAAAAAGAATTACTACTATATGTCTCATTAAAACCTCCCTAAACCTAAATGGAGGAAAAGAGTACATATAGTAATAATAAAATATTTATAATCAAGGATCAACCTTGACAAAGAAACAACAAACTACTAAACAACCAATTCACACATGAGACTCTAACAAAAAAGAATTCATAACATCCATAGAAGGATCCAAATAACGCCGACAAATCAAATCGAGAAAGTCGCACGTCGCGCCATGCTATCTGCCAAAGTATTTTGTTCTCGGAAGACATGTTCCAACTTCACTACCCACTCGCGGGAAAGCAACTCCACAATATGAGACACCATACCAACCATTGAAACACCAGTTTAGAAAGATCCAATAGCGCGGATAGCTTCCAAACAATCTGATTCAACAATCAAGCGCGGTATTCCAATAGACCAAGCGGCTACCAACCCTTCATATATGCCCCAAAGTTCGGCTTCAGGAACTGAACAAATACCTAACCATCGCGAGTAACCAATGATCCACTTACCAGCATCGTTGCGCACTACCCCACCACACGCAGCATCACCGGACTGTCGACAGTAGGCTCCATCATGATTCAACTTACACCAGCCGACCGGAGGCCTCGACCACGCCTACCCTTGCTGCCGAGGCTGCGCAAGTACGATAGGATTAAGCTCCTTGCACTCACTTTGCAAACGCACACTCGCCTCCAACGCCGACTCAATGCTGCGCCACTCTCCTTCAAATACCCACCCATTACGCCGACGCCAAAGGTTCTATAGCATGCACCCAAAAAATACATTCCAATCCGCACCACAATCACTAAAGCTACCGGCCCTTGAGAGATTTATAAGCAACCATTCCTTAAAAGGGAGGCTGAAAAAAATCATCAAGCTTCTCGATTCTAACCACCCTCCTCCAAAGTAGTGACGTACCCGAACAAAACCGAAGAACATGGTCAATATCTTCGTCCAACACCTCACAAATCTAACAATGACCATCCACGGCCATATGACGGCGAAAATGCCCCTTATTGATGAGCAATTTCTCGCGACAAGCAAGCCAAAGAAATGTTTTAATCCATGACAGCCCCTTAAATCTTGCAATTACCTTCCAAATTGGCTCAAACGACCCATGGAAAACACCTGCCCGTATCGTGTAAGCACTACGCACTCTAAATCGCATGTTGGACGCTGCCACCCAACTAAGCATATCCGAACCATAATGCAACAACGGGGGCTTGATCGTAGCAATTCGAAAGGCAGCCTCAACCGTGATCAAGGGCGCCACAATAGGCCAATCCCACTTCCCATTAGCATCCACAAAATCCAACACCCTCGCGTCATCATCTATAATGTGCATACCCGATTTCAAGTGATGAGCAATAATGCTGAAACCTCCAAGCCACGGTTCATGCCGAAAATTCACGTTTTGGACATTCCCAATCCGCCATAAACAATTATCATGAACGTTGGGCCAAACTAGACATACCCCCACGCCATAACCGTGAGCAATTCGGAAGCAAACATGGCCTCTCAACATTACCGAACCATTTGTACTTCTTCCGCAACAAACAGATTCATAAATGCTCACCATTCGCCAGCAATTGGAACGTGACCTTCATCAAGAAAGCTTCATTATGACATTCCAAATCCTTAAACCCAATCTCTCTGGCATCTAAAGGTTGACATAAAACATCCCAAAACAACAAATGCATACCATGCCGATCAACACTATGACCCCATATAAATCGCCTAATAATCCGCTCAATCTCCACACACACTCCTCTCGGTAAATAAGTAACCTGCATGGCATAAGACGGTATTGCGGACAAAACTGCTTTAGCTAACACTATACGACCAGCTAACGATAAGTTCTTAGCCGACCAACACGCCAAATTTGCCTTAACTTTCTCAATTAAATATTGGTAAGTAGCAAAAGTGACCCGTTGATGCAAAATTGGAACCTCGAGATATTTACCCAAATTATCTACCTTGGCAAAGCCAAACAAACTACTAATATTGGTATGTAAATCCACACCCATATTTTGAGAAAAATAAATAGTAGTTTTAGCGATGCTAACCTTTAGATCCGAGGCGACACAGAATTTATTCAAGATATCACGGACCACCTGCACTTGCTGCAAATTTGCCTCAGCAAAAAGGATCATGTCGTCTGCAAATAAATAGTGAGAAACACACACCCCATTATGGCAAACATGAAATGGTGACCACAGACCTTCATGTACTATATCCTGGCTTAATCTCTCCATGCACAAAACAAACAAATACGGAGACAAAGGGTCACCTTGCCTAATCCCACGCGACGGAACAGAGGAATTAGTCAGGGACCCATTCCACAAAATTTGTGATGAAACCGAGGAAATACAAGCATAATAAGAGAACTTATCGAATCTAGAATGCCCACATCATGCAAAGTATCTTCAATGAACGCCCACTCAAGACGATCATAAGCCTTCTCAAGATCGATTTTAATCGCCATCCACCCATTAATACCCTTTTTTACACCACATGGAATGGATTATCTCTTGAACCACAATAATATTGTCTAAAATAGAATGACCCAGGATAAAACTTGTTTGATTCGAAGAAACCCACGCAGCTTGATACGATTTAATCTGGATCATGATAATCTTCGTCACCACCTTATAAAGCACAGGACAAAGACTAATAGGTCAGAATTGAGAAAGAGCAATTGGACTAGGAACCTTTGGCAGAAGAACAACCAACGTCTGCTTCAACTCATCCGAGAAAAGCCCTGAAACCAATATATTTGCAATCACCTGATATACTTCGTTACCAACCACCTCACAATTCTTTTTATAGAAGAAAGCATGCACCCCGTCAACCCCCGGAGCCTTCAAAGGACCCATGGAAAACACCATATCCTTTACCTCATCCTTGGTCACTGGCTGACTGATCTGGATCTGTACCGTCAATGGCAATGCAGAAAACCTCCTACGTACCGTATATAACTCCAAATCTGCACCCACCAAAGTAAACAACCGCTCGAAAAACCCGACTGCCATGTTTTGCAGCACACCCTGGTCCGTACACCAAGAATCATCCTCGCCCGCGAAACCCAACACTATGTTTTCCCTTCGCCTCACTATAGTTGACGTATGGAAGAACCGCGTATTGCGATCGACTTCATTAACCCACTAGGACCTCAACTTTTGAAACAAAGTAATTCTTCCTGCGCAAGGAACCTCCTTATATTCACGAGACAAGCGCTTCTCTAATTTTACAAGAAAGTTTATATGCCGAACTTGTAGAGCAGACGCAACACCCTTCAACCACGCAAGTAACACCTTCTTACGTTGACCGATATGACCAAACACCTCACGATTCCAAACTTGAACCATGTTAGGAAACTTTGCCATATTAGCACCAAGGTCTACACCATCATCCCAAACCTGCTCAAGGAATTTCGAAAAAGCTGCATGATCCTGCCAAGCTGCCAAAAAACAAAAAAGTCGATTTCGATCAAACTGAGTATTAAGATTGAGCTTCAACAAAATTGTACAATAATTCGTTCCAACTTTGTTAAGATGAAGCACCCGCGTGTGAGGAAATTTTAGAGCCCATGCGTCGTTCATCAAGCACCGATCCAGTCTTTGAAAAAGATCTCCTCTACTCCACGTAAAATTATCACCATCGTAACCCGCATCCAACACAACTGCATCAAACAAGAAGTTTGAAAACAACTTACCCCAGTAGCATTAGCGACCCCCTACCCTCTCTCGACTGTGAGCGATCGCATTAAAATCACCACCAAGAAGCCACGGTGTATCATCCGGCAGAGCTAGATGAGCCAGCGGACCCTAAAGTAATTTACGCTGAGTAGCAGTCGGACTAGCATAGACATCCGTAATTTGTACACAATTCAGAACCAAATTTGTACGGCACCTATAATTAACAAATTGAGACGAAACCTGCAAAACCTCCAACTTCACCATGTTGGACCAAGCAACCAAATACCTCCGCTAAAACCCACATATTCGATTCTAAACGAATTCAGAAAACCAAGCTTCTGCATCACTCGGTCTGTAATACGTCCACTAATACGTGTTTCTATCACCACCGCGATTAGCATCTGATTACTACAAAAATATCGAAGAAACGAGGCACTCGCAGCACCCCTACAATTCCAAAAAAAATATTCATCAAGACTGATAAACAAAATAAAACACTTACTGACGGGTACGAGCACCCGCATGTCCATCTCCCATCAACGCAAGATTATCTAAGGAAGTCGCACCCTCCGCTTGATGATTAATATCATCTGAATCATCCTCTTCCATGAGCACATCGGATGCCTTGCCATGACTCAAGGCCAGACGTGCTTCTTCATCAACCAAACTGAAAGAAGATTGAACCCAATCCGTTAAAGCCGCTCGGGGATGGATTCTAATCTCAAAATTTTTACAAATCCGCAATCCCATGTTCTCTTTGTCTTGCCGACCCCCACTTCCATTGCTCAAACCACTTTTTAACTTCGAGCCACCCCTAGGACCACTACTTGATTCCACAACCAACATATCACGATGCGATATCGATTTAACTGAAACCTTATGAACCGACGATGACGGTTGCGCACCATCAACCAAAGACACAACCTCAACACTATTGCCCTTACTCAACATGTTCGACTTGGATTTAGACTATTTTTTAGGATTAGACGCCAAATACGCCATATTTTTAGTCATTGATCGAAACGCTTCCTTCGGCCTAGAACTTGGACCCTCCACCTCCACTGGGTAACTAACCATATTATCCACGTCCACAACCATATGTTGTTCCTTAGCAACATTGACCTCCCCTTGCTTGATCCCCTCTGCCAAAGCTGCAAAGCGGAAACCTGAATAAACCTCCCTAGCACCCTTCGAGTTTGTGCGGTTCATATTCATTACACGCCCCTAACGATGACGATTAACTGCGATCATCCAAGGCCCAAACGGTTCAGCCTCACATGGTTGATTCAAAATTGCTTGCTCATTAGTATCCATAGGACGCGACACATTACCATGAATCCCACACTCCTCCTTAGAGTGACCATAAACACCACAACCAAAGCAAATTTGGTGGAGGCCTTCGTACTCCAATTTTTGAACAAAGTTATCAATTTCGATGCACGACTTCAAAAGTTTATTTAAGTCTACCATTATGGCCAAACGAGCGAATTTACCCTTTTATCGGCATGAGTGCTATAATCCACCTTCACCACTCGACCCACAACCTGAGCGATACGAAGAAATAACGTCGTACAATAATACCGGTACGATAGTCCAGGTAGACGAACCCACACTATCATATGCGATGGGTGTTTTTTCGTAGTCGAAAACCCTCAATTCCAGGGCTGAACCGTGAGATAACTCCCATAGATGGTTCATGGTCCATCCGTCAACACCATTGTATAATCCCTTGTCGTCTCAAATTGCACAAGATAATAATTATTTCTAAATCAATAACCTGAATTGCACCAAATGGTTTTCACATCGCCATCAGACGTGAGTAAAGCGCACCATAACCAATCGATCGTCCCAGCAAACGAACGATAAGAACATTATGTATTTCTTTGTCAATTTGATCATGCATATGGTCCAAAACCGGATCGTCGGGAACGCACCATCCTCATTCACAATGCAATTCTCATCCAAGACCACCACACCATCTGTGTTGAAGCCGAACTCTACCTCATCTCTCTCCGAATCTGGAACAGCTTTGCCCGTAGCCTTCGCATACGACAGCTTCTCGTCGCTACTTTTCCTATCAACGGCATCTTCGCCACCACCAGTCGTTGGCGGCACCTTTGCAGCATTCAGCCCCCCCATTTCATCTGCATCCATATCCACACTTTCATTAGGCATCACAGTCTCTTTAACTCATTTCGGAAGACTAAGAGCAACCTCATCTAACAGCGAACCTGGCCGCTCACGCACAGCAACAGGCCCCAGACGTTTGATGGCATCCGGCGGCCGGCCAGAACCGCAACCATACGGCGCCAAAGACGATTCCGCCGTGGGGTTTTCTTTTGGGTTTTCCATTCTTTTAAAGGTACAGTAAGGTGATCTATAGTTTTTTAGATTTTTAGTTTAATTAAAATTATTTTATTTTATTTATCAAAAAATAATTTTATTTTTGTTGATAGTATGATTCGATTGATATTGTTGTTAGTATAATATATAAGAAGATGTGGGATCAAGAATGCTTAAACATTCAATACCCTCTTATTTATGAATGGGGAGATGTAGTATAGGCATTTTACACCAAATGTTCAAAAATGATTTTATTTTTATATATCTATAATTTTATATTTATATTCAATTACATAATATTTATAATATTTCCTAATGTTTTAAAAGATAAATTATATATTGATTGTAAAACTCTTTTGTTCGCTGTTTTTTATTTTTAAATTTACAATAAAACCCTTATTATAATTTTTCTACTTCTCAGAAAATATTTTTTTCCATGAATAAAGTCTGAAATAATTATCTTTAAAACATATAAAAAGTTTGTCCAGAGATTAATTTCATAACGACAAGTATTTGAACTATTTTTTGACCTTCATTGGACATCCACTGCACATAGACGATGCCTTTGAATCCAGAAGGAAATCGGCCGCCGCAATTAGGGATGGTCATATAGGAGAAATTATATCATGAGTACTTCTTATCATATCACTTATAATATCAACTAATAAAATATATCAATTTTATTAATTTTTTTCATCTCATCTTTTTACTAAGTGAATTTTCACTCATATTTATTGTAAATTAAATTTAAAAACAACTTTTACCAAGTTAATCTTTACTTGGTAAAAAGATGACATAGAAAAATTAATAAAATGAATGCATTTTATTGGTTGGCCCCGTGGATGACATGGTGAGAATGACCCATGATATAATTTCTCCATGGGTTGGGTTTTTGGTCGATCTGCACTCTACCCAAAAAATTAACACCTTCATCCAAACCCGACCCAACCCGACATCTTATGATGTTCCACTCGACCCGAATATGAATCGAATTCTAGAGTAAAAATCCGAACCCAACCAAATCTGACCCGACATAAATAAAAAAATTATTAATTTTTATTATTATTCGATAAAATAGAGATCTAATTGAAAAAAATACAAATAGAGAATAAACATTGTAATAATTATTCTATTTTTATTAGATAAAATAAGGAGATAATTAAAATAAATATATATATAAAGAGAGTGGCATTGTAGCAATTATACCTAAATATTTAGAATAAAATTAAATTATTATTTTGGGTCAAGTATTTTTCACTTTAAACCCGACCTAAACTCAAACTTTTTTTCAAAACTTGATCCTATAAAATCGAGTTAAATTAAAACTCGTCAAATATAGGTCAAATGATCATCCCTAGCTACAATGTCACGGCCCACCCATGCCCAAGCTCCACGACAATTGATAGTAATATTTTTTTTGTTTCAAGGGTTAGAAGCTTTAAAACTTTTGAAAAAAATAATTAAATCTTTAAATTTTTTATAAAGAATTAAATTTTTTAAACTAATTAAGTCTTTTGATTAACATTGACAGTTGAATCTAATTATATTTTGGATAAATTGGAGTAACACATCGTGTCAGACAATGTTACCAATTGACACTTTCATATTTTTATTTTATTTAAAAATATTTATAAATCCTATAAATTCTAAAAAAAAACTTATACAAATTATTAAAATATTTTAAAAAAAATATGTAAATGCCACATGATGGAATTGTAGTTTGTCATATGACAGTAATTTCTAAAACAAAAATTGTCAAAATTTAATTGTCAAAAAACGTAATTGATTCAATTTATTAGTTCAAAGACTTAATTAAGTGCAAAAAAATTCAAGGGCTTCTTACATAGGGATGGGCACGGGTCGGGCTGGGTTTTTGGCCCACCCAAACCCGACCCGAAAATAAATACCCTAAACCCGCACCCGACCCTACCCGAACATATTTTTAAAAAAATCCGACCCGACCTGACCCGAAAATAAATATACTAAACCCGACCCGACCTATAGAAAAAAGTAATTTTAGGGACCTAATTGTAAAAAAAATAATTTTAGGGGACTTAATCATAAAAAATATAATTTAAAGGGCTAAATTGTAAATAAAAAAATTTAATTTTAAGGACCTAATTATTAAAAATATATAAAGAGTGGGTATTATTATAAATATTCCTAAAAAAATAGTGAAAAATTACACAATTAGTTCCCGGTCGGGTCGGATATTTTCCACCCTAAACCCTACCCTGACCCTACCAGATTTCACCCTTAATAAAAGCTCGACCCAACCCGAACCCTTTTTTTTCATTAAAAAATCTGACCCAATCGAGTAGAAGGTCGAGTAAAATGCCCATCCCTATTCTTACGCCCTCAAGCGAATTTTGTTCATTAGATTAAAAATTGTAATGCATGAGAAAATAACTTCATTATTTTAATAATTAAATAATATCAACATCGATATTCGAAATTTATCTCTCCTCTAATTATTAAAAAGGTAAATTGCACCGCAAATCATTTTTTTACTAAAGCACCACAAATCATTTAATTAGAAATTTATTAACAAACAAATTACTTTAAAATTCACTTTACATATTTGTCAAAATTAACTTTACATGAACCAACAGGTGGTCCCAATAAAAAAAATTATGATGTTGGAGATTAGGTTCACACAATTTTACCTGTAAAATAAGTGTCTTATAAAATAATTAAAAAAAGTATGAATATATATTAAGACTATTAAAAAACAATTGGCCTTGCGTTATAATCCGACTTACTGATCATAAATTTATCATCTTATAATTGACCCTACTGAGGTGGAATTGGAAATAATTCTCGGTTTCTCATTTTTTGGTTGCTATTTTTTCAATATTTAGATTATTTGGAAATGATAACATTATTAACTCATGATGAACACAGTAACCAATTTCTTGGGTGCAACGATCCCCCTTCCCTTCCCTTCCCTTCCACCACATATTTTAAAGTTTTGATTCTTTACATGGAGCCTCATTTATCCGGAACTTTAATAAACACAATTGCAATTTGCAAATCCATAGTAGCGCCAGCAAGGATCCACCAATCAAAGCAAATGGACGACTCCAATTGCCTCTTTTTTGGGATGCCATTTCGTGTTTCATATAATCATTTTCCTAGCAGCATCACATCTCAAGTCCATTAAAGTCCCAAAGCACACAACCAACAAAACAAGACACAATATTTCAAGTTGCAAAAATATTAGATTTAGGCTTCATTTTTAGTTGCGTTTAGTAATTTAAACGAGCGTTTGCCCGCCATTTATTGCCAAACTACTCCGTTCAAATTGTGAATGGACGTTTGTCCATCATCTTTGTTGTCTAAACATGTGTTTGCTCAAAATTGAATTTTTTAGCCTTTTCAACCGGAGGTTGGAGCCTCAACAGCCGTTTGCCCTAACAATGACAAACGAAGTCTTAATATCAAAATAAGTGACAAAATTATCTCGTTTTTAAATATTTTAAGTGTTCAAACTATCATTTTTTTACTCCTTAAATCACAACGGAAGCATTTATCTTGATAAAAAGTGTTAGTTTGAACATTTAAAAAGAATAAAAAAGATTTAAACACTTAAAAAGAAAAATGGACTAATTTTAAGCACTTATTTTATTATCAAACAGGGATATTACATTGGTTTTCAACCATTGATCCACAGAATCCATCCCCACGGTTACAAATGCAAATATTAGCATTATTTGAAGGTAGCTATAGCTAATACTCATCTTTTTAAATGCCTTGCTTGCACTGAAACACCTTGAATTCACACTTGGGCGAAATGCACTGCAAAAGTAGCCTTGCAGCGTGTTCTTGTTTAATAACACCCTCCGCTTTCTCCACCAAAACTGCCCCAACAATCTTCTCGTACCCTCCGCAGCCTCTTGCCACGTATGCCACGATCGCCGCCTGAACCGGCGCCATGCTCGGGTTATAAGCGGCGGATTCCATGTAAGACCCTTTGTATATCTTCCCTTCAACATCCACCAACGCCACTCCAGATGGACACCCGCTGTAAGGCGCGTAAGACATATTCGCCGCATCCAGAGCGGCGTTTTTTAAATTCTCCTCACCGCCGTCGGTGTTGCTGCTGCTGAAATCGGAGCAAAACGACAAGCCGTTCCGGTGAGACTCGAGGAGGAGAGGGGCGTCTTTGGGTAGCAAATCATCTGGGCCGAACCTGTGAGGTAAAAAATGAGATAAAGGAGTGAATTCTTGGTCTTTTTCGTTACAATTGTTGTTTATTTTGTTTTCTTTTTCTTCATCGGAGGAGGCTATGAGGATCTTGACATCGGGGGCGCCGCGAAGCTCTTGGAGGAATTGCCGGCAGTGGCCGCAAGGGGCGGCAGAGACAGCGATGTGTTTAAGGCGCGGCTCCGCATTGAGGGAAAGGTTAGTGATGAGGAACTGCTCGGCGTGGACGGATTGGTTGAGGGGGAGACCCGGGAATTCCAGATTGACTCCAAAAAAGATCCGACCAGATGACCCGATCCCGACGGCTCCAACGTGGAACTTCGAGATTGGCGGGCGGGCCACGGCCTGGGCAGATTTGACCAAAGAAGGAAGGAGTTGGAGCACCGTCCGGCCTGATTGTTTGGCCATTTGTTCGGCTTCGGCGGATTCGATAACAAATCTGGATCGATCCATTTTGAGAGACAGGAGTACGGGTTGAACCGGTCAGAAAAGACGGAATTAGTTTTGGGTGACTTAGGAGCACGACGGCGAAATTTTGCTGAAAATTAGGAGGGAAAAAGAGAGAGGAGGGGGAAGAGGAAGGAAGTGAGTGGAGACTATTTATAGCAGGAATTGGTTGTGAGGACAGTAATTATGCATTTTCCTTTGGTTCAATAATTGAGTGCTTTTAACAAATAATTCAGTACTACTCCTATTATTAGAACAAAAATCATGCCTTTAAATTTGAATCTTATGAGTTATTTTTTTTAAAGACAAAGAAGTTCTGCCTAGGAACTAGGGACGAACAGATCGACTATAAGTGTAACGAACTGGATTTCAAAAATATGAGGGTCGAGTTTAATCGAGGCATGAACCTCGTATTTGGGCTGCAATTTTGGGCTTATAGGAGCCCTTGGGCTATCTTGTGTGTTGGTCTTGTGTGGTTGTTGGGTTGGGTTGAGAAACGAAGAGAGGGGTAAAATGGTAAAAGCTTAAATTAAAGAGTGAAAGAGAGAGGCTTGCTTTTCTTTTGCATTGTGCAAGGAGTGAGATCACCTTCCCTTAATGTCATCTTCCTCCTATTTCAAACTCTCTCTCTCTCCCAAAACACCACAATCAAAGGTGAAATTTTGAGGGTTTGTATTGTGAATCACGGATTGATGTTTGAGGGAAAGTTGTTCAGCTTCGGAAGATTTATCAATCAAGGTAAGGATGGTTGGTATTGGTGGAGAAGAGTGTTTTGATGGGATTGATGAGGGAGAAGGGGAATGAGTTTTTAGGAGCTTCATTCTCGTATAGGTTTGTGTTTTTGACTCCCTTAATTCCGCCTACAATGTTGTAACACGGTCGGTAACAACTCTTGTAGTGAAAGAGGTTGAGAACTCTTCTAAGGACCAAGGGAAAAGCAAGGCTTGAAGCTGTGGTTAAGGGCTTCATTCTCAGCTGTGGAATCAAGGTTAGTACACTACTAACTCCTATAGTTTCCTAGAAATCATGAAAATAAGCTTTGATGCATGATTTTGTGTTTTTGGCTTTGATATACCTTGGGTGATCGTTAATGGTAAATTATGGAATTGGTGTTGTTATGGTCTAAAATCGGTAGTAATCCACCTAATAACTTCACCATAACTTTTAGGAATAATTTAAGGCTTAACCATGTAGGCTAAGTAGGATTTCTAGGTGAAATCTGAACCCAGTGTTGAAATTCTGAGCTCGCGTACCGGTATTGTTGTACGAGTATCAATACGTTTTAGTAATAAAGGAAGACGGGTTAAGAGGGGCATACCGGTACGACTTTCAGTGTATCGGTACCCCTTGTATGATAAGAATTCTAGTAGCATTTTTGTGTACCGGTACGCTTGGGGCGTATCAGTAAACACTGTTACATTGCTTGTATATAAGGCTTTCACTCGTGCGACGCTAAGGGTAGGAGTAGACCAAAGCGGGTGGGGGTCGATCTGAGGTGGATACATATCGACATTGCGTATCGATACAGAGGTTAGCGTATCGGTACAACTTGTATCAGTACAGGGTGGTCACTACTAACTCCTATAGTTTCCTAGAAATCATGAAAATAAGCTTTGATGCATGATTTGGTGTTTTTGGCTTTGATATACCTTGAGTGATCGTTAATGAAAAATTATGGAATTGGTATTGTTATGGTCTAAATAGGTAGTAATCCGCCTAATAACTTCACCATAAATTGTAGGAATAATTTAGGGCTTAACCATATAGGTTAAGTAGGATTTCTAGGTGAAATCCGAACCTAGTGTTAAAATTCTGGGCTTGCGTACCGGTACTGCTATACGAGTATTGGTACGCCTTAGTAATAAAAGAGGATAGGTTGTGAGGGGAGTACTGGTACGATTTCTCGTGTATTGGTACCCCTTGCATGATAAGAATTCCAGTAGCATTTTTGTGTACCGGTACGCTTGGGGCGTATCGGTACCCACTGTTACATTGCCTGAGGAAGACTTTCGCGTACCGGTACGCAAAGGTAGGGGTACCGGTAGGGGTGGGGATCGGTACGAGGTGGATACGTACCGATATCACGTATCGATATGGAGGTTAGCGTATCAGTACGGCTTGTCGTACCAATTCTTTCAAACCTAAATTTAGTATCGGTACTCCTGGGAGAGTTCTAGTACCTAGAGGGGCGTACCGATACCTATATAGGAATATCGATACTCATTGGGCAATTTGCCTAAGATTTTTGGGTTTGAGTTTGGGGGTTCTATAATTCGAGGTAAAAGGCCTAAGGGGTCTCTTAAGGTACAAAATGAATACTAAAACTAAGAAACAGATATTTAAATCTCATATGTGAAATAAAAGGTTAATGATTTGATAAATATTGGGTAAACCGTGTGAGGTAGTAACTTATAGGGATCCTAGGTGGATCGATCAATGTTGTGTGGTAGCTAAAGCCCTTGCTTTGTGCTAATGGGTTACTAAGTTGTTGAGTTATCCCTTGTTGTTGGGATTTGGATACCCTAGAAGTGTGTTGCAACACCTTGAAGACTCCCGAATGTAGGATCCCGATGCTTTGTGGACGCAGGCCTCATTCAAAAAAGCTTGATGATAGATTTCGATCATGGATGTAGGATCCTAATACTTTGTGGATGCGGGCCTTATCCCTACGAGTGTAAGATTCCGATGCTTTGTGGACGCGAGCCTTACTCGTAGTGTAGGATCCTGATGTTTTGTGGACGCGAGCCTTACTCGTAGTGTATGATCCCGATGCTTTGTGGACGAGGGCCTCACTCAAAGTGTAGAATTCTGATGCTTTGTGGACGCAGACCTCACTTAATATTGTTAGAGTTATCTGTGTGATGCTATGTAAAATTTTGAGGTACATGTATGGGCTGTGTGCATGATCATACATTCATGATGCTATGTGTTTAGCGGTCATGGTAGCGCCATTGTTATCTTGCCATGATATCATTCACGTTGCATTGCTTTATTTATAATTTGCATGAAGAATGGTTGAGTGGCGGTGTATCCACTGAGCTTTGTTAGCTTAGCGTTCAGAATCGTTGTTTCTGTTCGCTGGTAAGTATATTTCCGTGAGGCTTGAAGGAGCACTGTTGCGCGTAATAAGTGCTACGCAATTGTGCAAGTATACACGTTACAAGTTATAGTATAAAAGATATCGTCTCCACAGGGGTTGATGCCACTTCAAGAATCTAGTCTCTTGCACTGTGAAAAGTAAAAACACAGATAAAGGATTATAGGAGTTTAACTAATAACTAAACTAGAAAGCAATAAAGTAAAAGAAAAGATGAGATCAAATGAGAGAGAGATAGGCTAGGTTATCATGAGTTGAGGTGTGATAGCCGATTGGATCATCTTGGTAAAAGAGTGCACAGGCAACTCAGTTACCGTGGCAACTTGCACAACGGGGTTGCCTTGGCAACTAATCGATGGTTGCCTGGGCGACTAGTTGGGCAACTACTTGGGCGTCTGGGCAGCAATCTTCAAGGTTCGGCAAAGCGTTCTTCAATGGTTTCTTCTTATCCCTAAGTCAAAACTCTAGGTATTTGTGCATGCCTTGATAATACATCCCTGCGTGAATCAAAGGTGAACAACAACCAATCTTGCGCTCATCTTAGCCGTTGAAATCCTTAACTTATTCTTAAGCTGGATTAATCTTCACCATCAATAGATTGAATAAAGATCACATTCATTCGTTTCTTGAATCTAACTCTCCCAATATTAGATAAATAGATGAAATCACGAGATCCTCTCCCAATTCACTCGCAAACAAGAATAAGAACGAAGAATGAATAAACCTTGAATAGAAAAGTGCAAACTCTTATTACCTAAACAAAAACCAATAGTTTCTCACAACCACAAAACACAATAACCATAGCCAAATAGATTTAGTTCATGGCTAGGTTCCAAAGAAACACAAGATAAATAATCCCTAGCACGAACCCAATCGAACAAGAAAGAAAATGATGAAGAAGGAGGCTTGTCGAAATCCTCCTTGCCCTAGATGCTTGTTGAAAATTCTCTCCTCTTGCCTTCCTTGGAGTTGTCGAAATTCCCCTCTCTTGCTCTCCTTGGAGTTTGACGATATGACCTTTTATTTATAGGGTTAGGTCAAAGTCCTTCTTTGAGGAGGAAGTTAAGTTGGAATTAAATTATCTTTAAAGAATATAATTCTTTATGATAATTATATTCCTACTAGAACTTCTCATATCTTCTTGGAATTTAATTCTTCTTTAATCTCTTCATGGAAATCAAATTCCTTTGGGATTGGGCTTTGCTCCACGTCATCTTGGGCTTGTCTAATCATCAATTTTGACTACCATATCACCTTTGCTCTTGTCGACAATTGCCCTGGCAACTGGCTCGACATCTCCTTCATGTATTGCCCTGGCAACTAGCTCGGCATCTCCTTCATGAATTGCCCTGGCAACTAGCTCGGCATCTCCTTCATGTATTGCCCTGACAACTAGCTCTAGCCTTGCTTTGGCAAGTGATCCTGCACATACGCACAAAACACACCAAAGCAGCATCTTTTCCCACAAAAACTACCAAGTTATGTAATCAAGCTCAACGATGGAAGGAAACATGGATTAATGCATGAATGGCTAATTATGCAACTAATATGAGCCTAAGTCTAACAATAATATGAGTAAAAGGGGTAAGAAAATAGTACTTTTGAACACTTATCACACCCCCAAACTTGAACTATTGCTTGTCCTCAAGCAATGCAAACTCATAATTACCTGCCAAGACTTCAATTTTCACTAACTTAGCTTTGAACTTGATTTCAATTCTCTGAACCGGGGCACAAAGTATGATTGGCTTTTCATTTTTCAGAAAACTTAGGAGTTACTCGGAATCAAACTATAATGCTTGTGAGTGTGTGCAAGTTGATTTTTTGGATTCTATGCAAACAAGAGGTTTTCAAATTACTTCATTGGGTTCTTTTTAACATGTTTTAACTAGAGCCAATTTTCGGCACCTCTAGTGTTTTGTTTTTAGTTTTCTTAAGTTAATTTATTCGACTAGAGCCGGTTTCGGGCACCTCTAGCGATTAATTTTTTTAGCACATACTAGAGCCAGTTTCGGGCACCTCTAGTGATCAATTTTTTAGCACATGCTAGAGCCAATTTCGGGCACCTCTAGCATTCATCCAATTTTTATTCTAATCCCCCAATTTGTTAATTATCAACCTAAGTTCACTAGAATTCCTTAAATCAATCAAACCACAACAGTGTTTCATCAAATTTAGCATCAAAGTAAAATTCTAAGTTTTTCCTTGGTTATCCTAGAATAAAAATTCTATCAATTAAGTGCATTGGCAAAGTCATCATCAGATATTCATCAAATCTAAGCAATTCTTGTTCCAACTAAAGGCATGACAAGCAATTTATGTATCATAAATGTAATACTTAAGATGAATGTAACTAAACATGGTAACTACTAATAACACCCCCCAAACTCGAGTGAGGCATTGTCCTCAATGCATGCATTAAAGGAAAATAAAAATAACGAAAAATAAAATGTATACGAGGACTTACTCCGAGAGTTTGTCATCGTAGATGATTAGTTTCCTTTTGTTCGGTGTCTTGATTCTCTTGCTTGAACGCGATGTTGTTTTCTTGTTGCCGGTGGTGGAATCGATCCTCGTACGGGGTTGTCCTCATCGTCCTCTTCATCAGTGTCATTGGCTTTTCGCTTGGAGGATTCAATTGGTGCGGTCTTTGTTGGTGTAATGGAGGACTCGTCCGAATCTGAAAAATCAGAAAATGATTCCGTAGGAGTTGATTCGTGCATAGGTGCTTTACCTTTGGCTTTTGCAGTGGTTGCCGGGATGTCTTTAGCTTTGGTTGCCATGGCATCTTCAGGGTTGGTTGCCATGGCGTCAGCTTGTGCAGGCACGATGTAGGTTTCCGCGGCATCATCTTTTGCGGTTGCCGTGGCGACTGCTTCATTGGTTACCGGGGCAAGGATCTCGGCAGGAAAGATTGGGAATGACACGAGATTGTCCGGGTACTTTTCTAGGATGACTTGGGTGATAGCATTGTTGTGCTCCTTCATGTACCGCATGAACATTAGTTTCCGATCTTCAATTTGCCTTAGGTGGCTTGGCAATGGTTGCAAGAGTGCTTCAAAGTGTCCCGGCGTTGATGGTCGAGTTGCTCGGGCGTTAGGTGCTTGGGCATTAGGGATTGCCGGGGCAGCAGGAGTTGTCGCGGCAATTGGAGGCCTTGAAGAATTTCCCAGTGCCTCTCCCATTAGCTTTCATCTGTGGACTCACTTGGGACATGCATCTCCTTGCAAAGATTAGAAATTAAGCAAGGGAAGAAAAGAGAACTGTTGCGCGTAATAAGTGCTACGCAAATGTGCAAGTATACACGTCGCAAGTTATAGTATAAAAGATATCGTCTCCACAGGGATTGATGCCACTTCAAGGATCTAATTTCTTGCACTGTAAAAAGTAAAAACACAAGTAAATGATTATAGGAGTTTAACTAATGACTAATCTAGAAAGCAATAAAGTAAAAGAAAAAGATGAATTCAAATGAGAGAGAGATAGGCCAGGTTATCGTGAGTTGAGGTGTGATAGCCGATTGGATCGTTTTGGTAAAAGAGTGCATGGGCAACTCAGTTGTCGTGGCAACCTGCACAACGGGGTTGCCTTGGCAACTAATCGATGGTTGCCTGGGCAACTACTTGGGCGTCTGGGCAGCAACCTTCAAGGTTCGGCAGAGCGTTCTTCAATGGTTTCTTCTTATCCCTAAGTCAAAACTCTAGCTACTTGTGCATGCCTTGATAATACATCCCTGCGTGAATCAAGGGTGAACAACAACCAATCTTGCGCTCCTCTTAACCGTTGAAATCCTTAACTTATTCCTAAGCCGGATTAATCTTCACCATCAATAGATTGAATAAAGATCATATTCATTAGTTTCTTGAATCTAACTCTCCCGATATTAGATAAATAGATGAAATCACGAGATCCTCTCCCAATTCACTCGCAAACAAGAATAAGAACCAAGAATGAATAAACCTTGAAATCAAAAAGTGCAAACTCTTATTACCTAAACAAAAACCAATAGTTTCTCACAACCACAAAACACAATAACCATAGCCAAATAGATTTAGTTCATGGCTAGGTTCCAAAGAAACACAAGATAAACAATCCCTAGCATGAACCCAATCGAACAAGAAATAAAGGATGAAGGAGGAGGCTTGTCGAAATCCTCCTTGCCCTTGATGCTTGTCGAAAATTCTCTCCTCTTGCCCTACTTGGACTTGTCAAAATTTCCCTATTGCTCTCCCTTTGGATTGTCGAAATCTCCTTGCTATTTATAGGGCTAGGCCAAAGTCCTTCTTTGAGGAGGAGTTTAAGTTGGAATTAAATTATCTTTAAAGAATATAATTCTTTATTATAATTGTATTCCTACTAGAACTTCTCCTATCTTCTTGGAATTTAATTCTTCTTTAATCTCTGCATGGAAATCAAATTCCTTTGGGTTTGGGCTTTGCTCCACGTCATCTTGGGCTTGTTTAGTCATCAATTTCGACTACCATATCACCTTTGCTCTTGTCGCCAATTGCCATGGCAACTGGCTCGGCGTCTCCTTCATGCATTGCCCTGGCAACTAGCTCGGCATATCCTTCATGCATTGCCCTGGCAACTAGCTCGGCATTGCTTTGGCAAGTGATCCTGCACATACACACACAGAGCACACCAAAGCAGCATCTTTTCCACAAAAACTACCAAGTTATGTAATCAAGCTCAACGATTGAAGGAAACATGGATTAATGCATGAATAGCTAATTATGCAACTAATATGAGCCTAAGTCTAGCAATAATATGAGTAAAAAGGGTAAGAAAAAAATAGTACTTTTGAACACTTATCAAGAACCCTTATCTTTTGAGCTACATACAAAAATCTCATCACAAATAATTTTTCCAATGTTAATGATGTGATTATGCAAAATAGAATGTATGAGCAAAAGACGTGGTATATCAACGGTAGTATTGTGTGTGGTGGGCATTAAAGAAGTTTTAACAAACTTATTCCATAGTTTTACCTCGGGTTTAAGCCGAATGCGATTTACCGTGCCCTTGTATTTACCGTCGTTCCAATGAGTTACCGGTTGAGTGAGTTTTTGAAGCACCTTGTCGAGTTGCTTGGGAGTGATTTGATCAACGAAGGCTTGATGCTCGTCATTCTCAATGTAAAGCCCGTAAAAGGTGTTGACGTTTTCGGGACTTATGAGTATGGCCTTGTCACGAACAAAAACATAAGGATTATCCGGGTTAGGTGAGTGAGCATAGAATTCTCTTACCCATGAGATGTTACCCGGTTCCGGTTGATGGCAAAAGATTTGCCACTTTTGATGTGCAATCCTCTCGAAGATGAATGGTTCAAGGCCGAAATCTTGATGAGAGTTGGAGTATTCAAAGCCTTGTTCTTCATGAATCTTTCAGCTTTCAAACTTGGATTGAAATCTTTCTTGAACCACCGGCGTAGCAAACTTCTTGTATCTTGGTTCTTTTGAGGAACTTGGATGAACTAAAAATTTAATTTTAGATGCCATAGATGATCTTGGTTGTGAGTTTTGTAAAAACAAATAAAATAAAATAAAAGAAACTAAAAAGATGCAAGATAAAAAGTAGGAATTGGTTAAAGGTTATGGGTTTTATAGAAAAGATGTAAATATGGTGGGTGAGATTAGGGGAAAACGAAAAAAGGGTTTTGGTTTAGGGAGAGGGTGACAACAAGGGGGTTTGATTAGGGTAAATTGGAGGCTTTATATAAGCCTTAGATTCAGCCCATTAGTTTCCTTGTTGAAGATGTTTTCCTTCTTGGATTAAAATTCCTCTTTATCTTGAACTCTTTTCCTACAATTCAAAGACAAATCAAATAAGGATTAAAATTAAAGATAAACTAATAAAAGAAAATAAATAAAGATGTATAAAGGGATTCTTAAACTTAAAAAAATAAAAAAAGAAAATCTATCCTAAAAAATAATAATAATCAAAAATAATAAAAAAATAAAATTTCGAAAAAAATAAAAAAGAATTAATCGAAAAGAAAAATAAAAATAAAAATAAAAATATCAAAGGGAGAGCATGCTCATGCATCTCCTAAGTTGACCACTTCTTTGTTACGTTCCACATGGGCACCATTGTAGTGTTTCAATCTTTGTCCATTAACTTTGAATTCATGGTTGTCAGAGATGGACTTGATTATCACGGCACCATGGGAGAATGGTTTGGAAACTTTGAATGGTCCCGACCATCTTGATTTCAGCTTTCCCGGGAAAAGTTTTAGCCGAGAGTTGAATAAGAGAACTAGTTGCCCTGGCGTGAATTGTCGCGGCAATAGTTTTTTGTCGTGCCATCGCTTTGTTTTCTCCTTGTAGATTCGTGCATTTTTATAGGCGAGTGCACGGAATTCTTCTATCTCGTTGAGGTCCAACAAATGCTTTTGTCCGGCACTTTCCCAATCCATATTCACGGTCTTGATTGCCCAATATGCCTTGTGTTCGATTTCCACCGGTAGATGGCATGTTTTGCCATAGACAAGTCGGAAGGGGGACATACCTAAGGGTGTTTTGAATGCAGTGCGATATGCCCAAAGTGCGTCATCTAGTCTTAATGACCAATCCTTCCTAGAGGGATTTACAGCTTTCTCGAGTATACCCTTCAATTCTCGGTTGAAAATTTCTGCTTGCCGGTTGGTTTATGGGTGACATGCCGTGGCGATCTTGTGTGATATGCCGAAGCGTTGCAACATCTTGGTAATTAGTCTGTTGTCAAAATGCTTGACTTCGTCACTGATAATTGCTCTCGGCATCCCAAACCGTGTAAATATATTTTTCTGCAAGAATCGTTGCACGGTCTTGGAATCGTTGTTGGGAACTGCAGCTGCCTCAACCCATTTAGACACGTAGTCGACGGCAAGTAGAATGTAGAGGTTGTCGAATGAAGATGGGAAAGGTCCCATAAAATCGATCCCCCACACATCGAACAATTCCACCTCGATGATGTTCTGGAGCGGCATCTCATGTCGTCTAGAGATATTGCCCGTCCTCTGGCAACGATCACATTGCTTGTAAAAGTATTGGGCATCTTTGTCCAATGTTGGCCAATACAAACCAGATTGCAAAACTTTGGCCGTGGTACGAGTTCCTCCAAAATGTCCTCCATAGGGTGAAGAATGGCATTGCCGGAGTACATTATGTTGCTCTTCTTCAGGGACACATCGACGTATAACCTGATCTGCACATTGTTTAAACAAAAGAGACTCGTCCCAAAAGTAATGCTTAGCATCATGGCGGAACCGCTTCTTCCCTTGCTGAGTAATGCCATAAGGTAAAATACCAAAAACAAGGAAATTAACTAAATCCGCGTACCAGGGTATTCCCGAGGCATGTGCTACTGTGGTGACTGCTCCCAGAATTGCCGAGGCGTCGAGGATTGCCGAGGTGTGTGCATCCATGGTTGCCGAGGCAACTAAAATTTGTTCTTCCGGGAATGCATCGCATATCTCTAGATCCGCATCTTCCTCCCTGCTGCGTTCTAAACGTGATAAGTGATCGGCCACTTGATTTTCTGTTCCTTTCTTGTCCTTAATTTCAATATCAAATTCTTGTAAAAGTAATATCCAACGAATCAAACGAGGTTTGGCATCCTTTTTAGCAAATAGATATTTTATTGCCGAATGGTCCGTATGAACAATTACCTTTGTACCAATCAAATAGGATCGGAATTTGTCAAATGCAAAAACTACAGCTAGTAACTCTTTCTCCGTTGTTGTGTAATTCACTTAACCACTATTAAGAGTTTTACTAGCGTAGTATATCACATGGAAGGTCTTACCTGTGCGTTGGCCTAGGACTACTCCTACCGCGAAATCACTTGCATCACACATGAGCTCAAAAGGTAACGTCCAATCTGGTGGAACGACAATGGGTTCCGAGGCAAGCTTTTTCTTTAGGGTTTCGAATGCTTTGGTGCAAGAATCATTAAAATCGAAGACTTTATCCGGTTCAAGCAAATTGCACAAGGGTTTAATGATTTTAGAAAAATTATGAATGAACCTCCTGTAAAAACCTGCATGTCCAAGAAAACTTCGAATTCCTTTAACCGAACTTGGTGGGGGTAATCTCTCGATCACGTCCACCTTGGCTTTGTCTACTTTAATTCCCTTGGATGAAATCTTGTGGCCGAGCACTATTCTTTCATCTACCATAAAATGGCATTTCTCCTAATTAAGGACTAAATCAGTTTCTTCACATCTTGCCAACACCCTCTCTATATTGCCGAGACAGATGTCGAACTCATTACCAAAAATAGAAAAATCATCCATGAAGATCTCAAGGAAGTCTTCGACCATGTCTGAAAAGAGTGCCATCATGCATCTTTGGAAGGTTGCCGGGGCGTTACACAATCCGAACGGCATCCTTCGGAAAGCATAAGTACCGTATGGGCATGTGAAGGTTGTCTTTTCTTGATCTTCTGGTGCTATGGCAATTTGATTGTAACCTGAATAACAATCAAGAAAACAATAAAACGGTTTACCTGCAAGATGGTCAAGCATTTGATTAATAAAAGGGTAATGGGAAGTGATCCTTCCTAGTGGCTTTGTTTAGCTTTCGATAATCCATACAAATCCTCCAACCGGTCACAGTCCTGGTTGGAATGAGTTCATTGTTTTCATTACTTACCACCGTTATACCTCCTTTTTTCGGAACACATTGTACCGGACTTACCCATGTACTATCAGAGATAGGGTATATAATGTCGGCGTCAAGCCACTTGATGATTTCTTTCATTACAACCCCTTTCATGGCATGATTCAGTCTCCTCTGGGCCTCAATTGAAAGTTTGTGATCATCTTCCAACAAAATCTTGTGCATGCACACTGTCGGGCTAATTCCCTTCAAGTCGGCAATTGTCCACCCTATTGCCCTTTGTGTAGCTTCAACATCTTGATCAGCTTCTTTTCCTGCTCAGGCTGTAACTTAGAAGAAATAATTACAAGCAATGTATTATCGGTTCCTAAGTATGCATATTTTAGTTGCTCTGGCAATTGTTTCAACTCAAGAATCGATGGTTGTTCAATAGAGGGTTTTTCGAGTTTACCTTCCTTACTTGAGTAATCCAGTGGTTCAAAGTATGTACCTGGTCGATTGAATAGCCAATTTGCCTCTTCTTGTTATTCCTCATCGACCGGTTATTCATACTCCTCAGGTTCCTCTTGATCGGCAATGTAGTTACCGAGGCAACTAAATTCATCGTCGAAGTTAAACTCTGTCGTGGCATGAAGAAGTTGGCATTCTTCGGGATCATCGGCATGACTTAGTGTTTGGAACACATTTAGTTTAACTTGCTGGTCATTCACCCTCATTGTGAGTTCTCCCTTTTCAACATCGATCAAGGTTCTCCCTGTTGCACATAGGAAAACTAAATTTATCAACTTTTACCAGTATGTCCTCAATTTTTCCCTCTGGATGCACATAGGATCTGTCGGCTAGCTGTAGCATAACTGTTGTAGGTCTTGCCTTCCCGTTTCCTAGTTTCTGGAAAACCGATTTAGGCATCAAGTTTATGCTAGCCCTAAGGTCGCATAATGCTTTCCCGACATAGTGGTTTCCAATGGAACAGGGTATTGTGAAACTTATGGGATCCTTCAACTTGGGTGGCATACAATTGTGCAACATTACCATGCATCCCTACATTGCGGCAATCAATTTCAAACTCTCCTAGCCTTGTTCTCTTGGACACAATGTCTTTAAGAAACTTGGCATAGTTTGGCATTTTTTCAATTGCTTCCACCAATGGCAAGTTGATGTGGACTTGCTTTAGGATATCAAGAAACTTCTTGAATTGATATTCTTGCTTTTGTCGCTTCAACCTTTGTGGGAATGGTGGTGGAAGTCTGACATCTTCGATCCTTTCATTGGTTTGGAACCTAATTGAAAGCATTACCGGGACAACTGGAGTTGCCGAGGCATTATCAATTGGGGTTGCTGAGGCATGCTTATCATAAGTTGCCAAAGCATCCTTATTGTCGGTTGCCGAGGCATGCTTATTGCCGGTTACCGCGGCAATTCCTGGTTCAGCATCTGAGGCTTTGCCGCTGGGTTCGTCTTGATCTTTTTGTAGAGTTTTGTTTGATGAGCGGGTTTGAGCCTCTCTAAGTTGTTGGCCACTTCTAGTGGTGATTGCCTTACATTGCTCATGGGCGGTTCCTCTTGCGACTTTGGTGATCGCTAGGTATACCTCCTTGCGGTCTAGTATTGATTTTGAGCAAACCGTCCGACTTGATTTTCCAATTATTTGATTGCCGTCTCTTGGTTTTTGCAGTCTCATCTCGGTCCTGTTAATAAAAGCATCAGTTCTTTTTATTAAGTTACTATTCTCACCATATAAGATTTAGTTTTCATCATAAAAACATTTAGAGAATTTCCAAAGAACTAGATGTTGTTGGTTGTTGTTGAGGTAACTGTTGCCGTGGCATATTTTGCTGGAATCCCGATGCTTGTGCATTCTGATTGTTCTAGTTTAGAGTATTGTTGGGATTACTCCATGAAAAATTCAGGTGCTTCTTCCAAGCTGGATTGTATGTATTGGACATCACATTGTTGTTCCGATTGTAATTCCCCACATAGAAGTTGGATTTCAGATTCTGCATACATTCAAAAGAATCATGGTTATCACCACATAACTCACAAAAAGAATCCATTACCTTGACCTCATGTGTGTTGTTTGGTTTTTGCATGTTCTGGACCATATTGGTTAAAGTGGCCAATTGTGCGAAATTGAATCTAATGATCCTAGTTCATGTATTGTGGCTTGACGTATAACTCCTCCTCTTCTAGTAGATGGGAATTGATAATCATTCTTGGCCAGCCTGTTTAAAATTTGCATTGCTTCCTTCGGCGGCTTATCTAGAAGTATGCCGTTTGCCGAGGCATCTAGCATCATCCTTGTTGGTGTATTCACGGCATTGTAAAACATTGTTACTTGAGTCCACACCGGGAATCCGTGTAGGGGGCATTTGTGTAGAAGTTCTCTATATCGCTCACAAGCCTCGTACATGGATTCATCATCTGCCTTCCGAAAAGAAGTAATGTCGTTACGAAGCTTATCAGTCAAATTTGTAGGATTAAATCGAGCAAGGAAATCACGACAAAGATCGATCCAAGATGCATGTCCAAGAAAACTTCGAATTCCTTTAACCGAACTTGGTGGGGGTAATCTCTCGATCACGTCCACTTTGGCTTTGTCTACTTTAATTCCCTTGGATGAAATCTTGTGGTCGAGCACTATTCTTTCATCTGCCATAAAATGGCATTTCTCCTAATTAAGGACTAAATCAGTTTCTTCACATCTTGCCAACACCCTCTCTAAATTGCCGAGACAGATGTCGAACTCATTACCAAAAATAGAAAAATCATCCATGAAGATCTCAAGGAAGTCTTCGACCATGTCTGAAAAAAGTGCCATCATGCATCTTTGGAAGGTTGCCGGGGCGTTACACAATCCGAACGGCATCCTTTGGAAAGCATAAGTACCGTATGGGCATGTGAAGGTTGTCTTTTCTTGATCTTCTGGTGCTATGGCAATTTGATTGTAACCTGAATAACAATCAAGAAAACAATAAAAGGGTTTACCTGCAAGACGGTCAAGCATTTGATTAATAAAAGGGTAATGGGAAGTGATTTCCTAGTGGCTTTGTTTAGCTTTCGATAATCCATACAAATCCTCCAACTGGTCACAGTCCTGGTTGGAATGAGTTCATTATTTTCATCACTTACCACCGTTATACCTCCCTTTTTCGGAACACATTGTACCGGACTTACCCATGTACTGTCAGAGATAGGGTATATAATGCCGGCGTCAAGCCACTTGATGATTTCTTTCATTACAACCCCTTTCATGGCATGATTCAGTCTCCTCTGGGCCTCAATTGAAGGTTTGTGATCATCTTCCAACAAAATCTTGTGCATGCACACTGCCAGGCTAATTCCCTTCAAGTCGGCAATTGTCCACCCAATTGCTCTTTTGTGTAGCTTCAACATCTTGATCAGCTTCTTTTCCTGCTCAGGCTGTAACTTAGAAGAAATAATTACAAGCAATGTATTATCGGTTCCTAAGTATGCATATTTTAGTTGCTCTGGCAATTGTTTCAACTCAAGAATCGAGGGTTGTTCAATCGAGGGTTTTTCGAGTTTACCTTCCTTACTTGAGTAATCCAGTGGTTCAAAGTATGTACCTGGTCGATTGAATAGCCAATTTGCCTCTTCTTGTTGTTCTTCATCGACCGGTTATTCATACTCCTCAGGTTCCTTTTGATCGGCAATGTAGTTACCGAGGCAACTAAATTCCTCGTCGAAGTTAAACTCTGTCGTGGCATGAAGAAGTTGGCATTCTTCGGGATCATCGGCATGACTTAGTGTTTGGAACATATTTAGTTTAACTTGTGGGCCATTCACCCTCATTGCGAGTTCTCCCTTTTCAACATCGATCAAGGTTCTCCCTGTTGCACATAGGAAAAATAAATTTATCAACTTTTACCAAGTATGTCCTCGATTTTTCTCTCTGGATGCACATAGGATCTGTCGGCTAGCTGTAGCATAACTGTTGTAGGTCTTGCCTTCTCGATTCCTAGTTTCTGGAAAACCGATTTAGGCATCAAGTTTATGCTAGCCCCAAGGTCGCATAATGCTTTCCTGACATAGTGGTTTCTAATGGAACAGGGTATTGTGAAACTTCTAGGATCCTTCAACTTGGGTGGCATACGATTGTGCAACATTGCCATGCATCCCTCTGCTATGCAATCTGTTTCAAACTCTCCTAGCCTTGTTCTCTTGGACACAATGTCTTTAAGAAACTTGGCATAGTTTGGCATTTGTTCAATTGCTTCCACCAATGGCAAGTTGATGTGGACTTGCTTTAGGATATCAAGAAACTTCTTGAATTGATATTCTTGCTTTTTTCGCTTCAACCTTTGTGGGAATGGTGGTGGAAGTCCGATATCTTCGATCCTTTCATTGGTTTAGAACCTAATTGACGGCATTACGGGATAAGCTGCAGATTGCCGAGGCATTATCAATTGGGTTCTTTGAGGCATGCTTATCATAAGTTGCCAAAGCATCCTTATCGTCGATTTGCCGAGGCATGCTTATTGCGGTTGCCGCGGCAATTCTCGGTTCAACATCCGAGGCTTTGCCGCTGGGTTAAATCTTGATCTTTTTGTGGAGTTTTGTTTGGTGAGTGGGTTTGAGCCTCTCTAAGTTGTTGGCCACTTCTAGTGGTGATTGCCTTACATTGCTCATGGCGAGTTCCTCTTGCGACTTGAGTATCGCTAGGTATACCTCCTTGCGGTCTAGTATTCAGATTTTGAGCAAACTGTCCGACTTGATTTCCTAATTATTTGATTGCCGCCTCTTGGTTTTGCAGTCTCATCTCGGTCCTGTTAATAAAAGCATCAGTTCTTTTTATGAAGTTACTATTCTCAGCCATATAAGATTTAGTTTTCATCATAAAACATTTAGAGAATTTTCCAAAGAACTAGATGTTGTTGGTTGTTGTTACGTGCATTCTGATTTTTCTAGTTTAGAGCATTGTTGGGATTACTCCATGAAAAATTCAGGTGCTTCTTCCAAGCTGGATTGTATGTATTGGACATCACATTGTTGTTCCGATTGTAATTCCCCACATAGATGCTGGATTTCGGATTCTGCATATATTCAGAAGAATCATGGTTATCACCACATAACTCACAAAAAGAATCCATTACCTTGACCTCATGTGTGTTGTTTGGTTTTTGCATGTTCTGGACCATATTGGTTAAAGTGGCCAATTGTGCCGAAATTGAATCTGATGATCCTAGTTCATGTATTGTGGCTTGGCGTCTAACTCCTCCTCTTCTAGTAGATGGGAATTGATAATCATTCTTGGCCAGCCTGTTTAAAATTTGCATTGCTTCCTTCGGCGGCTTATCTAGAAGTATGCCGTTTGCCGAGGCATCTAGCATCATCTTTGTGGTGTATTCACGGCGTTGTAAAACATTGTTACTTGAGTCCACACCGGGAATCCGTGTAGGGGGCATTTGTGTAGAAGTTCTCTATATCGCTCACAAGCCTCGTACATGGATTCATCATCTGCCTGCCGAAAAGAAGTAATGTCATTACGAAGCTTATCAGTCAAATTTGTAGGATTAAATCGAGTAAGGAAATCACAACAAAGATCGGTCCAAGATGCTATTGATCCGGCAGGAATGCTATTCAACCATGCTTTCGCCTATCCTCGGTGAATAGGGAATAATCTTAATCGTAAGACATCGGGGGTGACTCCGTGTATTTTGAACGAGTTGCAAATCTCGAGGAAAGATTTCAAATGTTGTCGTGCATCTTCAGTTGCTGAGCCGCCAAATTGACCAATTGTGTTAATCATATTAAACATTATCGGTTTCAACTCAAAGTGGTCGGCTTCAATTTGGTGCGACAACTCTGGATTAAGTCCATCAAGATCTTCTTCAAGATAGTCTCGAATAGTTTTGTTTCGTGCAAGAATCACTCCTCTTCCTGCTGGAACATCTTGATTCATATTGCCGTCTTGATTAGCCATTGCTACTCTTATCCTTCGTCTAAGTCTTTGTAAGGTTCGTTCGATTTCTGGATCAAAGGGATATTACGGTGTAGTCGGTCTCGCCTGGTCATATACCAATGCAAAACCAAAGTTTGTTAGCCCTTTGAATCTTAAACAAGAAAAGTAAAAAGAAAGTGCAAGAAAATAAAAACAAAGTCGCTATTGCCAATCCCCGGCAATGGTGCCAAAAACTTGTTGCGCGTAATAAGTGCTACGCAATTGTGCAAGTATACACGTTGCAAGTTTTAGTATAAAAGATATCGTCTCCACAGGGATTGGTGCCACTTCAAGAATCTAGTCTCTTTTGTGAAAAGTAAAAACACAAATAAATGATTCTAGGAGTTTAACTAATAACTAAACTAGAAAGCAATAAAGCAAAAGAAAAGATGAGATCAAATGAGAGAGAGATAGACCAGGTTATCGTGAGTTGAGGTGTGATAGCTGATTGGATCGTCTTGGTAAAAGAGTGCACGGGCAACTCAGTTGCCGTGGCAACTTGCACAACGGGGTTGCCTTGGCAACTAATCGATGGTTGCATGGGCGACTAGTTGGGCAACTACTTGGGCGTCTGGGCAGCACTCTTCAAGGTTCGGTGAGCGTTCTTCAATGGTTTCTTCTTATCCCTAAGTCGAAACTCTAGCTATTTGTGCATGCCTTGATAATCTATCCTACGTGAATCAGGGTGAACAACAACCAATCTTTGCGCTCCTCTTAGCCGTTGAAATCCTTAACTTATTCCTAAGCGGATTAATCTTCACCATCAATAGATTGAATAAAGATCATATTCATTCGTTTCTTGAATCTAACTTTCCCGATATTAGATAAATAGATGAAATCACGAGATCCTCTCCCAATTCACTCGCAAACAAGAATAAGAACAAGAATGAATAAACCTTGAATAGAAAAATGCAAACTCTTATTACCTAAACAAAAACCAATAGTTTCTCACAACCACAAAACACAATAACCATAGCCAAATAGATTTAGTTCATGGCTAGGTTCCAAAGAAACACAAGATAAATAATCCCTAGCATGAACCCAATCGAACAAGAAAGAAAATGATGAAGAAGGAGGCTTGTCGAAATCCTCCTTGTCCTAGATGCTTGTCGAAAATTCTCTCCTCTTGCCTTCCTTGGAGTTGTCGAAATTCCTCTCTCTTGCTCTCCTTGGAGTTTGACGGTATGGCCTTTTATTTATAGGGTTAGGTCAAAGTCCTTCTTTGAGGAGGAAGTTAAGTTGAAAATAAATTATCTTTAAAGAATATAATTCTTTATTATAATTATATTCATACTAGAACTTCTCCTATCTTCTTGGAATTTAATTCTTCTTTAATCTCTTCATGGAAATCAAATTCCTTTGGGATTGGGCTTTGCTCCACGTCATCTTGGGCTTGTCTAGTCATCAATTTCGACTACCATATCACCTTTGCTCTTGTCAACAATTGCCCTGGCAACTGGCTCGGCGTCTCCTTCATGCATTTCCCTGGCAACTAGCTCGGCATCTCCTTCATGCATTGCCCTGGCAACTAGCTCGGCATCTCCTTCATGTATTGCCCACGACAACTACCTCTAGCCTTGCTTTGGCAAGTGATCTTGCACATACACACAAAATGCACCAAAGCAACATCTTTCCCACAAAAACTACCAAGTTATGTAATCAAGCTCAACGATGGAAGGAAACATGGATTAATGCATGAATGGCTAATTATGCAACTAATATGAGCCTAAGTCTAACAATAATATGAGTAAAAGGGTAAGAAAAATAGTACTTTTGAACACTTATCAAGCACCACCAAGGCTTGGATTTCAGCATCGACTTTAGTTGTTGAGTACAATTACTAGATGTAATGGGCTATGTAATTTGTATGACCCTATATGTAATTTTGTAACTCTTATTTTGTATTAAGTGATCAAAGTCAAATATTTTAAGTATTTGTAATTGCAGCCCCACTAATCTTGTTTTTTGAATACTTGGGTTTTATTATGTTTTAATCGTATGGATTTATGTTTATTCAGACTCATTATTATTTTGGTCTTGAAAAATGAAAATTTTATTTGAAGGGTTTTGGGATTAGGGCCCAAATGTGACATCTAGGTCAAGGGTGTTACATTTAGTGGTATCAGAGCCTAGGTTTAGTCGGTTCTAGGAAGTCCTTAGGAGTCTAGAGGAGTATATATGTGTCTAGCTAATATAAGACCATGAGTCGAAGTCGTATTTGTTTTAATGTTGAGATTCAATGGTGTAACCTCGTTTGTTTGTTGTACGAGAATAGAACCATGCCGATGAGGGCAGGAATCGATGAGGAAAGTTTGGGCTTCCGAGAAAGGAGCTACAATAAGGAATACACATGTCCGACGAGAGGAAGCATAAGAGGATACAGTTGACCAAGGAGTCAACTATTTTTCACATTTGAATCGAGCGTTGCACCAGATTATGAGAGTTATACCGAGGGCATCTACTACCCCTTGAGAGGCACCTGTTGAAAGGTTAAAGAGGTAAGGTGCTACAAAATTTTATGGACCGGGATAAGATAACCCAGTGCAAACGGATCAGTGGTTGCAAGATACGCGTTGGATTATGAGGCACATAAGATTGAGATCAGAAGATAAGTTATCATGTGTTTTGTTCTTGTTGAAGGACAATGCTAGAGAATGGCAGGAAACAGTAGATCTTGGATGGCATCCTAATCGACCAGCTTGAGATGACTTCTTTGAGGAATTCGAGAAGAAGTATGTGAGCGAGACTCATATTGACACCATGAGGGACCGGTTCAATTATCTGGTACAAGAAAACCGATCAGTCTTTTAGTATACACAAGAGTTTCTCTAGTTGAGTGGATATACCCCTGAATTAGTCGCCACTAAAAAATAAGGTGTACGAGGTTTTTAAAAGGTTTATGGAAAGAAATTCAGACTTACCTAACAACTGTACCACCGAAGGTGTTCTCCGAGTTGACTTCGAGTGCCAAGTCTCTTAAGCAGGTGCAAGGCTTAACATATGGCCCGTTTGGTGGGCAATAAAGTTCTGGTGGGAGGACTCAGAATCCCTCTAAAAACTCGCAGACCTACTCTGTAATGAGTAGAAATTGGTGGAACTATAATAGGGGAGCCTCGAATCAGAGTTCGAGATCAGACCGAAGATCTGAGTCAGCTGGTCATAGGAGACCACCTTTGTCTTCATCCATGATGAG